>CM059212.1:1228637-1261137 GCA_030347435.1 Clarias fuscus
CACATAAGAGCCAAGCCCTCTCCAGTGAAGGACTCTGACAGTAACTGCCCCTTCTGCTGAAGGAAAAAGAAAAACACAGTAGGATGTTTACAGCAGAGCGTTTATCAAATCATTTCCCTTTCATAATTCTAACCTTTACCTCAAACTCAGGAACTTCAGCTTTTCTAACCTCAACCTGAACAGTCTTCATCTCAAACTCAGGAGCCATTATCTCTCAATCTCTAAATTCAACATTTAATATCTCAACCTTGCCATGACAAGCCTCAGGCTCAATGTTATAATCCTGACCTCAAATCATTTTTACTTTAACCTCTGTAACTTTTTTTTTGTTTTCTGAGTAGCATCAACCTCGACTTTACTGACCTCAACCTCACTTCACCCTGAGTCACATTTCTGTTCACCACATAATCACTCTGAGTAACCTTTACCTCAGCCTCATAATCACTAATCTCACCCTGAGTAACCTTTACCTCAGCCTCATAATCACTAATCTCACCCTGAGTAACCTTTACCTCAGCCTCATAATCACTAATCTCACCCTGAGTAACCTTTACCCCAGCCTCATAATCACTAATCTCACCCTGAGTAACCTTTACCTCAGCCTCATAATCACTAATCTCACCCTGAGTAACCTTTACCTCAGCCTCATAATCACTAATCTCACCCTGAGTAACCTTTACCTCAGCCTCATATTCACTAATCTCACCCTGAGTAACCGTTACCTCAGCCTCATAATCACTAATCTCACCCTGAGTAACCTTTACCTCAGCCTCATAATCACTAATCTCACCCTGAGTAACCTTTACCCCAGCCTCATAATCACTAATCTCACCCTGAGTAACCTTTACCTCAGCCTCATAATCACTAATCTCACCCTGAGTAACCTTTACCTCAGCCTCATAATCACTAATCGCACCCTGAGTAACCTTTACCTCAGCCTCATAATCACTAATCTCACCCTGAGTAACCTTTACCTCAGCCTCATAATCACTAATCTCACCCTGAGTAACCTTTACCTCAGCCTCATAATCACTAATCTCACCCTGAGTAACCTTTACCCCAGCCTCATAATCACTAATCTCACCCTGAGTAACCTTTACCTCAGCCTCATAATCACTAATCTCACCCTGAGTAACCTTTACCTCAGCCTCATAATCACTAATCGCACCCTGAGTAACCTTTACCTCAGCCTCATAATCACTAATCTCACCCTGAGTAACCTTTACCTCAGCCTCATAATCACTAATCTCACCCTGAGTAACCTTTACCTCAGCCTCATAATCACTAATCTCACCCTGAGTAACCTTTACCTCAGCCTCATAATCACTAATCTCACTCTGAGTAACCTTTACCTCTGCCTCATAATCACTAATCTCACCCTGAGTAACCTTTACCTCAGCCTCATAATCACTAATCTCACCCTGAGTAACCTTTACCTCAGCCTCATAATCACTAATCTCACCCTGAGTAACCTTTACCTCAGCCTCATAATCACTAATCTCACCCTGAGTAACCTTTACCCCAGCCTCATAATCACTAATCTCACCCTGAGTAACCTTTACCTCAGCCTCATAATCACTAATCTCACCCTGAGTAACCTTTACCTCAGCCTCATAATCACTAATCTCACCCTGAGTAACCTTTACCTCAGCCTCATAATCACTAATCTCACCCTGAGTAACCGTTACCTCAACCTCATAATCACTAATCTCACCCTGAGTAACCTTTACCTCTGCCTCATAATCACTAATCTCACCCTGAGTAACCTTTACCTCAGGCTCATAATCACTATCTTCACCCTGAGTAACCTTTACCTCAGCCTCATAATCACTAATCTCACCCTGAGTAACCTTTACCTCAGCCTCATAATCACTAATCTCACCCTGAGTAACCTTTACCTCAGCCTCATAATCACTAATCTCACCCTGAGTAACCTTTACTTCAGCCTCATAATCACTAATCTCACCCTGAGTAACCTTTACCTCTGCCTCATAATCACTAATCTCACCCTGAGTAACCTTTACCTCAGCCTCATAATCACTAATCTCACCCTGAGTAACCTTTACCTCAGCCTCATAATCACTAATCTCACCCTGAGTAACCTTTACCTCAGCCTCATAATCACTAATCTCACCCTGAGTAACCTTTACCCCAGCCTCATAATCACTAATCTCACCCTGAGTAACCTTTACCTCAGCCTCATAATCACTAATCTCACCCTGAGTAACCTTTACCTCAGCCTCATAATCACTAATCGCACCCTGAGTAACCTTTACCTCAGCCTCATAATCACTAATCTCACCCTGAGTAACCTTTACCTCAGCCTCATAATCACTAATCTCACCCTGAGTAACCTTTACCTCAGCCTCATAATCACTAATCTCACCCTGAGTAACCTTTACCTCAGCCTCATATTCACTAATCTCACCCTGAGTAACCGTTACCTCAGCCTCATAATCACTAATCTCACCCTGAGTAACCTTTACCTCAGCCTCATAATCACTAATCTCACCCTGAGTAACCTTTACCTCAGCCTCATAATCACTAATCTCACCCTGAGTAACCTTTACCTCAGCCTCATAATCACTAATCTCACCCTGAGTAACCTTTACCTCAGCCTCATAATCACTAATCTCACCCTGAGTAACCTTTACCTCAGCCTCATATTCACTAATCTCACCCTGAGTAACCGTTACCTCAGCCTCATAATCACTAATCTCACCCTGAGTAACCTTTACCTCAGCCTCATAATCACTAATCTCACCCTGAGTAACCTTTACCTCAGCCTCATAATCACTAATCTCACCCTGAGTAACCTTTACCTCAGCCTCATAATCACTAATCTCACCCTGAGTAACCTTTACCTCAGCCTCATAATCACTAATCTCACCCTGAGTAACCTTTACCTCAGCCTCATAATCACTAATCTCACCCTGAGTAACCTTTACCTCAGCCTCATAATCACTAATCTCACCCTGAGTAACCTTTACCTCAGCCTCATAATCACTAATCTCACCCTGAGTAACCTTTACCTCAGCCTCATAATCACTAATCTCACCCTGAGTAACCTTTACCTCAGCCTCATAATCACTAATCTCACCCTGAGTAACCTTTACCTCAGCCTCATAATCACTAGCTTTCAGCTGTAACTTTACCAGTAGTTGAACACCAGTACTGCTTAACCTCGTCACCCAAGTAGAAATGATTTACCTGGCAGGTTGCTTGTGGCAGCTCCATTTTTGTTAAAGTGCTGTTCTTCATGGACTCGGGCCAGAATGTCGGGACAAGGTCAGGTTTCTAATTCATTCGTTTTGTCAAGTCAGCAGAGCCGCAGCTGTTTCTCTGAATGTATAGGCGTAGGCTTGATTTAAAGCTAAAATTGAAAATTGGCTTCTCTGACAGCTTGACCCCTAAATCCACAGGCAGAGGGTGCAGTGTGAGCAGCAAGGAAGCCATTATATAGAATATAACGTGGAGTATGGGGACCTTTCCTTAGACTGTACTGACACGTCTGTGTTTGAAGTGGACTTCCTGACCAACCTGTCTCACTCTCAAACAGAGCACTGACAGATAGATCTGTCTCACTCTAAAACTAATTGTGTGATGTTGGGTGGTGTGTGTGTGTGTGTGTGTGTGTGTCTGCTCTGTTTGAGAGTGAGACAGGTCTGTCTGTCTGCACTCTTTTTGAGTGTGTGTGTGTGGTTACGCTCTCTGGCCTCCATTAGATTCACTCTGATTGCTTTAGACCTTGAATGTAGAGCTTGAAGGAGAAGCTCACTGTAGCACCACGCTGTGTGTGGTCTCAGCTTGTGTGTGTGTGTGTGTGTGTGTGTGTGTGTGTGTGTGTGTGTGTGTGTCTGTGTGTGTGCGTCTCCCAGTGCCATAACAGAACGTCCGCTATAAAAGATCACGTGAGAAACCAGTGGTTGTGGAGCCCAGAGTGCGACATCCAAATTGATAGTGCAGCTCATTTGAAGTGATTAGTTGTAGAAGAAAGTGAAATCCCCTGGCAGTGGAACTGAAACATCTCACCGCTCACACACAGTGCAAACAAAACAGGTGTAATAACCTCCTGCTGGGTTTCAGCTTATAATCAGATAAAGACACCCGGTGTCAGTTTATGCTGCCAGTACAGTCACATGATTAAAATGATAGTCATCAGTCTGATGCGTCTGATTAGAGTCTATTAAATAAATCACAGGATCTCAGATTTATATTGTGATCAAGATACTGATGGTACGTCATAAATCACCCAGACATTCTTTCAAGAAAATATCTCAACACATTTTTAAAAAATGTATCGTTTCTCTGTCTGTCTTTGTGTTTGTCTGTCCCCCAATCTGTCTGTCTGTCGGTTTCTCTATATCTCACCCAACCTGTCTGTCTGCCTGTCTGCCCATCTTTCCTTCCGTCTGTCTGTCTGTTGGACTCCCTGTCTGTCTATCTGTCTCCTGATTTGTCTGTCTGTCTGATTCCCCCTCTGTATGTATATCTCGCTATTTGTCTTACTGTCCGTCTGCCTGTGTGTCCATCTTTCTGTCTGACTCCCTGTCTGTCTGTTTTATCCATCTGTCTGTCTGCCTCTCAGGGAAGCAGAAGTATCTGTGCGCGAGCAGGAACGACTGCACCATCGATAAGCTGAGGAGGAAGAACTGTCCGTCTTGTCGGCTGAAGAAGTGCTTTGAGGCGGGGATGACTCTGGGAGGTAACGTACTCGCCGGGTGGGCGTGTCTGTCTGTGAGAACACTGCTGTCTGATTGGTGTTCGGGTTTAAGTGATGGGACACGGAGACTGAGGTGTGATTTAGGAAAAAGCGTGCTACGACAACAAATGTGTGTGTGTGTGTGTGTGTGTGTGGTTATTTGGGTGACAATCCAACACTGACCTGGTTTTTGGGTACCAACAAGTGTGTGTGTGTGTGTGTGTGTGTGTGTGTGTGTGTGTGTGTGTGTGTGTGTAATCAGCTCCTGTGTGCGACGTCTTTAAAAGAAAGAAGACGGCTTTGATTGATTTGTATGTGGATTGTGATATTAAACCCCCCCGTCCGTGTGAGGAGCCCCGGTGTAGCTGAATGGACACAGCGGGTGTAGGTGACGTTGCTGCTAGCTGGCATTGTGCGCAGCATAACAGCTATTTTGTTAGCCTGGAGATTCACTAAGGCTTCACATAGAGATGCGGCAGTAATCTGAAACACTCACTGCAGACGCTGTACACGTGTGATACACAATGTGATAGAGATGGATGTTTTGTGGCGCTGTGACCCGCGCAGTCCTGGCAGTCCCACATGGAGGCTCGGCACCAGAGACTTGATGCTGTGATGTTCTACAAGATGCAAATGGTACAACATGTGTGTGTGTGTGTGTGTGTGTGTGTGTCTCAGAAAGCTTTTTAATCATCAGTCCTTGCCCTCTAGTGAGACACCTATTGTCTGCCATTAGATATGTCATGACACCAACTCGGCTATTAGTGCTCTCTCTCTCTCTCTCTCTCTCTCTCTCTCTCTCTCTCTCTCTCTGTGTATTTGTGTGTATGTGTGTGCAGTATAGATCACTTGTCACAGACAGAAACAGGTCTCATGTAAGAGAAAGGAACTAATAGATCCAGAGGAGGAAGTCGCAAGACCTGGAAACCCGGAGCAGCAGGTCTAAAGAATCAGCGAGGGAACCAGAGGAACAGGAATCAGTGATGGCGTGAAGACCGAGCGGTCCTGGGGCGGGGTTAGTGAGGCGTGAAGGGGTGGGCGCGACCAAGTGTGAAGACACTTGTGAGTTTATGCGGCGCTTCTTTAAACGAGGCCTGGGTGATATCTCTGAAACCACATCAAAGAGAAGATCAAAGACACCAATACAGAGAGGGAAAGATGAAAAGAGATAAAAACACTTGAGGGCGTGCTGTTGGAGGAAATTAAGCAACACACTGGGGTTTCATGTAAGAACAAGCATTTCATTTGTTGATCGTTCATCTAAATCAAAACATTTATGATCATTCTCAAATAATTATGTTTCTTCTTCATTAAGCAGCTGGCTTTGATCTCGTTATAGCTACGCCTTGGTTACACCTGAATGGAGCGAGTCTGTCGCTATTCTTCACTCGCGAAGAACAAGCGCAAACTCGCCTGTCTCTAACGCGGACACTAGAGACTCCTTACTTTTAGAAATCTCCACATGCCCTCTGAATAAGCTGTTGCCATAGCAACCATAACGCATCATAATGAAATGTCAGCCTGTGATTTGCTACTTTAGCTCTAGACCAATCAGAATCCAGAACACGGACTAGCCCTGAACGGAGAGATAGAGAGAAAGGCATCTGATGTTCTAGAATCCTTTTAAGAAAATGATCTGCTTAATGATTTAAGGTCCAACCTGAGGTTGGTGCAAAAGTTAGTGCCCCCATTCCCCGTTACGGTTTCTCTGAAGCGCCTAAACACAATTCTACCGTCTTTAGTAATAAACTGTGTTACAGCGTATATTCAGTATGCAGCTCTCTTGCTCCAAAGTTTACACCCACACACACCCCACCCCGCCCACACCATAAGAGTGTTATAACGGCTACACAGTGCACAGAAGCGGTGTCAGGGGAAAGACTTATGAAGAGCACTTTTCATATATATATATATAATAACTTTTAGAAAATTCTGCTGGAAAAAAAACGTTAAATTGTTTATAAGTTTATTCAAATGTAATTAAAGGGGCTGTTTTTAGAGAGAATTTAATATACTGATTAAATATAAGATATAATGTATCCATTTTTACATTAACATTGCAGCAACTGAGGCAGTAATTCAGAGCCACTGCTGTAGTTGCATGTGCAGTAGAAGCGTGAGAAATGTGAGAAACGTCAAAAGCGTGACAGACATGTGGAAAAACGTAAGTAACATTAGAAGCCTGAGGAGCATGAGAATAGTGAAAAGTGTGAGAGACGTGAGTTTGAAGCGTATTAAATCGACTCTTGCTTCACACAGCTCGGGTTTGTGCCTTTAACTGTAGAAATGAGATGAAAATCAGAACACAGTTAAATCTCTGAAATGAGATACGACAGTTTCGGGGAGTGGGATAGACTGAGGGTGATTGTAGGGTGTGTGTGTGTGTGTGAGAATTAAATGGTTAACACACTGTGTTAGCTGCAGTATGTGTGTGTAAGCGTGTCATTATAGTGAATGAGAGATAATCTCAGTGTTACCCGCGACACCTTCACAGCCGATATTGTACTGCTCGCTGTCTCTCTCTCTCTCTCACACACACACACACACACACACACACACACACACACACACACACACACACACACACACCATCTCTCTCTCTCTCTCTTTCAATATCTAATTCTCTTCATTTTTCTCTACACGTCTCACTCACTTTCTGTCTCACTCACTTTCTGTCTCACTCAGTTTCTGTCTCACTCAGTTTCTGTCTCACTCAGTTTCTGTCTCACTCCGTCCCTGTTTGATTCTGTCCATGCGTTTTTTTCTCTCCCTCCATGTCTCACCTCATCCCTTTCTCAATCTGCACATCGCACACTCATCCCTGTGTCCAGTGGTGGCTCAGAGGGTTAAGGCACTGAGTTACTGATCGAAGATCGGCGGTTCGATTCCCAGCTTAGCCAGGTTGCCATTGTTGGGCCCTTGAGCGACGCCCTTAACCCTAACTGCTCCAGGGCCGCTGTACCATGGCCGACCCTGCGCTCTGACCCCAGTTACACTGGGATATGAGAAGAAGGAATTTCACTGTGCTGTAATGTATATGTGACAAAATAAAGGCTTTACTTTACTTTATATCTTACTGCCTCTCCATATCTCACTCTCTCCAAGTCTCTCTCTCTCTGTCTCGCTTTCTCAAGTTGATATTCTTTCAAGTGTTTTTTCTTGGCATGACAGTTTTAACACATCCTCTTCCTCTCTCTCTAGCTCTCGGTCTCTCTGTCTGTCTCTAACTTCAGACGTGTGTATAATTCTGTCCCGGTGCAGGGAGTATGTTAGTAACTCCTTGTTCCTGGGTGAATCTTGGTCCCTCCTAAAGTTCCTTCAAGAACATTTGGTGTTGTTGTGACTCTGAATTCCTGTAACGTTCTCCTGGACTGTGACTGAACCCGAAGTTAAACTCCAGCCGAGGTGAAACTATCGATTAATCTATCTATACAGAGGGTGTGGCCTAATATTCAAATAAGCACACTGATTGATTTGCAGCTGCCTGCCTTGTTAATTAAAGTAAATCTTTGTATTTCACAGGGTGGAGAAGAAGCAGCACGTAGTCTATCATGTGCAATCGATTCTGTATGCAGATGACACACTATTGCTTTGATTATTTTCAAAAACTCTCTCGTTCCCTCTTTTTCGCTCTCTATATTTGTTTTTTTTTTCTCTTATCCATAATAAACCTGTATGTTTTGCAGCTGCATTCTGAAGCAGTTGTAAAGGATAAAAAAAAATTTTTTTAAAGAGCTCTACGCAAATCCGGCGTGCTGGTAGTGAACTCGCACATGTTCCTAAATGATATACCCGAGCTCTGGAGGTATGTTTGGTATAAAGAATGAAACGAAGATCAGATTGGAGTGTGTGCACTGAGGACTTGGCAGTAGAACAAATCTTCGCTGATGTTCTTTATGATAAATCCTCCATAGCGATGATTAATGTGTCATCTGCATAGCTCTAATTCATCACCAGTGATTTTATAGATACAAGTGTTGTAAAGCTCTAAAGATCTATACAATCAACCATATGATCCTTTTGTTTAATGCTAATTGAAGCTATCTCTGCAGCCTACTAGTGAAATAAAGCAATGCAAATTAGGTTAGCTTTGTTTTCAAATTCTAGAAATTGAAAAAAAAAAAAAATATATATATATATAGCCTGGATCACTGTGATTTCAGGTAATTCATTCACTGGCACAACAGTGCATGCTAGTATTGCATCACAGAGTACCACCTGCTATCAGGTGTTGGTATCAGAACATTCTGTGTGAGTACGTGAGATTGATATCTATTACAAACTTGACCCAAGCAACCCAAGTGATTACACTGCCAAGTTTTTTTATTTAACAAGTTGTTATTTTAGCAGCATTAGTCAAAATAACGAGACAGTAAGTGAAATTAATAAAATACCAGCCAAGTGAAAATAATGAGATAATAAGTAAAAAATAATGAGATAGTGCGTCGAATAATGAGATCGTCTGTCATGGCATAATGTAGTAAAACATGGTCAAAGATATTGACATAGAAGCCAAATAATGAGATGCTACAGTAAGTCAAACTGATGATAACTGCTAACTACTGATGTTGTAAGTTACCATAATGCCTTAGTAAGTGAAAATAATGAGATAGCAAGCTAGCTGCCAAATAGCTTGGCTCGTTCATCAGGGACCATCTGATCATCCTGATTCACACACACTCACATCTCATACACACTTCCATAATTCTTTTGATTGTGTGAAGCTGCTTTGCGACGACGTCAATCGTTAAAAGCGCTACACAAATTATACAAAAATTGAATTATCTAGTCAAACATAACTCAATATATCAACCTAATTTAAATACGGAGGTCATTGAAAAGACTGTTTACGTCTTGAGCTTCAGCGCTTCCGTGTCCGAAAACTGCGGAGTTTTAAAGTAGCAGGATGGCACCTCAGTGATGCACAGATTTGTTCGTGTTGTCTTTCGGGGTTTTCGTGGAAGTCAGAGGTGAGAGACAGATCTTCAGGAAGGAACATGGCAGGACTGTAGATGAGATGAAGTGCTAAGGACTTGAAGAGCTGATGATGGACAATTGCATGAAATCATACTCTGGTCGTCCGACACGGACAGAGATGTGGGTTTTTTTGGGGGGATGGAGGAAGTCTTGTCATCTAGTTTTCCTTAAACGTGAGTTCCTGGTTGTGTTTCTTCTTCTCTTAGATGTTATAATAGGTGCGGCGTCTTGGCTCAGAAGACAGTTTATTACGGTGTTTAATGGCCATGCAGCTCCACGCGGCATGTGGAGTTATCACGGCATTCGTTCTTGTTCTGAGGATGTATAATGATGTGAAATACATCCTGGCAGATTTGGCGCTGAAGCTAACAGATCATTTGGGCTCCCATTTTCTTGATGGTAGTGATATTACTCAGGCACGTTTGGGTTATTTAATATCTCCTGGACATGATGCTTTTTTGACGATCAAGACCGGTACTGCCGATTATTTCTTTTATGCATTTTTCTTTTTTAAAAATAAAATTGAGGGAGGATTTGCAGAAATTCAAGCAAATTGCCGTGCCTCAAGTCATAAATTGAGGATTAGGGTGGAAATTACATGTGGTGAAGATATGTAATGGATTTTTCATTTTATAATGAGAAGGCTACTACTTTTTTCCTTTTTTGTAACTTCCAAGAAAGAAAAGTTGGACACACAAGGAGAGCAGGAAGTGTAGCAATTTGTGAGTTTGTGGAATTTTTGTAAAAGTTTTATTTTTATAGTTATATAGTTGTAGCATTACAGTAGTTCTGATTCTTCTTTCGTTAAAGCAGCTATAAGCCACATTAAAACCGAGCGCATTGATATACACCAGTGGTTTGCAGCTGAATAAGCAGCTTCTGTACGGCTGCTTTGTCACAATGCCCGGTGCTAAAAGCACTATACAAATAAAGCTGAATAGAAAAGAGCTAAGTACTGTGGTGTAGACGCTGATACACCGATCCGACCCCAAGCCGACAGCGGAAACGCCGCCGGGCCTGGACAGTATGGCCAGTGATTTGTTTAGCATGTGGACAATAACTATTACAGCAATTAACTATGCTAACATCGTTAAGAGCACACAAACGTGAACACATCGCATGGCTGGGAAAGACTGAATGTCCACCGAGACAAAATAAGAGACACGGCTGGATTCTGAGGTGTTGGTCAGTAGCCAGTTGGTTATGATCAAGCACTATGGCTCAAACACACACTTCAGAAAGCAAAGGGCCGGGATATAAATGGACTCTGAAACACATACGCACTTCTGTGTGCCAGGACACGAGCAGAATTTGAGACTAAAATTAGTTGTTGCTCTTGCTGTGATGAGAGACAATGTTTTCCCACATCTAGAACGATCTCATTACATGCAATTACTGCCAACAGTTAATAATGTCATCATTGCGAAGCTGTTGCAGTGTCAGAGGAATGAAACAGCATTCTGTCAATGAGGAACTCCTATAACAAGTGAAGTTAATTAATCATTAAAGAAACCGACTCTAGACTCTAAACCCTACACCCTAAACTCTAATCCCTCAAACACTACACTATAAACTATTAACCTAAACTCTTAATCCTGCACCTTAAACTTTAAATCCTAAACTCGACACCCTACAGCCTTAATTTTACACCCTAAACTCCAAACCCTACGTGCTACATCCATCAACTCTACACCCTAATCGTTAAAACCTACCCAAGTTACCCTAAACTCTAAAACATATACGCTAAAGTCTAAACCCTACACCTTAATCTACTGTATAAACCATAAATATGGCTGAAATTCTTGATTCCACACCTTAAACTTTAAATCCTAAAGTCTAAACTCTACACCCTAAACCTTAAACTCTACACATATATGGCATTGGCAACCGCCCTTATCCAGAGTGACTGACATATTTACTTACATATGAGCAGTTGAGAGTTAAGGGCCTAACAGTGGCAAGTTGCTGGTGTTGGGGTTTGAACCTGGGACCTTCTAATCAGCGATTTTCCAATCTAATCGCTAAAGCAGCCCACCAATTAGATCCAGTTTATAACAAAGTAATTTATGGTTTGCTAGACAATTAGTTAATAAGTAAGAGTGCGTGGGTAATAAGTTAAGTTTTGTGAAGGTGTTCAGCTTGGTTCTTCGTGGATTTGTTTTAAATAGGCAGAACCTTGTGTAGTTTTTTTTTCTGGTAACTGTTACCTATGTAAAGAATCCCTAAGGAACCCTATTTTTAACGTTTAGTTTTTCTTAAACACCAATCAGTAGTCCAACGCCTTAACCATTTAGCCACCTCTAGAACCTAATCTCCAAGCCCTATGTCCAAACCAAACATCCTAACCCATACGTCCTAAACTCTAAACCCTGAACCACACACCCTACAATTTAAAGCATACAGCCTATATGTTAAACCCCATACCATAAACTCTATACACTAATTTTTAAACCCTAAACTTTTCACTCTAAAGTCTAACCCCTACACGCTAAATCCTACACCCTAACCTTTGTGAAGGCATTCAGCTTGCATCCCTTAGTGAAAAGGAACCATTTTATGTTTTTTATATTTTGCACACCCCCGACATGGTTCTTCAAGGAATTGTTTTGAATAGGCAGAACCTTGTGCAGTTTTGCAGTTTTACTTTTAGTAGGTGTTTAAGAAAAAAAAAAAAAAAAAAAAAAGGGTTCCTTAGGGGTTCTGAAGGAAGTTCCTTGAAAGGATTAGCATTGCGACTAAACTAGCTCAAATGACACAGTAAAGTTAGACAAATCATGTTAGGTTAAGGTCAAACGTCAGCAGCGTCGTTTACAGAAATATATACACTGAGTCAAGTTCTTTGGGAAATAAAAAAAAAAAATCTCTTTCTTAAAAGTTTCTTTTAGAAGTTTCTTTTTAAATACATATCTTAATTCATACACTCATTCAAGCTGGCGGGATTGTAATTTAGCAAAGCTGTACTCCCTCCTGGCATGAGGTTTCTTAGTCGTTGTTGTACGCTTTGGACAGTAGGAGGAAACGCAAGAACCCAGAGGAATGCAGTACTACATTATGTAATATCATTCTAAAGTATTACATTTCTGACTACCGTGTGTGGCTGACTTTAAGACTATAATTTATGTACCATCTCAGGTTCCATCTGAAACTTCTGCGCCAAAATGCCTCAAGCTTCGATATTCAGACGTCGTGGAAGAAAGCGGTGCTTTGAAGTGAACAGCCAGGCTTAGTATATTATTGAGAACAAGAAAGGAGTAAGTCGCATGCCGCCGTCATCGCAGCACCATGCTAATTCGTCCGGATGCATAAAATTGCAAAAAAATGAGTATTGCGTCATGTGTCTATAACAGATCGAGTGCGTTACTATACAGCTGCACTTTTAATCAACACCTGGCAACTAATCGCAATGCACAGCTCAGGATAGGGAGGACGCTTTAACACCTCAAAAGACATGTTTTTGAGTGTTGAGAGTGTGGGAAGAAGTGTGTGAGATCACGACGCCCTCGGATAGCAGCCCTTTGTGTCAAATCTGAAGTTTAGCTCTTCGATGCAGCACTTGACTGTAATGAGCACTATTGATTGTTGAAGCTTTTTCCTGATAATGTTCCAATCCTGATCCTTGAGAATCCCAGAAAGCTGCTTTCTCGGTCTGTGACTGATGATGTTTCCGTTCCATACCCGGTCGTTTGCTCTCAGGCTCGTAGTGATGAATCCGTGTCTCGTCACCAGTAATGATTCTCTTTAAGAAACTTTTGTCTTTCCTCGAGTATTTTGTTTGCAGATATCCACACACTTCTGTTTACACTCTTCCGTGAGATGTTTTAGCACCAGGCACACCCTCAGAACCCCAAAAAGCCCAGAATCACTGCACACTGCTCTTTTATTGTATAAATCACAAGTGGGGTGTCCATTCATTGTTTGAGCCTTGAATAAGACTTGCTGATAAGACGAGGTTTTAAGACAACCGGAGTGCGGATCATTTGTGACTCACCCTCCTATCGGTGTGTGTTGGGATTAGTAACAAGGTTCCAGAGTTCATTTGGGATCTGAAGAATGTAAGCTTTGGGTCAGGTTCTGAAAGGTTGCTCCTGTCCCATGTAGAAGATGAGATGAGACAGGAGCAAGAGAACATACGGGGATCACACTCAGGTCTGCGTGAGTTGGCCTCGTGCCAAAGTACAGAGCTGTAGTACTGCTGAAATGCCATGTACTTCTAACCAACAAAACACCACAGTAAACAGTCACATTTGTAAACTCCTCTTTATATAAGTAGCTAATGATTTATTTAATAGAACACCAGGTTCTTCATGCTCAGCTGATTTAGTCATTTCTACATGCACTGTATTTGGTAAAGTTTTGCTTCTGACAAAATGGAGAAAAGGTGATCGATTACGAGAACATCTTCAGTCCTATGCGCTTTTTTTCCCCCTCTTTTTGTTTTATTTAGTTATGGAAAGTTGAAAAAAAACATCCAAAGCCAAAATAATCTATTTCACACGGATTCAACCTCTTTGGTGCAAAATATGTTATACGAGAAGATTTTCTTGTTAAAGCTCAGCTGAGAACCACTTTTTGGACAGCAGCATTTTTTGTCCAGTCTTGTGTAATCAGAAGTTTAAACCTGGATTGTGTTTTAAAGGGGTTGCTGTGTTCAGCCCAGTTGGGGTAAGACTGCAGAAAGTCTGCGGTTCAGTTCCTGAGTGATGCATTAAAACCTTTGGACCAGACTCAGAGCGGCGATGCTTTCAATATTCATTGGAGAATTAAAAAAATTGTTGGCAGGTTTAATCCTGCTGTTGCTCTCTTTACGGGATTTGGACCAGGTTCTCAGACACTGCTGGAAGTGTCCTGTTTGGGTTACATCTCAGAACGCTAGTTTTGAATCAGGTTCTGGACAACATTTGAGAACCCTACTGGTTTGGATCAGCTGTCAAGAGGGTTCTGCAAGAAATTAGTTTTAAGCTCTGTAAAGAAAGTGAACATTTCTGTTTGAGGTTTGGACCAGGTTCCTGTAAGCAGATCCTGGACCAATATCCTGGGGAAAGGCATCAGTTCCTTCGGCGATATTACAAGAGGTTTCTAAGTTCATTGGTTCATTGTTTGAACCCCTGCTGACATTATCAATCCCTTGCATAGGCAGCTTGCCAAGGGTGGTACAGCACACCCTGCTCATGAAAACCATGTCCCCGATGTCACTTTCCAATAGACGGCACTACAGAGGGACAATCCCGCTCCCTGGCCCCGTCCTCCCATGACCCAGCAACATGGGCTCTGGCAGTGTGTGCTGCAAGAGAAGCGAACTGTCATCAAAGGTGTCAACATCAAACGTCAAAGCCGAACGCTGCTTTGTTGCTAGTGTTTAAAAACAAATTTGAGCATCAAGAGACTTGGGCCAGGTCCAAGAAAAACTGTAAAATGCAATTATTAACGGTGAAGATAAAAAGAAACAATTAATAGCAAAATTACTTGAAGTATAAAAAGGTTGTTGTTTTCGAGTTTTGTGACAATGTTGGCTTTCTTCAGGAAATTTCTGGCACGAAGCCCAGCGAAGACATGAAGTCATTCATCTGCTGTTGTGTGACAGGACGGTAGACCGTTTGCAGCGGGTGTGCACTCGCTAGGTTTCTTGTACGATTGTAAATGATGCTAGTTGGCTATCAGCAGACGATCCTCGAATATTCAAAGCCGTGTTCAGGTCTAGATACACACTCGGAACGCATGAAATGTGACGGCTCCTCCTTCGGCAGCTTGTAATTTGGTCGTTATCCCACTGTGATGGAAACGTGAACTGTTCTGTCACGTGTGTAAGGTGAGGATTATCTGCGGCTCTGGCCATGACGGGACGTTATCTGTCTCCGTCAGGAGGAAGTTTCTTGTCCTGTTATCCCATAATGCTCTGTGGTAATCTCTCTTTACAGAGAGTAGTCATAATATTTCTAGTCAGAGCAGAAAACAGTGAAGACGTGCGAACTCGGACTTCAATCAATCCAATACATTTACAGTATACGATTTCAAAATCTAAATAATTTGTATCGTTAACCTGCTTCTGATTTCATTTCCTAATTACTAAAAAGTGTCTCACCTAGGTGAAAAAGTGATTTTTCAGATAGAATCATACAGCACCATGTTTCATAACAAAAAACGCTTCTTTTCTTTTTTCTTTTTTTTTAATAAATATGTATACACATTTCTATTTTTATTATCAGATAAAAAGAAACACATTTGCTATGTAGTGTCCGTAACTTTGAATTCAAATCTTTCAATGATCTTAATTGTCATTCAGATGAAACTTGGCCAATTTAGATTTCATATGAAAAGACTTTTCACCTGAAAAAAGTGTATTATTCTAAAATGTGAAATTGTTAAGTTACATGAATTTGACATGGTTACGGACACTACAGATGTTTGTTTTGGGGGGGGGGGGGGGCTTAATTTTGCTCAGAATGCTTTAATTTAAGCAAGATTTTTTTATAGCTCATATGCTTCTAAAAGCTTGCACCAATTTTAATATCAATATTCATGAAGAAATGTGAATAATTTGTATTTTAAATGATTATGCTTGAAACTTAAACTTGAAATTTTTAGGGAAGCGAGATTGGTTACTTCCATGTTGCATAAACTTCAGAAGTAGCTTCTTTGGCCACACCCACTTTCTGTACTAAATGTATAACATAAAAAAAATTATAAAAACAGCACCAGTACTGTGTCGATAATAAAGTAAAAAAAACCATCATAAATACAAAAAGCCTCAATTATTACAGCAATTTACCAATCTACATGTTTCTAATTTGAATGTATATTAGACATTCGACAGCCTGCAAGACGTCTGAACAAGGCAAAGTACAAATGAGAGTGTAGTTTTTTCATTTCAGTTCAGAAATGTGATTCTGATCTTGATGATTTACGCAAACAAGTGTTCCGCCTGAAACTCCGCCCTATTCATTTGCATTTCTTCCGCCGAATCTCTAAAGCACTCCTGACGCCTCGAGAAGCAGCGCCTTTTTAGCGTCTCCGCTCGAGCGTCCCCTCCCTCACACGGTCGAGAGAAACGCACAGCTTTCTAGATTAAAAATACATTCGGAAAGCTGAGCTGTAACCATGTTCTGCGAGAACAAAATGGCCGACTCAAAGTGTATCTACGCTAACACCTTTGTAGAAGTGCCAGAAGAATCTAAACCGCTTCACACAAAACCCTGCGCTCGAATGGCAGCGTGAAACATCTGAGAAAGAGCAGAGAGCAGCCGGGTGTGCGTGTGCACTCAATAGTTTTAGCGCCCGGATGATTTATGACATGATGATTTATGCTGCAGAATGGGTTGTGAACGTTAACGCCGCTCCAGCTAGTTCTCGTAAGAATCCGTAACACGTAGTGTACAGGAGCATGGATTCACAGCGCTGTCTCTTTATCTCCAGGTGCCGAGTTGTAGCTATCCGCTTCGGAACGTCACAATAAATCCTCTTGTCGGTCTGAGAGCTCATTTGTACTGGATTTGTTTCTCTACAGGGAACTGGAATAGTTTCGTCTCTTATTGCTAGTACTTAGTTGATTTTATTTCCACGCAGATTAGCAGCAAGAGCAGCCCGCGGCAGTTAGCCCAGACTGGAGGTCAGATCGTTTAAGCGTTTAAGCGCCACCTGGATCGATGTCTCGATCATTTTACATGCAGAGACAAATATATTTATACAGTACTGTGAGAAAAATTACCCCTTTTTGTTAAAGGAAATGAAACCGTGAGCGACACTGCGACAGGCTGCAAAGAGCCGAAAGACACAGTTTAAAAACTGCCTGTTTATGTAACGACCTCAGCATGACCTCATTTCATCAGTTCCAAGCACTCGGCATCAGCAGTATACTATACTAATCACCGGCCTGATCATCTGTCATCGTCTGCACCTGTTTCTCACTCGGCCAGGACTTAAGTTACAGTAGATGATTCGCAGGTCACTGGGTGGCTGAACAAACAAAAAACATCCCTTTGAAGAGCTCGGGGACAGACGAACGTCCTTCAGGAAGCCTGGAGAACTCTTCCTCAAGTCTACATTAAACATGCAAGGAAGTCTGCAATAAACGTCTGTAAGAAACTCGGCTGCAGCCGTGCGATCGTTCACTGTTCAAGGTGTAAATCAGTGGGCGGAGTCAAGGCAAATCCAGGAGTTTAACGACCATCCGCAGGGAGTCTGTATGCAAATTAGCATCATTAAAGACGTCATTTGCGTGAGCTCATTTTTGTTTACTTTTGAAGGAAAAATAGTTACATGATGTTATTCGATATCATGTGATCTCTTTCCGCTTTAATATCCGTAAAGGTTTTAAACACCTTTATGCGGATAATATCGACCAGGCTCAGTAATCATTACTGCTCAGGCGAGAATGGAGACGGCCTTCAGGTCACGAGCGTGGAGTGCGTGTTGCCATAGCTAACTTTCCGTGTGTGTGTGTGTGTGTGTGTGTGTGTGTGTGTGTTAATTCGTTGTACGTTCCTGCAATTCTAATGTCTAATCCATCCACAGTTTCTAATTCAGACAAGTGGTTTCCACATACACATACACATGTGCGTACTCACACCTTCACACACACACACACACACACACACACACACCGCCAATGCGTTATAATTCCACTTTGTGGTGGAAAGTCAGCTTTAATATCGGAACTCGTTGAGAGTCATTTGTTTATTCTAAAACACCTCATTTACATAATATTCTCCGTGCAGTTTGTTTTGCATGCGGCAGAATTCACGCCACAAATCACTCACACGACACCTCACACACACCTCAGACCTTTTTATACCCGGAATAATACATGGTGTATGTACATGCGTGTGCGTGTGTGTGTGTGTGTGTGTGTGTGTGTGTAAACGAGGGCTGATTTGTTGCTGGATTTTAGTTCATTTGAACATTTTCTTGTGTAATTATTATTATTACGTGTTCCTGTAATTAAAAAAAATAAACAGAGGGAAACATTATTTTAGTGTGTGTGTGTGTGTGTGTGTGTGTGTGTGTGATGGCATTTTGTTAATAATTTATGTGTTTGAGGTTATTTAGATACAGTTTGTCCTCGACTTTTCTCTCGACTACAATGATATGTTTTTTGCTCACACTTTTTTATTTTATTTAATTTTTTTATAAAGAGTTCGAGGTACAAACTCCAAAGTACACGAAATGCAGCAGCAGCTGCAGCAACGCGGTGGATCTCCATGCTTTTAACACACAAGTTTTAGTTACAAAGTGAGGACAAGCAGGAGCACTAAAAACGCCGCAGCACAGCTGTGAATCCGATTTCTGAAAACATCGTCCAAATGTATTACATAAAAAAATTTTAAAAAGTCTTTATTTTTAAATGAAACCAAATGATCTGCTAGTGGGACGAGATATTTAATGATAAGGATACAAGTTAAGTCTAGGAATGAGCTGAGCTTCTCCTTAAACAGTTAGCGCATACGGAAGATATTAACTCGTAACTCGTAACAGCGCAGTGAAGCGCTCGCGATCTCTCTAATCTGTATCTGTAAAATAAATGAATTACATTAATATGAATAGATTCTCAGGAATCATGCTGGAGGACAAAAATAAGGGGAAAATAATCAAATCAAGCACAGCAGTCGATAATCAGCGACTTGAAACAGGTGATGGACAGTCAGTGGGCGGGGCGGGGCGGGGCGGGGCGGGGCGAGAGTCTGGCGAACAGGCACAGGATCAAATCCCTCAGGACAATCATGAAGAAACACTTTGGTACTGACGGGGACAAATAAAACACGGTGAGCAGCCGAGACAACCTGGTTGTGATTAACCTGTGATTAACAGTTCAGACGTCCATATGTCAGAACCTGGAAATTACAAGTGGGTATCATTCATTCTGGTGGGGTCTCAGCTACTTTAAGGTTCTTGTGATTGGTGTAGATCAGAGACCGGCGCTCGTCCTCGTCCAGTACCGCCATCGTTACAGGGCCAGCTTTACCGCGGTTCTTGTTTTTTTATCCAGGGACAGCTTCCGGGCGAAGCTGGGTGGGGGAGGGGAGTTGGTGATGTGACCTCACCCCCATCCTGAGCTTGAACATGGACGAGATGCCAAATGAAGCTCTGCAGGACTGGCGCCAGAGTCGGTCAGTGTGCTCAGTCCTCATGATGTCAGGGTTTCCTCGTTTGGTCTTGAGTGTGGCTGGATGAGATGTGGGTCACCTGCTGACACGGTGCTGGGTCCTGCTGCAGGAGGGGCGTGGCTGCTCACTGTGATGGTGCTGGCGTCCTAGCTGTCAGCTCTTGAGCAGTTGTGACGTGTCTGTGAGGTTCTTGAGACACCCAGCCTTGATGTCTGGCTCATTCCACTAGCCGGTCTGGTCTCCAGAGTGAGAATGGCTGAGTACCAAGTGCCCGAGGCTCCTGAGGCCGAGTAGGTGTTGTCCCATCTCCTTCCCCTGGGGGAGGAGTCAGACAGCTGGCTGTACGGAGGGCGATGAACTGGGCACCCCCGGTGCGCTCAGAAATCTCCTGCTGACCTGTAGAGTACCACGAGCAGTGGAGCATGAAGCCCCTGGACTCCCCAGGCTCCTCGAGAACGAGTCCAGACAGATGAGATGGATTATAGTCAATCTGTGCGCGTGTTACATACAGCTCACCATTTCGACAGGAAAGGTCAAGATTAGCTAAAGATACAAACCTGTGTGTGTGTGTGTGTGTATGTGAGCAAGAGAGAGAGAGAGTTTAATCTCTGAACACATCCCTCAAAGTAATCAGGAGACATTTCTTAAAAGTCAGGTTGACATTAATCACTAGTGGAAATAATGAATTTCTGTGTGTGTGTGTGTGTGTGTGTGTGTGTGTGTGTGTGTGTGGTTAAATACAAGTGCGTATAAAACATTATGACAATGGCTATTATTAGAGCTCACTGTATTATACTTCAGGAATGAAGTCTTAAAGATGTGATATTATTAAATATTATTCTTGTGTGTGTGTGTGTGTGTGTGTGTGTGTTTGTGTTTGTGTGTGTGTGTGTGTGTGTTGCCATGAATTCCATGTGGGAGTAACGGGGCACCTTAACCTTACCCTTCACACAGATTGTTTTCGGGTTAGTGTGTGCATCGATGTGTGTGTGTGTGTGTGTGTGTGTGTGTGTGTGTGTGTGTGTGTGTGTGTGTGTGTGATATTTGTCTCATTAAATCGGAGTTATGAATATCAGTCTTCGGTAAACGGATAGGTAATTACAGGATTTATGAAGAATGACAGAATAATAAACAGACAGGAAGAAGACGGCGGATCGACGAGACTCTAATTAAAGCCTTCAAATGCCACGCGTGAGGATGAGGAGGAGCGATGTGACGAAGAGCTGACGGCGAAAGCAACGCTATCGCGCTTTACGTAGCATTAAATAGTGTGTAGCATCAGCATTCGTAGTCACCTTTTAATATTCCACTGTAGCTGTGTGTGTGTGTGTGTGTGTATGTGTGTGTGTGTGTGTGTGTGTGTGTGTCATGCTGCGTTTTCACATGGTGCTATTTAAGTGATTTCTTGTTTCAGCAGGTCTGACCTCACCTGGTCGGTTATTCCTTCATTTCTTAACTAAGCGAGGAGGCCGCTACATCTTTCACACTGTTCTGACAAATCACAGTTTGACAATGCAATGAAGATAGCCTTAGCTGATTGGTTAATCTTTTATTTATTTATTTATTTTAGAAATGTAAGCCTGACTTCTATCCGGGCAACGACGGTAAAAGTGCAATACCGCGTTTCACCACACTTTCACAACATAGCGTTTAGGGAGGCGCTGTTTCACTCACTGTAAAATACTCCGAGAAAAGCAGAAGAGCATGGAGGAGTAAATGACCGAAACAAAACTTAAACGATTTATTTGTTCATTAAAATAACAATTACAGTCTGAGAATACTGAAAACACCACTGAATAATTCAATTCAATTCATTTGAAATCTTATTTGTGTAGCACTTTTAACAACGGTCATTGTCTCAAAGCGGTTTTACAGGATCAAAAGAAAATTATGGAAATAAGTATGAAATGTGTGAGAAAATGTCAGTGTTCAACTTTTACTATTATTATTATTATTATTATTATTATTATTATTCATAATAATCCTTTTTTAGCACCTTTTTTTTTTATTTTAGCATATTATTGAATGATTACTAAATAATACGCTCTAGTAGATCCTAATCCAGGGCTAAATCAGATGTGCGCTGCAGGTTCAGCGCTTGTGTCCGGCCAGGTGTTTGTCAGGTGTAAGTACAGATGTTGTGTAAATCAGTAAGCAGTTTGTGATGAGAGTGTAACGTCACTTGGTGTAGTGGAATCCTAGCCAGGCGCGCTGTAAAAGGGCAGTGAGGCAGGGTGATACCAAGAGCCCCAGAGTGACAGCGCGCACCTGTAAGTGCCGTGCAGATGAAAAGGCTTCGCTCCGTTAGGACCAGGGCGGTGTATCAGGTTCATACAGAGGCAGGATGTCTAGCCACGCCCCTGTTTTAAGGCGAGTACATTGTACCATTGCATAGTTACTGCACGGACAAGGCATAGGAGATTGTGTGTGTGTGTGTGTGTGTGTGTGTGTGTGTGTGTGTGTGTGTGTGTGTGTGTGTGTGTGTGTGTGAGAGCTCTCTAAGCCGATAATGGCTCTCTGCCCCCCCCCGTGTAGTGACACACAGATAATCTCAGGCTGTCGTCTCATAGCTTCACAGTGTCCCGGCTCGCGGCTGTGTGAGATCGCGTGTCCCGCGCTGACCGTTTATTCCTGTCCATCACCGTGTTTTCAAACACATTTGTTCAGATCCTATCCAGAGCTGAAAGATAGACAGACTGATGAGGGAGGGAGAACACGAGACGGAGAGCGAGACTGGGAGGGAGAGAGAGACAGGGCGACTCGAGGCTGGCGCTCTCGCTCTCTCTTTCACAACAATCATTCACAAACCTCTGGTAGTCTTCACTGCAACCATCATCACGCTCATGTTTATTTGACAGAAGCATCTGCGTGTGCGTGTGTGTTTATACAGTTCTGCGCAAAAGTCTTTTTTTTTTTTTTTTGCACAAACTTTGTTATACGTGTTTATTTTGTGACTCCATCATTAAGTCTGTCCAAAAACATTTCTGATTTCTAAACATTAGAATTCCAGCACAAAACATATTATCTTACAAAAACATATCTTTAGGCCAGAAAAGGAAGCAGACTCTTATGTAAAGGAGCTCTTTTCAGGGGGGAAAAAAAACTAAAATAAATCTTATTTTGCTGCATGAGAAAAGCAGAACGTCCTCAGAGGGAGTGTGTCTGGTTCTGCAGGATGCTATAAAACTGCACACACACACACACACACACACACACGCTGTACCTGAGACTATATTTTAATTAAAGGCTCGTCACACCGATTACTGACTTTGTTTCGTTAATTACTGTTTACTGCTTTGTATCGTGTTGTTTAAATGTAGAAACGTGTTGTTTTATTTGTAACGACGTTTTCTAGTTTTCTACAGCAGATACTTTCATGTGCCAAAGACGTGTGAACGTACTGTACATGTGTGTGTGTTTGTGTGTGTGTGCTCTGTAAGACAGTAATGTCTCCTTGAACCCCAGAGACAGGGTGAGTATTTGAGCATGGATAATCCCGGCGCTCGCGGTCTCGGCTCGGTTCTCCGCGCTGTCCCGGCTCGTTAAAGAGAGACGAGAGACGAGCGGAATACTGAACAGCAATGAGGACGGAAAGAAAGGGAGGAAAAGAAAAGACAGAGCGGATTGTGCGAGAGCCAGAATCAAGTCTCATTAACTTTCTTTTTTCTCTTGTTTTGTTTTTTAATGGAAGAGGAATCACCTCGCTGCTCGGTTCTCCAGCAATTAACACGAACACGTACCAGGGCTCCATTTACACTCATCAGGGTCAAGTTAAGCTGACAGGGGCAAGTGTGTGTGTGTGTGTGTGTGTGTGTGTGTGTGTGTGTGTGTGTGTGTGTGTGGTCAATGTGTTGCACATAGCGTCCTGCTTGTTTTTTCAATTTCAAATTTGTTCAAATTAGGCACTCACACAAAAAAGATAGATTTAGCCAAAAGACGTTATAAATGGCGAAAAATAGCTAAAAGAAAATTGGCACAACGCCAATCGCGCTCACGCGCTCAACACGCCACACTCGCTTCCCTGCTGCACCACGCATGCGCAGAGAGACAGAGAGAGAGAGAGAGAGAGAGACAGAGAGAGAGAGACAGAGAGAGAGAGAGAGAGACTGAGAGACAGAGAGAGAGAGAGACAGAGAGAGAGAGACTGAGAGACAGAGAGAGAGAGAGAGAGAGAGAGAGAGAGACAGAGAGAGAGAGACAGAGAGAGAGAGAGAGAGAGAGACTGAGAGACAGAGAGAGAGAGAGAGAGAGAGAGAGACAGAGAGAGAGACTTTTTTTTGACTTTTTACAATCCTTTATTTTACAAGTTTTGTTTTATAAGCTAGAAAAAGGATTGCGTTTATAAATAATTGATTTAAAATAGATAAATAAATAAATAAGACATTTTTTACATTATAGTCCTTCTTTAAAAACACATATAGTTATTGTGCTTTTTTTCAGTTAAAAAATGTGGCAAAGATGATTTCGTCATCTTCTACCGAGCACAAGGTCTCCTCACAGCACCATATGGTTTTAAACATATTTATGTCCTTCATACTCTTGTAAAAGTTAAAATCAATTAAAATTCTTGATTTAACAAGTCTGGAGAAGATCTTTTTGGGGTTGCAATCTGTACTTTGTGCCAGCTTATTTTTTCTGCTTATGTAAATTGCCATCTTGGCTTGACCAATGGTAAAATTAATAAGCTGGCATTTGAACCTGTTTCTCCGGACGTATTTAAAACCAAGAATAAAAAGCTGATGAGTAAAAACTACATTCATTGATAAAAAGATGTGTTTTAAAAGGTTAAACAAAGGTGACAACCTGGAGCAATGTATAAAAGCATGGAAAACAGTTTCTCTCTGTGAACAAAAGGGGCATTCCTGTGTGATTTCAGGATTTAAAATGGAGATAAAAGAGTTCACAGAGACAATTCCATGTAAAATCCTCCACTGGAGGTCAGCAGACTTTTTGGTTAATGGTGGTTTGTACAGTGCCCTCCACTCTGGTTTAAAATCATTATTAAAACCCAGTTCAGTGCGCCATGGGGTGTCTACCCTCCCATTCAGTTTTTTCTTGTTTAAGACCTTTACACAAGCTTTGTATAAAACCTTACCAGACACTGTCTCAAAGTTCATGTCTTCCTCACCCTCGAGCTCCAGGAGGGGGCCGCCATAACCATCTAGGTCTGGAGTTATCGTCAGCTGTGGAAAAGGTTCCTCTTCTGTAGGACTGGTCTCGCTGCTTGTGTGTTCCATCAGCTGAACGCGTTCCTCCGACGTTAAGGTGGTTCTCCAGCGATGCAGGAGTTGGTTGGCGACCCGTTGAGACCGAAGTCCCAGCTGTGCTGCCAAGTTCTCTGCTCGAGACAGGTCTGGTCCGGTGATGTTCACCAGCTGCCGGAGTGTCACGATCCCTGCGGAGATCAGGGTCTTGGATAGTGCTGGGGTGGTTGGACTAGAAATGTCCAGCTGCCCTCCACAGACTAGGGGCTCCTCCAGCAGCCAGTGTAATGTTTTGTTTCCTTTGTTTTGTTTTTTAAAAAAGGTCCAGATTTTAAAAAGTCTTTGATAAAATACAGGTAATCCAGTAGTGTCCAGTGCTGTGGGGTCCATTAAAAACAGAGTTCTGTCCAGCCCAAGTCCTCCCACCGTGCGTAGGAGTGTGTAGGCTGCCGCTCTCCATCCTTCATCACTCGCTCCGGTGAGAAGTCTCTGGATGAACTGCAGACGGAAGGCTGCAGTTCTGCTGGCTAGCTGCACCAGGCCCTGTCCTCCTTCCTCTTTCGGCAGGTGAAGAAGGCTTTGTGGTAGCCAGTGCAGTTTGTCCCAAAAAAAGTCTACCAGTAGGGCCTGTATGCTTGCTAGCAGGTTTGGTGGTGGGTCCATACATGCCAGTTTATGCCACAGGGACGATGCTGCTAGGTTGTTGATGACCAGCACTCGTCCTCTGTAAGACATTTTTGGGACCAGCCACTTCCATCTGCTTAGTCTGCCTTTTATGCTTTCTACAACTCCATCCCAGTTTTTGTTTAAAAACTCAGCACTGCCCAGGTAGACACCCAAGTATTTAAAACCAGTCTTTTTCCACATTAACCCCCCTGGTAGTGTGGGCTGGTCGCCTCCCCATTCTCCTACTAAAATGGCTTCACTTTTAGTCCAGTTTATTTTAGCAGATGATAAAACCTTAAAATCTTGTAAAACATCAGTTAAAAGATTCACATCTGCCTGTGTGTTCACCATTACAGCTAGATCATCGGCATAAGCTGAAAGACAGGTTAAAATATTAAAATGAGGTATATTAAAACCAGAAAGCTGCTCTCTTAGTTTACATAAAAGAGGTTCGATCGCTAAAGAATATAACATGCCTGACAGAGAGCAGCCTTGTCTAATACCTCTGTGTACTTTAAAAGGGACACATAAACCACCATTAACCTTCAGTACACTCTCAATGTCACTGTACAATGTCTTTATCATTGTGGTGAATCCTGGGTTGAACCCAAAACTTTCCAGCACCTTCCACAAGTATTTGTGTTCAACCCGGTCGAAAGCCTTTTCTTGGTCCAGTAAAATGAGACCGGTCTTTAGATCTAAGAGTCTAGAGACATCCAAAATATCACGAATGAAGTGTATATTGTCAAAGATAGACCTACCAGGCACGCAGTACGTCTGGTCGTGATGAATGATCTGCTCCAGTACCTTTGTCAGTCTTGAGGCTAATGCTTTTGAGAGTAGTTTGTAGTCAGTGCACAGCAGTGATACCGGGCGCCAGTTCCCCAGGTGCGTCAGGTCTCCCTTTTTTGGCAGTAAGGTCAGGACAGCCCTCCTGCAGCTCACCGGGAGCTTTCCTCCTTTCACGCTGTCCTGCAACACCTCTAGTACATCCTGTCCTATTACTGACCAAAATGCCTTGTAGAACTCTACAGGGAGACCGTCTATACCCGGCGCCCGCCCGTTCTTCAGGCCTTGGAGAGCCTTCTGAATCTCTGCCAGTGTCAGTTCTGCCGCCATGTCAGTGGCAGCTTGTTCTGACAGCTTGGGCAGATTTTTCAAGAAGGTTTCCTCCATTGCATGTGCTTCTGACCACTCACTACTGTACAGCTTTGAGTAGAAGCCGTGTGTCTGCTTGCGTATCTCAGTGGGCTCTGATACGAGATCCCCTGACTCTGATCGCACAGCATGTATGATTCTTTTCTGTCCATTTTTTTGTTCCAGACCAAAAAAGAACTTAGAAGGAGCATCCATTTCCGTTGCGTGTTTAAACCGTGAGCGGACCAGCGCCCCCTGTGCTGCAGTGCCCAGTAGGTCGTTCATTAGGGCTTTTTTGTTTTTCAGGTTTTCAGTGTTTCTTCTATTTTCTTCGGTCTCTAGACACTGGAGTTCTGCTATTTCAGTCTCTAGCGCTCTCATTGATTTAACAATGTCTTTTGTGACATTGAGTGTGTACTGTTGACAAAAGACTTTTATTTGTGCTTTAGCTAGATCCCACCATTGCTGTAGAGAGCTAAAATCTGCTTTTTGTGATTTAAGACTGGTCCATAAAAAGATAAAAGACTCAATAAAATTGGCATCTTCTAAAAGCACAGTGTTAAAATGCCAGTAGGCGCTCTTAGGCTTGAGGTTTTTCCTACTGACAGTGCACTGCACCATGCTATGGTCGGAGATGCCTACTGGGACAATAAAACATTTAGTAAAATAAGACAGCTGATGTTTAAAACCATAAAATCGATCAAGTCTTGCCAGTGAGAGCGTGTTCTCTATGGAATGGGCCCAGGTGTACTGTCTTTGTTTCTTATTTAAGTCTCTCCATATGTCACTCAAGTCCTGGGCCTCCATCATCTCCCACATGCGTTTACGGGAGGCCATGTGAGGTTCTCTATGGTTTCTGTCCAGGTTGTCGGTTGTGCAGTTAAAATCCCCACCCAGAATTAAAATGTCAGCAGAGTTACAGTCATTAATTATGCTGCTTAATTTGTCTAAAAACATCATCCTCTCTACTGCCTTGGTGGGAGTGTACACACAAATAAAAACAAAAACTTCATTTTCATAAAACGTTCTCACTTTTAAAAGCCTCCCATTTAAAAATTCTTCTACTGTGTAAGAGTTCGGTATAAAATTGCGAGCAAAGAGCAGTGCGACTCCACCACTCAGTGGTGTATTGTGGCTCAGGATCACGAGCCCATCCCACTCTTTGGACCAGTCCACAGCGTTCTTGGAGTCGCTGTGCGTCTCTTGAAGTAGAGCCACATCAACATGTTTCTGTTTTAGTAGTTCATATAGTTTGGCTCTTTTTTCACATGTTCTTGCCCCATTTATATTTAAGCTCGCAATATTTACTTCACTCATTAAAAAGTATATAGATAAAAAGACAGTTTTATATAAAAGAAGACATACCAGTGTCCAGCACGGAGTAAAAATCATTCTAAAAATTCCTCTTCAGCGAGTTCCTTGTTTATTTTGGTAATCCATTTTTTTAGTCTAAAGATTTCAAGTTCAGCGAAAGCTTTTTGTTTTCTGTAATATTTGACGTCATGAATGAACTGTTTCTTGCTTGAGAAGTGGTCTTCTATTTTAATTTTTGAGCCCCTTTTTGTCTTCTCTAGAAAAACATGTATAGATTCCTCGCTGTGTACGACTGGCATTCTTTCTTCCTCTGCGGTGAGAAGCAGCACAGAGTCTGAGATGTACCCATCGCTGTCTGACTCCGGTTCGG
Organism: Clarias fuscus; assembly: GCA_030347435.1. Taxonomy (NCBI): domain Eukaryota; kingdom Metazoa; phylum Chordata; class Actinopteri; order Siluriformes; family Clariidae; genus Clarias; species Clarias fuscus. Next base: position 1,257,105 of record CM059212.1, read on the forward strand.
GGTCTTTTTTGGGGAGTTTTTTTCCTCCTCCTTTCCGGTCCTTTTTCCTTTTTGGTGCCTTGAAGGAGGGCTCTTCTTCCATTTCTATGTCCGCCTCGTCCCCTTGTGACAGTGCGGCTGCTGCTTCCAGTTGGCGGCTCTTCGCCCTTGTACCCATCGCCGAGAGCACAGGTAGCTCCAGCGCTGCACCCGAACCCTCTGTGACCTTATCAGCTGTACTCGGCCTCTCCGGCGCCGGCTGGGTCACGTTGGGTTCCTCTCGGTCCGGTTTGGCCGAGCTCGTTGTTTCTGGTGTTGATGTAGCTCCAGTAGACTCTTGGACTGCAGGCTGGGCTTGGGGTTCGGTCTCTATAGGCTCTGGGTCGGCAGCGTTACCGGGTCCCTCAGCAGACGGCCGAGCTGTAGTCGCAGGGGGAGCGGCCTCGCCCGGCACGGTCGCGTCGTGACCCGGTCGCTCAGAAGCACCAGGATCGCTCTGTCTTTCAGGACAAGCACGGACCAGATGTCCCATCGCACCACATTTAAAACATTTAATGTCAGTGTCTGAGGAGGCGAATATGCTGTAATCAAAGTTTTCAACTCTGAATTTAAAAACAGCATTTAGCTCTTCTACACCCTCTTTAAAGATCATAAAAACGACTCTCCTAAAAGACACCAGGTGTTTAATCAGTGGGGATTTACAGCCCAGGGGGATTTTCTTTATAGGGGAGACCAGTCTTCCATATCTGGACAGTTCTGCAGCGATGACACTATCAGGTATGAAGGGAGGGACGTTGGACAGAACTATTTTCTTGGCTGGGGAGCTCAGGGGAGAAACCAGGATGTGCTCGTTATTTACACTGATACCATTCTGTACGAGTTTAGCCACTTTATCAACACTATTAACAAACGTGACAACAGCGCTGTTCATGCGGGAAGCAGAGACGATGTTCTCATGTCCCACCACATCACCAACCGCTAACACACACTCCTCTAAACTCGCCGCGCACACCACGCGCACACCGTGCCGGCGAGTTAAACTTTCATACCGCTGTGTGTTCTGAGCCGCCATGCTCCAGCAACACACACGCACACACACACACACACTCACGCACACACACGCACAGTCGCGCGCACACGCACACACACAGGCACTCACACAAAAAAAGATAGATATAGCCAAAAGATGTTATAAATGGCGAGAAAAATAGCAAAAAAGAAATTGGCAAAACGCCAATCGCTCTCACGCGCTCTACACGCCACACTCGCTTCCCTGCCGCACCGCGCATGCGCAGAGAGACAGAGAGAGAGAGAGAGAGAGAGAGACAGAGAGAGAGAGACAGAGAGAGAGAGAGAGAGACTGAGAGACAGAGAGAGAGAGAGAGAGAGAGAGAGACAGAGAGAGAGAGAGAGAGAGAGAGAGAGAGAGACTGAGAGACAGAGAGAGAGAGACTGAGAGACAGAGAGAGAGACTTTTTAACGTTCCTTTATTTTACAAAAATATTTGTATCCACACTTTTTTTCCTTTCAAAGACAGAGGATCTGTCAATAAGATTAAACATAGATAAGGTTACGTGAAACAATACAAAAAAATAAATAAGTAAATAAATAAACAGATAAGTCAATCAGTTTAAAAAGCTAGTTGAAGTATTTGTTCATCTATTTAAGAATGAAGAAGTTGACTAGTTTTTGTTTTTTTTTTGTAAGTGGAAAATGAAAATAAATAGATAAATAAATAAGTGAATAGGCAGATAAGAGTCAAAACAATAATAATAGTAATGCAAGCTTAGCAATTGAGACTTTGAAATGAATTCAGTAAAACAGATCAATGAGAAAAGTTAAAACTGAAAGGTCGAGTGTGTACGGTGCTGGACTGGTGTACTAAAGCAATATTTAAAAAATATGAAATAGTACAGTAATACACATAGTATATAAAACCAGCACCTAAAGAGAGATAAAACACAGGTAAAGAAAAGAAGAGAGATAAAAGGGATTATACACTAGTCTTTAAAAATTGAAAATTAAAACCTCCCCGTCTCTGGAGCATAAAACATCCCCATGTGCCCACATCTGGTCAAACTCTGGTAGTCTGTGGGTCATCTTCAGGAAGGCGAACTCAACTTTTAATCTCGCTCTGACCAGTGCTGTCAGCATTCTCTCAGCATCGTGTGTGCCCCCACCCCCCTGCATTTTGTTTTTTCTCGTGAGCCAGATAGAGAGTTTTGCCTGGCCTATAATGTAATTTACTAGGGTGACAGTTTTGTCTTTTGGTTTATACTTTGGCCCGTGTATGTAGAGATTCTCAGACCATGTCACTCCTAGCTCATTTGTCCAGGTTTTTAGCAGGGAAAACAGCCTTCCCAATCTATTGCACTTTAAAAACAGGTGGTCTACCGTTTCCTCCCTCCCACAGAAGAGACACTCGGTGCTCCTAGTGGGGTCCATGTGTGCCACGTGTCTGTTCGTGGCCACGGCCCCGTGTACTATCCGCCACTGTAGATCGGCTGTGCGCTTTTCTATGGGCGGTTTGTACAGGGACCTCCAGCGTCCTTGTGGGGAGGAGCCTGGTGTCAGCCACTCTGACCATCGTGAGTCCCTTACTCCAGCCAACGAGCCTCTGTGCACGACCTTCACACACGTCCCGTACAGCGCTTTTTTTGAGGCGGTCTCGAACGTCGTTAAAACCGGTGTCTTGAAAGACAGTATGGCTCCTTCCTCCTGCTGTAGCTCTTCAGCTGCCGGGCGTATAGATAACTGCAGGGGAGGCTGCTGATGCTCTCCAGGGCTTTGCCCCAAAGACTCTCTGAGTTGGGAGGGTAGTGCTGATATTACCTCTCCCAAAAGTCTCTCCATTAGACGTCTTGATTTTAATCCAGTTTGTGAGCACAGTTCATCTGCTGTCTTCCACACCGTTCCATTCCTCAGATCCTTGATCTTGGTGATTCCTGCTTTCTGGAAACGATGCCGAATGAAAGTTGATGACAGCATTCTGGTGTTTATGAGCGGATTGTGAAAAAGTGGTTCCTCGTCTGCCCTTTGGGAAGGTTGTGTTTCAGTCCTGCTCGTCTTTATTACTGATATCCAGGCTTTTAATACTGACTGATAAAACTCTGTTGTAGCTGATAAGTCCATTTCTTTGAGGTTAAGTGTGAACAGATGTGTATCATAGTTCAGTCCTTCAACCAGTTGAAGAAAGGCTTTGGCTGCGCCTGTCCATGCCAGCCCTTCGCCGTAGAATAGCCTCTGTGCAGCCTGCAGCCTAAAGGTCTTTATACGACAGGACAGGTCGATCAAGCCCTGCCCCCCTTCTTGTACAGGTAGATACAGCACAGAAGCTCGAGTCCAGTGTTGGCCAGTCCAGAAAAAGTTCACCAACTTCCTCTGCACATCCCTGATTAATGTCTCAGGGGGCTCAAGGACAGTGAGGCGGTGCCAGAGCATGGAGGCGATCAGATTATTGACAACCAGTACTCTCCCCCTGTAGGACAACTGAGGCAGGACCCAGGTCCATTGAGACAACTTGGCACACACTTTTTCCACTACACCCTCCCAGTTTTTATTTTGTAAGTCTTGTGTCCCTAGAAACACCCCAAGGTACTTGAGGCCGATCTTGCCCCATTGGAGACCACCTGGTAAGATTGGGGGTCCTGTTTTCTGCCATTGCCCAATTAAAAAACTCTCACACTTTTCCCAGTTTACACGTGCTGAGGAGGCTCTCGCATAGATGTTCAGGTTCCTAATCAGGGCCTGAACATCATCTTGATTTTTTATAAAAACGGTTACGTCGTCGGCATATGCTGACAGCACAAGTCTCTCTTGTGACCCACAAACAGGAAAAACCCTGTAGCTCAGCTCTTAATTTGTGCAGCAGTGGTTCTATTGCGAGACTGTAAAGTTGTCCAGACAGTGGGCACCCCTGTCTAATTCCCCGTTTCATTTTAAAAGGGCAACTAAGACCACCTCCAATCTTAAGTGTAAAAACCGCTTCAGAGTATAAAAGTTGAATCCACCATAAAAAGTTGTTTCCTACGCCAAAGGATTCAAGAGTCCGGAA
>CM059212.1:1263637-1351137 GCA_030347435.1 Clarias fuscus
ACTGTATTAAGTAGACATCAGGTCATTATCCTGTTAGGGCCTACAGTGTGTGTGTGTGTGTGTGTCATATGTTTGTTTGGATGCCATCAGTCCTAAATTCATATTTGTTCTAGATTGTTCTACTGGATGTTTTTTCAACATACATGTTTATTTGTAGATCGTAAAATCCGAGTAAAAGGCTCTAAAATAACATTCAGGCGTAAACAGATGCATGTTGGCGACTGTGTTCTAGATTTTTATGACTAGTTGTGTTTATTTTAAGAGTGTGAAACTGAGACCACGGTTAGACGCGGCACTGAGAGCGCAGGGGTGGTCTCGTTAGTTTACATGTTTTTGTTTTATGAGACTTTAACATGGCTGGTTTTGGCTGAACTTCTAAAATCCCAGTTCTGAGTCCTGAGCCGTCACTGAACAGGAAATAGTTTAAACCAGATCCTTTAGATCCGATGTTTAGGATCTGGAGACAAGGCGAAGGGGAAACCACAAGCTTGGGGGTTTTCCATCTTTTTTTAAAAAACGCTTCTGTAGCACACGCTCAGGGGAGACTGTAACCTTTAAAAATAGATCGACCTTAATCACTCCGCAGTTATTAAAGGAGGGATTTGGACAAGCATCAAACGCTCCGCTTCCTGCAGAGACAGCGGATCAGCCGGGACATGTCCCATGTCCGATGTAAAGTGCTTTTTATTTTGCACATACGCTACGAGTCTCGTCCCCTAGAGCGTGAGACTCGACATTAATTACGTGCCCAGGAAATCTTTTTTGTTTTCTTTTTGCATAAATAATCTTAGGCAAATTATAACGTCTAACCGTATTTAATGCAATGCTACAGGAGTGAACAAATGCATCATGGAACATACCATAGAAACCCCTCCAAATGATACTTTTATCACATGGCCCCGCCCCTAAACATAACTGACAACATGTCAGAAAAGTGCTGTCACGTCACTCAACACTGTGTCAATAGGAGCTTGTTCTAATGTCAGCACAATCTTATTATTAATACAAATACAGGGAGGCGGGGTTTAAAAGAGGGCGTGCCCTAAGCTGTCCTGTTTTTTACTTTGGTGCTCAGGATTGCCAGGTGTTTGAGATGTGTGGTGAATATAAGTGATGCTGCTAAAAGTTGTTTAAAAAACTTTGTGGGGTCCAGGTATATATGGTGTGATTTAGTCCTACTTATCTCTCACACACACACACACACACACACACACACACACACACACACACACACACACACACACACACACACACACACACCTGGTGTCATGCTGAATCTATAACCTTCTCTTCCTCCTTGACTTTGAGAAAGCAGGGGTAAGGTGTCAGGGCTGGTCTCTTCAGGTCCCCGAAAAGCAGGTTAAGGTCAAAGTGTGTTATTCAAGCATTGACACACTGGTATCACATTCCATCCCATTAAACGTATTATAGGTTCTCTATCCAAGTTCTCCCAACTCTGGGTTGGTGATCTCAGGTCTCATTTCGTTTCCAAGCCAGTACAGGAGCTGGTAGGATTTATGTGACGAAGACAGGCAGCAAAGCATTGCAGCGCGACATGGCACTGTGACGGTTTCCTTCCATCACTCTTCTTTTCCGTTCTTTTGGTAGTACATCATCAACGTATTCCAGCATATCCCACCTCCTCCTTTCCCCTTATCATCACTACTACATCATGCCAGGCATCCACGGGCGAATGTTTATTAAGGTACATCTTCTGAAGAAACGCAACACCGGTACAAAACTATGCGAGGAACTGCTAGCATTAGCAAATTAGCGTTAGTTTTAGCATTCGCACATCAAGTCGGGATGGACTCCTGGATGTGAAGCTTAACAAAAAACTGACCAGACCAAGAGTTAAGAAACTCAGGGGTTTAAATCATTGTTGACCATATTGTTGTCCATGCGCCCCTAGTCAAGTCAAGTCAAGTCAATTTTATTTATATAGCGCTTTTAACAATTGACATTGTCGCAAAGCAGCTTCACACAATAAAAGTGGGCCATAAGGGTACTGCAGGTGGGCCATGAGGTGTCAATTTTATAATTAAGTTCAAAATGAGCTTTTCTTCTGTTTCTGATTAAGTATTGACATTTAAGCATTAACTCAGAACTAATAAACCTAAACAACAAAATATTACTCGTTTATCTTGGTCTCGTTTCTCAATCAGAGCTGAGATTAAAGGCTTGGGTGGGATGCAGATGTTCACATTGGTTACGTTTGGGAGTGGGTGGTTTAAATAACGCTGCTGCTTAGAAATATACTACATCACCTGGACACCATCAACAGAGCATGACTGAAATGTCCACCAAGAATTAGGACACAAGTCCTGAAAGTCCAAAGAAAACTCTGGACAAATACAATTTTGGAGGTGTGGAAGGTAAACATAGTCCTTAAAGTTCTAGAGCTCATAACCAGGACGAGAGACTGGGTCTCCTTGAGAGCGATGTCCTGCCAGGTCTTCACCACAATCATCTCTGCATCCTGATTGTTCTCGAGGACGTTTGCTCTCCAGCTCTGTTGGTACGGCTCCAGGTGGTTGACTTTTCTTGTGGTAAACCATCCGTGTTTACTCTGGTGAAGTCTTCTCTTGTCTGTTGACTTTGACACCAAAACAACTGCCGCATCCATTGTACTTGTTATGTATCCATTGCACCAATATGAAGATGAACTGTTGTGTTTTTAACAAATATTTATTGACCTGACTGTCTTATTTCACGACGTACCTTCTGATTAAACACTGGACACGGTACAGGTCCTGGAACTGGGTCCGGAGTGTACAATAGGAAGCACTACATCTGAGCCGAGTCGTCTCCGAGACCTCGGTAATAAACGAACAGTTTATCTGGGGGTTTTATTTTTTCACGTTTCTGACAGGACGGTACCTTTAAAGGGTGAGGATGTTGTTGCGTCTGTATCGGCTTGTCTAATGTTTCAGAGTGCAGAGTTTGTTTGGCTCGACATCAGACATTGATTAGCAGGTGGTAATTATAAGCGTGCACATCTGTGTGTGTGTGTGTGTGTGTGTGTGTGTGTGTGTGTGTGTGTGTGTGTGTGTGTGAGTGTGTGCGCTATACACCAAGGGAGTGTTTGCATATTTTAAACGGCATTCTTTCATGTGTGAGTGTGTGTGTGCATGCATGAGAACCTGTGTGTGTGTGAGTGTTCCTCGACACACTCCGACTCCACATGAAGCATCTTCTTTAGTGTCACAAAGATAAACATATGCTAAAAGGGTGTCTCGTCGCTCTTCAGGAGCACGCCAATCCATTAATCGCCACCGGTCCGGGCGTGGGTGTTGATATTTAGGCTTGTTCATATTTTGCAACGATGCTAATGTGGTTTAGCTAGCAAGTATAGGACACTTATAGCACACACACACACACACACACACACACACACACACACACACACACACACACCCCGCTGTGATGTATCTCCGGATGACTAGCTGTCCGATGTCTGAGACTTTATCAACAGAACATGAGCTCTTAATGCCTTCTTGCTTTGAATGCTAATCACGCTAAAGTAAATACAAACATGGGTTTAAACGCATCATTAAATTCAGACTCGTACCGTAAATCTCTCTTCTTCCTGGTTTTATCTGAGATCAGGCTGTAAAAGAAAGTTTTCACAAACGGGAAAGCTTTTTAAAACGGAGTCATTAAACTCTTTTCTCTCTCTCAGGTCAGAGGAAACACTGCGCAACGTTTGGCAATTAGCAAGATTGTGTATTTACGCGGCAGACATTTTACACACTGCATATTGCTCAGGACTTTAACTTTCTCGGCACGACTTTGTCCTTTTTGTTTTGTTAAATAAAAAAAAAATTGAAACGCTAAACCTTAGCTCGTGCGTCTCAGTGAGTCACAGCAGGTGTTTGTTTTTTTCTTCCGCTCAGACACTTTTAGAACATCAATGTCTGTACAATGAAAACACTGTAACGGTTGTTGAGGTGAAACCTGAAGACTCATCATGGCTGTAACGTCTTTTATCAGTTCCTACTGGACGACGGAAATCTGAAAAATTCCACCTCGGATCGCTGAACTGTAGATGGTTATTCCGTCGAATCCCAGCCGGGCCGAACCGGGCTCGGGGGGGGCTAGGGGGGGGGGGGGGGGCGAGCTTTTAATAAGTGTCCTAGATAATATCTTCATAAAACTCCAGTCTAGATAAATCTGTTCCACTTTGTTCTAGATGATATCTTGATAAATCTCCTGAATAAATAAATCTTATTCACTTTGTTCCAGATATAATATGTTTGCGTATTCATTTTTATTTACGTCTGGGTAACTTGTACTGTACGTAACGTGTGTGTCTGAACATTTTTATGAAATAATCCAGGACTGGAAAGGTTTTGTTACAAGTCCAGAGAAACACAGAGGTTTGATGTAGGTTCATAGTGTTTATCTTTGTGGCCGGTGGCGGGTCTGAGTGAGTGTGTTAAGGCTCTGAGCTGCAGTTTGTATAGTATACACTACATATATAGATGTGTATATATTAATACAGCTCTGGAAATAAAACATAATAAGAGAGCACTGCAATTTACTCCAGGAAACTTCTGGAATGTCATCACGGGGAAGATGGAGGGTCACGAACTGTTAAACGAAGCTGACACAATAGACGAGCTGTAACTGCAAATCGGCTTCATTTATTTATGTTATTTAGACAAAACATTAACACAGTTTGTTTACAGATTATTCACATTTTGTTTTATTTGAGTTATTAAAGCTCTACACATACTGCATGATCTTTATTTTATTATTTTATTTTATTTCGTTATTTTGAGGTGTTGTGATGATGTCATTTCCTTTAAATATACGCTCTAAATAACAATAGTTATGTTCTATATATAAATTTAGTTCTCAACAGTTCACAAAAAAATGAAACAAAAAAACAAAAACATAATTATTATTTTGCAATGGTCTCTTATTTTTTCCAGAGCTGAGTATATATACAGAGAGAGAGAGAGTGCATCTCAAAAAATTAGAATATCAAGTTTTTTCTGTAATTTTATTTCAAAAGTGAAACACTCATGAGATATTTGAAGCTTTTTTTTTCTTTTTGGATTAATTTCCAGGTGAGCTCAGCTTCTTGTTGGTGTTTTGGCTTTGCGTTCGTGTCCTAGATAAGATTCCAGGTGCGAATGAACTTCACCTGTATACGCTGGTATTTTTACATTCAACTGAAGGAATGAATCTTTTTATTTTTGTTATTGTGGACGTTTTGCTTTTTTTATTCCAGATTTGAAAATTTGTGTAAAACTCCAGTCCAGATCAATACCTGCCTCTTATTATTATTATTATTATTATTATTATTATTATTATTATTATTAAGTCAAAAATAAAAGAAAACTTTTGCGTTATGAAGGAAGACTAACTGCGGGTGGGAACGACAGATCATTCTAGAACATTGTTTAATGAAATCCAATCTCTGGAAATTTCTCGTGTGTTCTAGATAATTGTTCTATAAATTTTTTTAAAACATTTTTAAAAAGATTCGCTTCGGTTCTGTCCCGGTTTAAGAAACTGCTCGTCTTTTTTTTTTTTTTTTCCTTTGGAAAACCACATTTGTAGAAAGTTTTCTCTTGTGTTTTAGATTCAGGTCAATTAATCATAGAGGTGTGGGTGTGTGTGTAAGTGTGTGTGTGTAAGTGTGTGTGTGTGTGTGTGTGTGTCAAGAGTAAAGAAATCCTGACGCTTACAGCCACATTTTTATACAATTTTAATTTCATTTTATTTTGTTGCATAAAATGTTCCTCTCAATCATTTTCTAGATCATCTTCACACACACACACACACACACACACACACACACACACATATATACACATACACACACACACACACACACCCATTCCCCCGATTTTATGTGTCCTAAGTCCAGATGAGTTGGTTTAGATTCCTGGTCGTTACACTGAGGCCTGCATGCAACCATCTGCCTCTTTGTCATTCTTTTTTTCTTTTCATTTTTTTTTTCACTCTCACACGTGTCTTTTATGAGCGTTTGGACTTTTCTTTTCATTCCTGCATCACCATCAGGACCGTGTGAGGAGCTTCAGGGTGTGTTACATAAGCCAATCTGCACACGTCCTGCGAAGTCCGAACTGAAATATTACACTTCAATGCAGAGATCTTTTCAGCTGTGTGTGTGTGTGCGTGTGTGTGTGTGTGTGTGGGGAGAGAGCTCCAGTGGAATAGCGTGTCTGGGCTTTCAGGCGTCGTGTGAACCTGGTGATTAAGGCACGTTTTGGCGGTAATATTTGTGGACTCGATGCCAGCGTGCAGCTCGCTGCAGTTTAACATGCGAAGCACGAAGAAGCGAAAAACCCCAAACGTTTAATCTAAAACAGGACTCGAGTTGTTTAATCTCCTTTTTTTTTCCCATGGACGGCGCTCAGCTGTCGAATCTCGGGCCGCAGTTAAACGACACAGCGCCGCTCGGGATCGCTCCACAGAATGGGAATGAGTTCGCGGGTTTTTTTTGTTTAGTTTTTTTCCCGCGGAGCGAGAGTGTTTGCGCTTGGCTCGGTGATCGGCCGCGGCAATGGCAGCTGCTTTATGGCGGCTTCGCCTTCAGCATATTAACATGTTACTTCACAGCCCGTGGTGTGGGCACATAGCACCTTCACCGTCAGAAAACACTGGAAAAGTGCTGAAAGCATTTCAGAGACGTTCAGTTCTTTAAAGGTTTAAAAATAAATAAGTAAACAGTTTAGACGACAAATGAAAAATGTATTCATACAACTTTAAAGGATGACGCATACAGTACTTTTAAAGATATTATTAAAGATTTTCTGGACTGAGATTAATATTATTCAAGTTATTGCTGCTTTAAATAGTGAACATTTATTTTATAAAATGTTTAGACAAAAAACTAAAAGAAAAAATACGAATCATGGTTTTTTTTTTTTTTTTTTTTTGCTTGATTAAAAAAAATGAAATTACTTAATTTTAATAAAGACTAAAGTATTCCGTGCTTTAAACAGCTACACTGTGTAAGCCCATGATTTTATAGACAAGTGAAAAAAATTAAGGAAAAAAGGTCACTATTCTGTCCAATTCCTTACTTTGTTTTTGACACAACTTTTATTTATTCGTTTATTGTTTGAGAAAAAAATTCCACATCAAGTCTATAAAAGATGACAGACTGTGAATACTTTATTTATTAATTCTAAATCTATGTGAAATATCATATTTTATTAGATAAACAAATATTTAATACTAATACATTAAATAATGAAGTTGGTTTGTATACAATGCTTTAGAAACTTATAAATATTCAGATTAAACCCAGTAATAAAATAAGATTCTGGTATTCGTACAGCACGCGGAAGTGATTTTTTCACGTATCCCAGTTAAGAAGCTGGTGTCAGAGTGAAGGGTCAGCCAGGATACAGCGCCAACTGGAGCACACAGGGTTAACAGCATTGCGGTGGCAGCCTTTTGGTGCCGAGGCTTGAACCCATGACCTTCCGATCGGTAACCCAACGCAGTTGATCAGATTATTTATCCATGAACGTCAGTTAAATCGCAGTCTTTTACTTCTATTCGTTATTATATATATATATATATATATTATCTTGAGGCCATTCTGATGAGGGTTTACGTGTAGTGTGTGTGTGTGTGTGTGTGTGTGTGTGTGTGTGTGTGTGTGTATTTGACATCTTATTCGCTTTGTGGAGAAAACCCCCAGGAGCTGTGTTAAATTAAAGTCGGCGCTCTGAAGTCACTTTTTTCTCGATGTTTAAGTGAATCAGGTTACACGATCCCAGTGTGTGTCGTCTTTAAGCTGCTCGAAAGTCTTTTAAAATATTGAGTACGGATGAGGTTTTTCCTCAGGCTGTTGTTTGACGGTACTTTATTATAATCACTGTAATTATTACTTTTCTGTGCTGCATTTGTTTAGTTCGACCCTTTTGTCGTAAGTTTATTTATTTAATATTTCTGATATTTTTTTTATTTTTGTCCCCAACAATCATCTGTTTTGTTTGTTTTACAACTGCCATATATGAACCATGATCCCTGTACATATCGGTGTAATTTATGGCACCTATCCCAAAACCAAACCGGCTCTACTGAGAACATGACCCAACCTGGAGGTGTAATTGTGAGTGCATATTATTAAACACGTTTCTTCGAGCTGTTTGCGTTGGCAGTCCCATGGCCTTCCTGTTTGTACCTGCCAAACTGTTTGTATTTTTAAAAACCACAAAAAGTTATGACTACACATTTTAAGAAAGAGAGAGTTTGACGGTTTAGCGAAACTTCCATACGAGTCAATTTTATCTAAATGTTTGCATAGAAGTTCACTCGTTCTTTCAGATCGTAGCCGGATTTCAAAGTACAAACCCGCAAAGAGGAATTTCCAGTTGTGTAGAAACATTAAACAACGCATCACACACAATAGAATTAGAGGGTGAAAATAAAACACATTAACATTCATAATGTTCAAAAGTCAGAAACATTTCTAAATCTACAAAGTTGAAGTTTAAGATGTCGCTGTAAATATATTAGTATCATTGATTTGATCTGATTCTCTAGATCCAGAGAAAATAAATCAAACATATAAAACATGGCTTAATGTTCATTTTATGAACTGTTTAATCTAGAATGTAATGCAAATGAACGTTTTCACTTCAACACAACATTCAATAGTCCCGAGGAAACATTTGGCCCAAGTTCCTGTTTAGGACGCGTTCAAATGATTCAAGTACAAACAAACTTTCTAGGAAATTGCTAGGAATTGCACAATTCTAAATATATTTGTTTTTAAAAAAGGGTTCAGATATATCTAGATAATCTCTGCACACACTATATTGCCGAAAGTATCTGAACTTGTGTATTCAAGTAATCCGTAGGGTTTAATATGATGTTGGCTATAACAACTCTGCTGGGAAGGCTTTCCACACGGTTCAAGAGGGTGTTTATGGGAATTTTTGACCGTTCTTCAAGTGCATTTGTAAGGTCAGTTACAATTTGGCAATATAGTGTATTAAAAAAAAAAAAAAATCATCATTTCAGTGTATTGTACAGTGCGTCATAGATACCGAAATCTTAATAAACTCCCTCCATAAATACAGAAGTGATATCTAGTTAGACAATCTGTTATTTTACTCTAAATGATCACCTGACCTTTAATTAAATAACACATTTTTACATGCTGAGCTCCGTCCATCATCTTATAAGCTTTGAGTTCTGAATAAAATGTACTGTTTGTTTTTTCTGCTCGACATTTTACACAATCAAGATCTGATTAATCGTTCTCTTGGGTTCTATTAAACTTTGCGATTTATTACTATTTTTTTAAAAAGCAATCCAGTTGATTATAATGCCTTATTTTAATCTATAAAAAGTCACACGCGTTGTACCGTACGGTCATGAAGTTGACTCTAAAACTTTGGCTCATGCTGTAGATAAAGTGCTCGATAAATGCAGTTCAACTTTTCGGGGGTGAGGTTACAGCACACACTCCAATTTAGATTTAGAGTAAACTTTCACACTTCTTGCTGATTCCACTGCTGACTTGTTTGGGGATTTATTTTCTGTAAACTTTTCCTGCCTCTGACGTTCCTTTTCTGCGTGCTGTGCCTCTGACGGAGCATAAATGCTGCAGATTCTGCTTTTTTTTTTTTTCTTTTCTTTTCTTTTTTTTTTTTTTTTACCGAACGATAACTGACTGAGAAATTTCATTCCTCCAGACGACATTCGGGATCCTGAGCGGTTTTAAAGTGCATGTTTATAAACCCACTGCGACACCGAACCTTCTGCAAATCGCTCATTTATGAGTGACATCACAATGCAAGGCGTCTGTCAGGTTTTCTTTCTTCACTCTCCGGCGTGTCTGTCTCTGTCTGTCTCGGGGTTTGTAATGAGAAGTGGGAAATACATTTATATGTGAATGGGCGCAATTAATGATTTATAAATATATCAAAGTTTGAGGTTAATAATTGTAAGGAATGACTTTGTAAAAGTATAAAATATAAACTAAATAGAAGTTTCAGAGAAGTGAAAGTTTAAATAAAGCGCTACACAAATAAAATTGAGTTGAATTGAATAGAATAAATAAAACATTTTTAAGAAACACATTAAAATCCCAAACTGGAAACTTCAAAAGTAAAAGTGTAAAAAAAAAAAAATTTTTTTTAAAATAAGCAAACAAACAAATAAATTAATTAATTAAATCTAAGTAAATATTTTTAATTCAACTGTAAGCATAAACATTTATAAATTATGTCACATTTTAACACACGAACCAAGTTGAATGTTTTACATTTATATTTCTGCGCTGCAATGCAACAGAAACTTGAAGTTGAGGCGTTCGAAAAGCCTCTTGTTTTCAGTGATGAGGTCACGTTTCAAACGAATGTGTCAACAAGCATAATGTTCGCATTTGGGGGGGGGGGGGGGGAGGGGGGGGGGGTCCAAAATCTCCGCGCTGCAGTTGAGCACATGCGGGACTCGCCGAAAGTTAACGTGTTGGAGCCGGACTACCGACCTGCCTAGGACACGCAGTTACTCAGACATTCATATTTCAAATGATGTCAACATTTTTGGGACACCCTGTAAATCTAAAAGTAAAAAAAAAGAAGAAGCTCAAAGCTTCAGGGAGAAAGAATCAGATCAAAATCAGATGAGGGATTAGAGAGAAGTGATGGTAAACTATGGAACGAAACCACAAATAGCTGCTGAACAACATGATGGAAAACACACACACTCACTCACACACACACACACACACACACACACACACACACACACACACACACACACACAGAGAGCCTGGAACCAATAAAGAGGCTTTGATATGAAATGTTTCATCTGAAGACGAAGGCCGTGTGCGCGACGGTGCCGCGTAAAATCTTTTGAAAGTTCAATAAAAAGTGATATTAAAAGTGCGGAAAGTCGGCACGTGCACTCAAGTGCAAAAGTTTAGACGGAGAAATTCACAGCAACGAGACATCTCGCATGGTTGAACCCACGCAGTTAAAGTTCTCGTATCCACCTCCTGACTTTAGCTCTCACACCGTCGCGAGCCTCGTTACTGTCGCGGTTCGTCAGCTCCTCTCAGGTTACAATTTGTCCTTATTGTAAATGCTATTTTAAATGCTAGCGGCTTTCTGCTGGCCGGAGACCTTCTGCATGCTGACATTTCTTTATTCTCATGAAGTGCAGAGGAACCCAGTGAGGAACCGATGACACGCAGGTGACATCCGAGCTTAGAATCGGCTTGAAGTTTGATGAATTTATGATACGTTATGATACATTTTTTAAATTCTAACTATTTTCGTATAAATTGTATCCATTTAGCGTTTGAGAGAAACGTGTCATACTGCGCGTGAAGGTGCTTTTTTTTATAAAAAATTTTTTATCTACTTTCTAGCATTTGTTTGAAAAGTTTTAAGCAGTAATTTCCAAATATTTTTTTTCTCCACCAAAGATTGTTCGGGTCTTTAACTTAAGTAGTTGTTGAAGGGGGAGGCGTGGCCACACCCGATCATTAGGAGATCACATGACCGGAATACTTCCCTTACGTGTACTGTATGACGGACAAAAGAACTGACATGACACACGAAAAACTACACACAAGGAAAACGAATCATGACGAGTTAATGTCCCTGAGATCACGTGACCAACTCCTTCAGATGTTCAAAATGTCCTTCAAATAAGATCAGTTTATTAGCCCATCATCTAGCTGTTAAATGTGCTTAGGAGAAGAACATCCAGATACAAAGTTTCCTTTAGTCTGTATTTGTTCTGTATTATACCCGAGTCTAAACTCCTCTCTCTGTGATTTTTTCTTTATTTTTTATTTCAGATTTGAACTATAAAAACTATGGCGTCTTTCTTGTAGCTCGATTCTTCAAAGCTTTCACTTCAAACGCTGCGTTAAAGTGACACGCTGTCATTAAGCTTATTGAGGAAAATCATCCGATTAGAAAGCCGCTAAACGCAGACGCTGTCCCTGACGGCTGCATTATAAAGCGGCGTGATTACGGAGGTTAATGAGTGACAATATCATGAGCTGGTATTAATCAGCCTGCTTTTTTTTCGCACCCATCACTGGGAACTTGACAGGAGGGGCTGTGATTGGTCCTGATGCTCGACCGGGCCGTTCGTTGATTGGTCAGTGTCTGTGAAGACCAGAGTAAACTTTCCATCTCTGGTCTGGTTTTAATCATCTCTTGTAGTAAACTCCAGAATAAAGCATTAGTCTGTGTTTTAGATCATGAGGGGTTTTTTTTTTTTCTCCTGCTCTTGCTAAGCCTGTTTTTTTTTGTTTTTTGTTTTTTGTTTTTTGTTTTTTATCGGAGTAGAAGCAGGAGTGGCAGGAGAGACAATAACGAATTTCACATAATTGAGTGGAAATCAGGCGTTACTTGTTCATTTTTTTTTTAAGTATTTCTGAAAACGCTGAACATCGCTGTTCACAGTTAATGAGATAGGAACGTTCCGAATGATGAGTGTTTAATTAGCTGTAAGATCTAATCAATGCTATTATCTCGTTCTGCTGTAGAACTTTATACCTGTGAAATTTTAGTGTTCAAACATTACAAAGAATTCTAACACACACTGTTCTTTTTTTTCTTTCTTTCTTTTCCTGCATTTCTTATAAACCATTAGAACACCAGTGGGTTAGTTGGATCGGATAAAACAGAATATCAGTCATTGGCTAGCTACACGCTAATCAGCGCACGAGATATCTGGTGAGAATAAGTGGGCGGAGACTTTTAGAAATCTTTAATTACTTAAGCAATTTGTTTTGAGTGATGTTTTGCAAAAACAATTTAAATTAAATAAAAAATAAATAAAAAATTGTACTGGTAAATGGAGAGGAAACCTGATGATGGTTTCCGTTCTGTTTTATCCGAGTCTGTGGTGAACACAAATGTTAGGTCATGTGTAGTAATAATAATAATAATAATAATAATAGAAATAATAATAGTAATAATAATAATGATGATAATGATACCTCAGTGGTTAAAATTTAATTAATTACATAAAGATCACATTAAAATCCAAAATAAACAATAAAAATAATCATTTAATGAATATCTTTTAATGAAACATGAACATTTTTAAGCAGTTTCCAAATATTCTTTTTCTTCTCCAAGTGATTATAAAATAAGAAGTAAAATTAAAATGTATATACTGCATAAGTATAAAATTTTTATATTAGTAAAAAAAATTTTTTTATAATTAATATATTATATAATATGTATATATATATATATATATATATATATATATATTTATTTATTTAATTTTAAATGTAATATTTAAGGTTTTGTAACGGCCATCACAGTCCCCTGTTTTAAACATCGTTGAACATTTGTGTGTAGATCTTAAAAGAGCCGAGCATGCAAGACAGCCAAAGAATATTACAGAACTGGAAGCATTTTGCAAGGAAGAACGGGAGAAAATTCCAAGTATAAGAACTGAAAGACTATAAAAAGCGTTTACAAGCTGTGATATCTGCCAGAGGAGGTGTTAAAAAGTACTGATTATGTAGGGTGCACAAACTTTTGCACAGTGCCACAATAATGTTTTTATTTTTCAGTTTATTCAAATGTTCAATTCATGACATAAAAAGTAACTATGCACCAATGTTTGCTGAAAATATTGTGCATTTTTGTCCATTTCCAAGAGAGACTGTGTAACATCTTTTCAATGAAAAAATCACCGAAATCTGTTATTTATCAAGGGGTGCCTAAACTTTTGCATAAGACTGTAAATAATATAGAAATAAATGTAGAAATATAAATAAAAGGTATAAATTATTAAAATGATAGGCATATTTTAAATAAAGAAAAATATGCAAAAAAATTTTAAAAATAAATAAATAAATAAATAAAATACTTTACATGAAATAAAGATAAATGTAGCGGTAAATTAATTAAGAAAAGGGTCCTTATGCGCACTAGTGGCAGAACTCTACAGTAGGTTTCATTTAAGGTCTCCACAGAGGGACGGGTAGGAGAGCCAGAGGGAGAGCCAGTAGGAGGGGGATAGATCTGAGCTGCATGTGGGACGAGGAGCTGCTGATGGGATGCTCTTCGGGTCCTTTTGCTCGCAATCCAGGTCCTCGTATTCCGGATATTTTCATTTTTATATTTCGTGACTGGAAGCATGTTTTGAAGAGAAACCCAGTTGCTTTTTTATCGCCGAGATGTTTCTCAGATGTTGTTTAAGTGATCTCATTGTCTCTGATATTCACTTCACTTATAAACACAATAAAAATGCAGTTATGAGCTTTTCTTAGCCTGCAAGCAACAGAGCCAGAATAAAGAACCTGAACATGTCTGGGCTTATGGTCGCATGTCAACCGATCAACGCGTCTGGGCTGATCTTCGCGTCTCAATTAATCAACACGCCTGATTGATAGATTGTCAGCAGGTCTTAATTATTAACATGTCTGCAGTGATCATCATGTATCATCTCAACACCTCTCTGGTGATCATGTCTATCCTCTAACACATGTGTTAACGCGTCTTAATTATTAACATGCCTCGGCTCATCCATCACGTGTAACCTAATTAACACGTCTCGATTATAACACACTTCAGCTCATCAACATCTCTCAGTCTGTGTCAGTCAAAGTGTCTCAGCAAGATTGTTAGTCTCAGCTTGTTCGATATGTCTTAGCTGATCTACAGGCCTGGCCTGATCTGTATGTCTCGGCCGATGAAGACAGCTTGGCTGATCTCTCCGTCTCGGCTGGTAAATTCAGCTTGGCTGACCCAAACGTCTTGGTTGTTCTGTACACCTCTTGGCTGAGCTATACATCTTGGATGATTTAAGCATAGATCTACAGTACAGAGCAAAAGTTTGGACACCCCTTCTCATTCAGCGGGTTTTCTTTCTTGTGTTCTTTCTTGTGTTCTTCAGCCCAAACGCGTCTCTTCTGCTTGTTGCCTGTCCTTAGCAGTGGTTTCCTAGCAGATATTCTAGCATGAAGGCCTGATTCACACAGTCTCCTCTTAACAGTTGTTCTAGAGACGTGTCTGCTGCTAGAACTCTGTGTGGCATTGACCTGCTCTCTGATCTGAGCTGCTGTTAACCTGCGATTTCTGAGGCCGGTGACTCGGATGAACTTCTCCTCCGCAGCAGAGGCGACTCTCTGTCTTCCTTTCCCGGGGCCGGTCCTCATGTCAGCCGGTTTCTTTGTAGCGCTCGATGGTTTTCGTGACTGCACTCGGGGACACTTTCAAAGTTTCCCAATTTTTCCGACTGACTGACCTTCATTTCTTAAAGTAATGATGGCCGCTCGTTTTTCTTCACTTAGCTGCTTTTTTCTTGCCATAATACAAATTCAACCTCTTTGAATGAGAAGGTGAGTCCAAACTTTTGGTCTGTACTGTACGTCTCAGTTTGATCAGTATGCTTTGGCTAATCTATAAGTCTCGGCTGATCAACACATCTTGGCTGTTAGACCTGTCTTGGCTGAACTATACAATGATCATCAAAATGGTTATAATTTAAAAGGTAATACCGGTGACAGGATCATGGGCACCAAGGACTCCCACATGTCTGGTCTGATCCCACAGAAAAGCCATTGTAGCACAAACTGCTGAAAAAAAGCTCATGCTGGCCCTGGTAGAATGGTATCAGAACATTGGCATCAGAATGGTACATCACATTTTCCTGTAAAGCAGGCAGAGCTCAAGGTTGTTGATCGAGTCTCCAAAGTACCCAGATCTCACTCCGATCACGTGTCCATGGGATGCACCAGACAGAGTCCCCACCTCACAACTTACAGGACTTACGTCCTGCTAACGTCCTGGTGCCAGGTACCACACACACCTTCAGAGGTTTTGTGGAGTTCATGCCTTGAAGGGTCGGAGCTGTTTTGCTGGCACAAGAAGAACCTAAAACCTAGGTGGTTTTCATGTTAATGGTCTTACCGTTATGGCTGATCGATGTACATCTCGACTGATCTATAAGACCGGACTGATCTATATCTCTGTACCTCTCAGCGGATCTTCTTCTGCCTCAGCAGATTTAAATGTCTTGGCTGACGGATACTTTCCAGCTATTACATACAATACAGTGCAAATGTATCCACACCCATGAACTTTTCCACATTTTGTCAGGTAAATGGAAATTCAAGGTAAGAGAGTAATTCTGCCCATTCGTCTTTGAAAAATAGCTCAAGCGCAGTCAGACTGGATGGCGTGCATCTGTGAGCAGCAGTTTTTAAGTCTTGACAAAGATTCTAAATTAGATTTAGGTCTGGACTTTGACTGGGCTGTGCTTTTGATCTAAACCATTCCATTGTAGCTCTGGCTGTATGGTGTCCTGCTGGACGGTGACGCTCCGCCCCAGTTTTAAGTCTTTGGCAGACTAAAGAAGAAAAATCTCTATACAGACAGCCCTGTATTTGGCTCCATCCATCATCCCATCAACTCTGACCAGCTGTCCCTGTCCCTGCTGAGGAAAAGCGTCCCCACAACATGAAGCTGCCACCACCGTGCACGGTGTTAAAAAAAAGCCAAAAGGTTAACCAGAGCACCTTCTTCCCCATGTTTGGAAGTCACAACTAATAGTTGTCTTGTGAACAGATTCTCCCCCCATGGGCCTCATGGTCTGCTTCTCTGATTAATGCTCTACTCGCCCTCTACTCTACTCAGTTTAGGTGGACGTCCATGTCTTGGGGCGTTTTCAGTTGTGCCGTACGCTTTCCGTTTTCAGATGACCGATTGAACGGCGCTCCATGAGATGCTCCACAACTTTCCCCCTGGCCTGTCTGCTGTGTTCCTCGGGCTTCATAAGGGCTGATTGATTACCAATGTTCTCTAACACACCTCTGAGGGCTTCACAGAACAGCTGTACTTATACTGAGATTAAATCACACACAGCTGGACTCTTGTTACTAATTAGGAGACTTCTGAAGGCAGTTGGTTCGACTGGATTGTAGTTAGAGGATCAGAGTAAAGGGGGGTGCATAGAAATGCACACTACTCTTTTATTTGCAAAACATTTGTGAAAATGTTCAAAGTGTATGGAAGCTTTTGCAAAGGACTGTACAGCTCTGGCTGATCTATCCATCCATGCTGGCTGATGTGCCTGGGCTGATCTGTACATCTCGGCTGATCGACACGTCTCGGCTGATTGCTATGTCTTCGCTGATCAATACATTGTAGGTGATCAATATGTCCCGGCAGATAGATAGAACTCAAAGGGATCAATACGTTTCGTCTGGTAGATTCGTCTCAGCTGACTGATGCGTCTTGTGATGCGTCTCCTTCCAACTCAGCTGTATGAGAGCAGCCATGATGTTTAACTCACCATTATTAGTTAAATGGTTTCAAATCACGCTTTCAATTTTCCGAGCTATTTCTTACATTTCTTATGGGTGAATAATCTGTAGATCACGCGTGTGGGTGAAGAGGCAAACGTTTTTGCGCCCCGTTTGACCTATTTTGCTGATAAATAAACTGACTTACATTGTTGATACTGAAACCATTGTGTCTCAGTGAAGCATGAAATAACAGGTACTATCTTATATATATATATATACACACACACACACACACACACACACACACACACACTGGTGTGATCTTTGCCGTGCCATGTGGTGAGCACTTGTCTGACTCAGAGAGTTAGAGAGAGATTGACATGTTAAAGAAAAGGACCATGAAACAAAAAAAGAAATAAAAAACCAAGAGTGGAAAAAGGGAGAAATAAAGAAGTGAATAAAATGAAGAAATGGGCAGGATGATATAAAAAAAAAAACAAGAAACAGACAGATATCAGGAATAAAGTAAAATAAATATATAAATAAAATGTGTGTGTGTGTGTGTGTGTGTGTGTGTGTGTGCGTGTGCGTGCGTGTGTGTGTAATGCAGTAATGAAGTTATCACACCGTCAAGTTATAGATTTTATTTTTATTATCATCTGATCTGATTATGTTTCCACTTACTGACTCGCAACAGCTCACACACACATGCACACACGCGCGCACACACACACACACACACACACACACACACACACACACACACACACACAACACAAAAAAACAGTCCATCAATCTAAATACACCGCACTGGAGGCAGAATTCATTAGGTGCAGATCTGATTTCTGCTGAGGCTCCAGTACACACCGTCAGAACAGAGAGAGAGAGATTAGAGTCCAATATGCACTCAATCACACGCCAACTACACAACAACTACACAACACCTACACAACTACACAACACCTACATAACACCTACACAACAACTACACAAAACTTACACAACTACACAAAACCTACACAACACCTACACAACTACACAACAACTACACAACACCTACACAACTACACAAAACCTACACAACACTTACACAACTACACATCACCCACACAACTACCCCAAACCTACACAACTACACAAAATCTACACAACACTTACACAACAACACAACACCTACACAACTACACCAAACCCACACAACACCCACACAACTACCCCAAACCTACACAACTACACAAAATCTACACAACACTTACACAACAACACAACACCTACACAACTACACCAAACCCACACAACACCTACACAACTACACCAAACCCACACAACACCTACACAACTACACCAAACCTACACAATTACACAACTGCACAACACCTACACAACTACACCAAACCTTCACAATCACACAACACCTACACAACACACACAACTACACACCACCTACACTACAACTACACAACATCTACACAACTACACATTACCTACACAACCACAACACATACAAAACGTACACAACCACAACACATACATAACAACTACTCAAGACCTATTCAACTACACAACAGCACAACACAAACATAACACCTACACAACTACACAACAACATATACACAACACACAATTAAACAACGAGTAAACCAAATCTACACAACACCTATACAACACTTACACAACGAGATAATACCTACACAACTACAACACATACACAACTCCACCAATCCTTCACAATTACACAACACCTATACTGCACTTTCACAACTAAATAACACTTACACATCCACAACACACACACAACACCTACACAAATACACAACACATACCCACCACAACATAACACATACACAAAAGCTACACAACTACACACCTACACAACACACACCTGTACAACACATACACAAGACCTGCACAAGTACACAACCACAACATCTACACAACACACACAGCTACACAGCACATACACAACACAAAACGTTCACAGACACAACATATACACAGCACTTAAACAATACAAAAAACAAGCACAACAAAACAAAACACACATGCAACATAAAACACACAAGACAAACATATACAACCCAACAAAAATCATTCACAAAATACATTCACATATACAACACAAAAATATACAACACCTACACACACATCAGGAAACAGCACACACAGCAAAACATACACAGTACAACACAACACAAAACACACCCAGGTGAACACAACACCAGGGCTGAATAAACGACAGTGTGTGTGTTTTTGCGTTATACTGATGACTGTGTTCAGATGTGTGTGTGTGTTGCTTGTGTTTCATTGTCTTAGTGTCAGTTTAGAGACATATCGCTTGTTTTCGTTCCCATCCTGTCATGCCCGCGTCGTGCTGTATAAATCTACAGTGTGTGTGTGTGTGTGTGTGTGTGTGTGTGTGTGTGCGGTGATTTACTCCTCATCTCGCTGCATTTGTTTATAGTTTAATTTCAGCCGGCGCACTCGGCGCTGTCCTGCAGACGGATGATCTCTCTGCACTGATTGGTCGCTGCAGAGCCAATCACAGACTGACACTGAGTCTCACCCGCCGTGCTCGGGGTGAAGTGCAGCCGCGTCTGACTGAAACACTTCAGGAGCCAAGCGTCTGAGAACCTGAGTGTGTTTCTTTGTACAGTGTGTATGTTGTGTGATGAGTGTATTGTGTAGCAAGTGTGTGTGTGTGTGTGTGTGTGTGTGTGTTTGATGAGTGTGTGTAGTAAGTATGCTGTGTAGCTAGTGTGTGTGTAGCAAGTTTGTGTAGTGAGTGTGTGTAATCAGTGTGTTGTGTAGCAGGTGTGTGCCTGTGTGTGTGTAGTGAGTATGTTATGTTCTGTAATGTGTGTGTGTGTGATGAGCGTGTTGTGTAGTGAGTTTTTTTTGTGTGTGTGTGTGTGTGTGTGTGTGTGTTGTATGGTGAGTGTATGTGTGGCGGTGTATGTGTGATGAGTGTGTGTGTGTGTGTGTGAGTAGTGAGTGTGTGTGTGTGTGTGTGTGTGTGTGTGTGTGTGTGTGTGTGTGTGTGTGTGTGTAGTGAGTGCGTGTGTGTGTGTGTGTGTGTGTGTGTAGTGAGTGCGTGTGTGTGTGTGTGTGTGTAGTGTGTGTGTGTATGTTTAATGAGTGTGTTGTATGGTGAGTGTATGTGTGGCGGTGTATGTGTGATGAGTGTGTGTGTGTGTGTGTGTGTGTGTGTGTGTGTGTGTGTGTGTGTGTGTGTGTGTGTGTTATGTGTGTGTGTGTGTGTGTTGTGTGTGTGTGTGTGTGTGTGTGTGTGTGTGTGTGTGAGTGGTGAGTGTGTGTGTGTGTGTGTGTGTGTGTAGTGTGTGTGAGTGTGTAGTGTGTGTGTGTGTGTGTAGTGAGTGTGTGTGTGTAGTATGTGTGTAGTTGCGTAGACGTGGTAGTGGTGTGTGAGACGTCTGAGAGCACACCGTCCTCGTCCTGCGCCGCTCTGAGTGTTGATTCACTATCGATCCTGCAGGAGGCTCATAATCTGATCACCAGGAGATGAGCGTGTTTACCGCTGTTTTCATCACAAGAACAAGGGATACACCCGCTCTGTGTGTGTGTGTGCGTGTGTGTAGTGTGTGTGTGTGTGTGTGTGTGTGTGTGTGTGTGTGTGTGTGTGTATGTGTTTGATTATAGCCATTTCACTATCTACACGCTAGTCACTACTACACAACCGACAGACAGACAGACAGACAGACAGAGAGGAGTGGTCTGGTTCCTGATGCTCTATTTTGCTAACACTTTCACCGCGCCTGTGTGTGTGCGCGCGCATGTGTGTGTGTTCAATTGTTTTGTTTTCAGAAATCAGCGTTCAGCATTTCTCTCATTCATGCCTGTGTGTTTCATCGGGTTTCCATGGTTACACAAACAAACCGGTGTGTTTTTGAACAAACAATGCGAGCAGCGCTGTAAGGATCTCGCGCGGTTTAGTCGAACCCACAGGCCTTTTGGATCTCGCTCAGTGACCGGGTCCGAGACACTCATGGCCGCGAATAGCTCAGGCTCGTTTTCTCCTCCGTTCAATTTTCCAGCTGATTTTATTAAGAGAGCTGTTTGGCTGCAGGGCTCGGGTTCAACATGAGCTGGAGTTTCACACAGAGAGAGAGAGAGAAAGCAGGAGGAAACGCCCGCCCGCCCGCGCGCTGCAGTGACGTTCGTTTATCTCCACTCGAGTCCGGCGACCGAGCAGCGATGATCCGATGAGAGAGACGCAACATACGGTTCTGATCAGATCAGACTCTCAGAGCTGCCCAGACCCGGGACTCACTGCTGCACAGTTTAAGCAAACCAGCCATGTAACTGCATTTGTGTGTATTTGTGTGCTAGGTGTGTGTGTGTGTGTGTGTGTGTGTGTGTGTGTGTGTGTGTGTGTGTGTGTGTGTGTGTGTGTGTGTATGAGCTCGTGAGAATGGATATTTATAGGGTATGAGTATAGAGAGCGGGAATGTCGTATAGTTTGAGAGACCAATAAAGAGAGAGATGAAGAGAGAGAGAAGGATGAAAGGATATTTACGGCCCAAACAAGTAATAAAGTCCAGTATTTATGAAGCACATTTAAACACAGCAGATGTCTGCTAAAGCCAAAGCAAATGAAATCAAGCTGAAAAAGGGAAAGATGCGAAGTCCAAGCTCTGGAGGAACGATGAGGACAGAGGAATGCCAGTTTATTAGGAATGGCATCAGTGTGTCACCAGTACTGCCGAGCATTTGGTACTTTATAACACACACACACACACACATAGACACAAACTGCGTCCCAGAATTAGCTTAATGGTTACATCCCAAAATTAAGCCATGAACCAGCACATGAAAAAAAAAAAATCTAGAATAGATTCCAGAATTATTGCAGCCCTTTGTAAACATTTCTAAAAACACAAACATCATACTGACTATAGAGGTAGTGGTGACTCATGCGGTTAAGGCTGTGGGTTACTCGGTTACTGATTGGAAGGTCGGCTGGTTCGAGCCTCAGCACCGCCAAGTGTCCTGGCTGACCCAGCGCTCTGTCCCCAGCTTCTTAAATGGGAAATGCAAAAGAAAAAATATACTGTGCTGTACATTACACGTGACAAATAATATATTGTATATATTTAGTACTTTAATGTGCCCGTGACTTCTTTCACACACACAATATAATTGCACGCACATAAGTACACTATTTAAAATGTACAGCGCCATCTGTTGAATTTTGAGATGAATTATTGATTTTTTCACAATATAATGGTGTTTTCCATTTACATTTCAAAGTAGCATATCTTGTCTTCCCGTTTGATGATTGCAATGAAACAAAGTCTATATGTTACCTCAAGGTCGGCCAAATACACATGTGAACCTCCATTAAAATTTGTTTAGTAGTTTTTATGTGATGCATGTACAAACAAACAGACAAAAATTCCAAAAACCATCTTGATGTGTTCTATTACTCATCTTATGTCCACCAAATAATTATTTAGCAAATATCTTCAATGTACAGACACGCCAACTTTTTATACAGTTTACAGTGCAACCTTGGATTACAAATGTATTTCGTTCTGGAAGCAGGCTCATATATCAAAACACTCCCAAAAGAATAGCCCAAAAAAAATAAATACATAAAAATAATTGATACAAAATATAAAGTAAAAATAAGACAAATTAACTTGCACTTTACCTTTTAAAAAAGTAAAAATAAATCCCGACAGACAAGTTTTTCCATTTGTGCGCACATGAGCTGTATGTGTGTGTGTGTGTGTGTGTGTGTGTGTGTGTGTGTGTGTGTGTGTGTGTGTGTGTGTGTGAAATTAGCCGCTCCCCTCTCTCTCTCTTCTCGTCTTACACAACCACCCCTCCCTCCCCCACAGCGAGAGAGAGAAAAACCGTTGGCTCAGTTGTGATCACGTGACGCTTGGTGTCAGAACAAGAAGCACATGCGTGATACATGATACTCTGTACTCGTAACCCAAGACTTGCTCATTTTCCAAGTCAATATTTATTAAAATCTTGCGTAAACACTCGCAAACCGCATTACTCGCAAACCAAGGTTCCACTGTATAGTATTGTGCAAAAGTCTTAGATGCCATATTATCTGTAGTGCACATTTTGTTATATAACTTTATTATGTCTGCATTATTATGTACAAGACCATTCCCTACAAAGATATATCACATTAACATTGATTATCACTTATACACCAGCAGCATGTTGACAGGTTCATGGGCACCTGAAGGTCACCCATTTGTACAACCATGGTCGGACCCCCGGTCAACATTCACACACTACAGGCAATTTGGGAATTCTAATTAGCCTAATCTGCATGTCTTTGGACTGTGGGAGGAAACCAGGGTATCTAGAGGAAACCCACCAAGCACTTGGAGAACATGTTGTTTTGTTTGATGTTAGCAAGTGCTCTCATCTCCAATGAGAAAAGAAAGATGCATATAGCAAAGACAATGGTCATTATTTCAGAACTCCAGAGTTAGTTGAATTCTCAGCAGTGTGACGCTACCCACATGAAGAGAAGCCTTTTGGATGAGTTTCACAAAAGAAGCCAGTCCTGAGACCAAGACTCAAATCCCAGCGTCTTCGCTGAACTTTGCCAAGTATCAAGATACAAAATCGAGCTTTTTGGCCACACACATCATCATCGCTATGTTTGGTTCTCTGATGCTTCAGGGCTGTTTTCATGCCAGGAGCCCAGGAGCTCTTATTAAGGTCAGCGGCATAATTCAATGCCAGAACGTTTCAGCTAAAAATCTGGTTGCCTCTGCCAGAAGGCTGGAACTGGTCTTGTTTTAGAACAAGACAATGACAATTCCAGTACCATAGAATCAAGGCTTTACTCTGGCCCTCTCACTTAAAAATCTGTGGTCTCATTTGAAGACGACTGTTCACCCGAGGAGCCCCAGGAATCTCAACTATTTGGAAAAGTTCTTCACATAAGAGGTGTCCAAGATCCCATGACAACCTTGTTAAAGACACTGTCCAAAACGTGGCCTTTTTTTCTTTTCTTTTTTTTTTTTTACCCAAATCATCACTCCTTGCATAAATAAGTTTTAACACTTTTTCATGAAGGGTGCCAATACTTCTGGGGTTGAACGTAAATGCAGTAATAGGACAACTATAATGAATAGCTATTAAAAGAGAAAGTCAGACGTTTCCTCGGCTTTTCTTCCTCTGCGTATTTGTCATGGTTTATGAGACACTGGAATGGTTCCCTGTACAGCAGAAGCTTCCAAGACACACACTTTTAGGAAGGAGAACTTAGAACATTGAGCTCTTGAGCGTATCCTTTACTCTAACATCACAGCAGAGAGCTGCTGGTCTTCAGTGTCGGCTTGTGCAGATGCTTAAGTGGATTCTGAGTGCCTCGTTTTTGGTGTCTTGCAGCCAGCTGAATGCATTTATTCCTTTTTTATTTGTTCAACAGCAATCGCAACAAGTGAAAACGACACCATCACATCATGCCACATGTGGAAGAGATGAGATAATGTTCACGTTTAGAAGGAACGAGATCAATTTGATTAGATTAGAAAGAACTTTAAACACACACACACTCGAATGCTTCTCCCTTAGGAGCGAAGATAGCTTTTGTGAACGTTAAGCTCTTGTTGAGTGGCAGCATTTGGATGTTTTTCAAGCCGAAGAGAAGAGACCATGTCAAGAAGCCAGCTTTGGAAAAGGAAAAGAATGTAAACTTTTATCTTTTGCCTATAACGATGGAAGACGTTAGCGACGGTGTGGCAGCAGCGCAGACTAGGCGGGTACATTTAATATTTGAAACATTTCCCCCATTCTGCGCACCAAAGCCCCAGCAGAAGAGCTCCATGGCTTTAGATGAGCCAAAACGTATGCGCTAAATCCCCTCAGAACCCGTGCATCGGTCCTGGACTGGAAAAGCAGACGGGTTTCGCCTTTGAATAAAGCAGCATGCATAACTCTGAAGTTTGCAGTCCGAGGCCTGGCATTAATCGAGAGCTGATGATTCCTCCACAGAGAGCTCGGCGCTGACCTCAGTCCCCACTAAACCGCGGAAAGGTTCGCTAGGGAGACTGTAAAACACCCCTGGGTGGAGGGGGGAGTGATAAAGCTGGAGGTAATGAAAAAGGAAGCAAGATAAAT
The DNA here is from genome assembly GCA_030347435.1 of Clarias fuscus. Taxonomy (NCBI): domain Eukaryota; kingdom Metazoa; phylum Chordata; class Actinopteri; order Siluriformes; family Clariidae; genus Clarias; species Clarias fuscus. The sequence continues at coordinate 1,288,992 of CM059212.1, forward strand.
GTCCTATAAGGAAGAATTATAATATAATGAAAAGTTATAATCTACTACGTAAATAAAAAGAGATTAAAGGTGACCGCCAGTGAGAAGATTTCCGCCTGTCCGAAGAGACAAGAAGAAGAACGCCTGGTGATTTCTGGATTCAGGACGTCAACACAGTCACTGGCTACAACGTTTACAGGGTCCATTTATTTATTTATTTGGTAAATTAGTTCAACTGGAACAGGATCATATTACGGCGGGTATCCATAACACAGCCACTTAGCAGAGTGACCAGCGTGCCAATGTGCCAGAGAGCCAGACATGGCTGCCAAGCGGTAATGCTGACAAATTGGCAACTTTCAGCAGCCAAGGATTATATTTTGAAAATGAGGTCTGAAAATATAAGCGGTTCTTACACCAAGCATAAAGGGCGTGTTTTAGAGAATACAGCAGGGTGAAGAAAAGAAGTGCGTTACCCTCGGCGGTGTGATCAGCGTTTGTCTTTCAGCACTTTTATATTTCGAACGGCTTTGGTTAGTTCTGTTAGGGAAAGCAAAGGCTTAAAAGTAAAAAAAAAAAAAAAAAAAAACGTGAAAATCTTTCAATCTGACCTCGCTACAAGAATGAATGGAAAACTAGCAGACAAATGAGCAATGGCTAATGCGAGTAAATATTTCCATGAAACATTCAGATAAAATGGAAATAAAACAGCAGTATTATTATGTGGCGTTTTTCTTTTTCAACAGTTTTAGAGTTCAAAATCAACGTTAGATGGTGGCTGCTAGCATCATTTATCATTAGCACACACATCATATTTCATTATTACAGATTCTTTTTATATTTAATCATTTTTTGGGGTGCTTGGGGTTTAGGGTCACTTACAATGTATAATTTTACTGATACGACTGAGAAACTTTATTTTTTCATCTTTTTTTTTTTTTTCATCTTCAGGGCTCTTTTTTGGATCACTGAATAATTCTTTAGTATTATGTAAATGAAAGAATATCAGTTAGAGAAGGAAATCACTAGGGGTCACCTGATACGATATTATCACGATGCCTAGGGGCTGATTCCATTTATATTGCGAGGCAATAAGTGTCACTGCTTTATAAACATCTCCATTCAATATATATATATATATATTTTTTTTTTCAGAATTTGTTACACATACTGTACAATCAAACTTAATAATAATTCGCTCCTACCACACGGGGCGCACCACCTGTAGGATTATAGAGGAACCTCAAATACAAACATATATATAAATTACAATTTTTTTTTTTTTTTATGCCACACAAAATAATTGTAATAACGATTTTTCTAACCCATCCCTACTATCAGAGCTATCATGAGGATAATGTTAGGGGTCTAACATCCAAAAGTGAAGCTCCTGTAGCCCCATTTCATTAGACCACTTAAATTTAAACCTGCTTCTCCTTCTGTTTCAGCTCGTAAACTGAAGAAGATCGGTCAGCTGAAGGCTCCTGAAGAGGAGGGCTCGACTTCAGCTATGCCATCCGGTTCTGGTCCGGTGGAGCTGATCCGGAATCCTTCCCCCAAATCTGGTGTGATGTTCCACTCGCAGTTCGTCTTCCTCAGCATCCTGGAGTCCATCGAGCCTGAAGTGGTGAACGCCGGGCATGACCACGGGCAGCCCGACTCAGCTTCCGTCCTTCTGACCAGCCTTAACGAGCTTGGGGAGAGGCAACTCGTTAAGGTGGTTAAATGGGCCAAAGGACTGCCGGGTGAGTCACAGGAATCAGAAAGGAATGTAGGGAGGGAGTGAAACAGTGTAGTACATACGACGAGGTTAGGTAACCAGGTAACATTTTTTCGGGTTTAAGAGAACACATAGCTATGTAAAGTAGAGCGAAACATTTTTAACGACGGAAGCAAATTGTCAAGCGAGTACAGCCAGGTAGACTACAAGCCAGTAACATGCAACGTGCAATATAGAGGCAGATCCTGTAAAGATGGGCTTACAGGAGGCGAGGCAGCCAGGGTCTCTAGGGGACTAAAACAGGGTTCCCAGCTGGGGAAAGTTTCTGAACAATTAAATATAATCGGTAATTTTCAATAAACATTAGTCATCAACCTGATAATGAAGTGAGGAGATGAGTACATATTAAAAAGTGACTTATGGTACAGGCTAGTGGTTAGAGGCAACAACAAGTCATGACGTTACTTGATTTAGCAATCAAATAATCCAGTGATTTATACTGCAGGTACAGATCATCACATGACACATGAAGGTGTGTTCCTGCAGGAAAGAAAAACCTTACAGCAGAATGATGAAACTCGTTAAACTTAATATACTGTGTTTTTGCAGCATCATGAAGGAGCCACTATTTTTATTATTAAATTGTTTGTGTGGTTTTATTAAAAACGCTAACTTTGATGTAGCGATGTATTTGTCCATAGGAACCATTAAAGGAAAAAAAAACAACAGATGTCACAGAGGCGGAGAAAAGTGGAAGAGAGAATAAACGAGAAACCCTTTTATTTTCATGTACAGAAAAAGTTTGTGCTAATGTCCGATGTTTCCCGTGTGCTTCGACCGAACCAAATAATCATATAAAAGTCTGACCTTTGCGTCTCTGGTACTCCCCATATTCTCTGCTTTACTGAAGCCAACACACTCTGCTAATGAAGATTCTGTTCCTGCCCTAACTGGTGTGTGAGGTCCTGCAAGGTTAACGCTAATGTACAGGGTGGAATTAGCACTCATTAGCACTTTAATGGCTGGGGAAGAACCCTCAGAACAGAAAGAAACTCATCATTCTTAAGTTTGATGTCAAGAAAACCACCAGGAGAACGGAAACATCAACAATTTCTTCAGATGTGGCAAGAAGAGATTTAGCACAGTTGAAATTACACTGTAATTAGGCTTAGCATCAATCGCTAACCTCAGGTTCAGGCATGTCGAGGACCGTTGACGTTGTGTCAAATCAGAATATTGTCAAGTGGGAATCCAGCAGTACAATATATCTAGCTACCAACACTGGCTTCCTAGCTAAGTATGAAATTAGCAGCGCTCAGCTCCAGTGAGAGGAATCGACTCTTGTTCCAGTATAGTTGGGTTTTAGCTAATTAACGTAACATCAGTTTATTCTAAATAATTGCTAGCATTAACTAGTTCATATTTGGACTGATATCCTTCCTTTTTTAGGTCAACTAGCTTTTTGTTGTTTTGTTTGTATATCTTCAAGTAAAATCTATCCCTCTGTTTTTTCTCTTACATAAGTTAATTAAGCATGTTACCAGAAAAGAGTGTAAACTGCTCTGTTTAAACATTAAACCTCTTACTGGTACAAAGCGCTAAAACGGTACAGCAGCATAACAAAATGAGTGTGTTAATTAACATAAACCTCCTCCACTGCTGTTACTGTTAGGTAGTGATACAGATACAGTGCGTACTCAACACATCCTGACCAATCAGAACGCATAATACAACTCTAACAGCCCTGTTAAGGGTCCTTTTCAAAATGATGGTACAGTAGTACAATTATAATTAACAGTAATTAATATAGGAGTTCTGCTTAGTGTTAAAATAAACCACACCCCATGTCTCCGCTCCCTGCAACGGCTTCCTGTAGCTACTGCATCAGATTCAAAACACTGATGCTTGCCTATAAAGCTAAAAATGGCCCAATTACCTCTAATCACACCCGCATGCACCACACACTCAACTGGTCCCACCATCTCTCAGGGATCGCGGACGACGATCTAGACTGTTTTCTGGCCTGACTCCTGGGGGGTGAAATGAACGACCTCTCGATGTCTGTACAGTCGAGTCACTATAAGACCTACGCTATATTGTCAAATGTATTCGCTCGTCTGCCTTCACTTGAGTAACACCCAATTTAGGATTTTAAATGATCTTGGCCCCGCCCCCTTTTGCAGCTATAATAGCTTCAACTTTTCTGACCATTCTTGACCAATTTTTTATTTAAATTTTTTTTTTACCATTCTTCCAGAAGCGCATTTGTGAGGTCAGACACTGATGTTGGATGAGAAGGCGTGGCTCGCAGTCTCTGCTCTAATTCATGGGGTTGAGGTCAGGACTGTGTAGGCCAGTCAAGTTCTTCCACACCAAACTCGATCATGCATGTCTTTATGGACAATGCTTTGTGCACTGGTGCGCAGTCCACAGGAAGGGGCCGTCCCCACACTGTTCCCACAAAGTTGGGAGCGTGAAATTGTCCAAAATGTCTTGGTAGTCTGAAGCATTAAGAGTTCCTCTCACTGGATCTAAGGGGACGAGCCCGACCCCTGAAAAACAACCCCACATCATAATCTCTCCTCCGCCAAACAAGACAAGTACCAGACAAGTACCGTTCTCCTGACAACTGTCAAACCCAGACTCGTCCATCCACCCTTTGTTATAATACCACTAACAGTTGACTGTGGAATATTTAGTATTTCACGACTGGACTTATTGCCCAAGTGGCATCCCATCACGGTACCATACTGGAATTTACTGAGCTCCTGAGAGCGACAAATTTTTTCACTAATGTTTGTAGAAAGGTCTACCTGTCTAGGTGCTTGATTTTATACACCTGTAACCATGGAAGTGATTGAAACACCCCAGTTCAAGGATTTGGATGGGTGATTGAATACTTTTGGCAATATGGTGTATCTGTTTCTTCGGTATTTGGGTAAACTCCCCCCAACAACAACCATCAGTTGACTTGATAGTAAGCTAGTGAACCAGTGTAAGCATACGTATATTTAATAAAGGAAACTCCAAACACTTATATGAGGTGCTCTTCAAATTCAAATTTGGTGCGTACGGAAGCATATGCAGTATGATATGCAGTGAAATGAGTGAAAATGAGTTGTGAGGGTATTGTACACCAATAGAAATACGGTAAGAGTGTCTCTGTCATACCACTGTGAAAAAATGAAAGTTTAAAGTTACGGAGTTAAAACTTAAAAAAAAAAGTAAAATAATGAAAGAGAAGTCGGGGCAGTCGCGAAGCAGCCGAACTCACCAGCGCCATCTAAGCATTTGCCAAATGCCTAAATGTAACTGTATTTAAAAAAAAAAAAAAAAAAGGAACAATCTAGGGGAATTGTATCGGGTCAGGATGACAGAGCAAATTGTTGGTCAAGTTATGAATAAAACATTTGTTCCCTAAAAGTTTAATAAATTGGGTTTAAATGGCTTATTTGCAAGTACAATGTGGGCTGTGATCAAGGACTCACTAAATAACAAAGGCTTTAAATGGGCTTCGTTCATGATCTCTGATCATCTAACAGTGAAAACACACACTCGGCGATGACTAAAAATATTTGTCCATGTTTTAAGAGTCCATCGAGAGAGGAGGCCGAGCAGCTGGACGTGGATCTTCTGTTAGATTAAGTAACTTCCGATTCTTTATGATTTCTTCAGAGGATGTTCTCTACCCTACTGCACTGAATAAATGGGACTATATGTCCGTGGGTGAGAGAGAGAGAGAGACAGACTACTATACTTACTATACTATTCTTAAACTAGAATAATGAGCTGAGCTCAAGTTTTGCATGAGCAGGGACTAATTATTTATTATTTTATTAAATTATGGTACAGTCTGTGTCTCTGGACTGTAAGGCTGCTGGTTCGAGTCTGGCATCTCCCTGTGCTTGTGAGGTGGACGTGTACTGCTGGAGAATCCCAGAGAAAAGTCGGGGTGACAGTTTTATACAGCGTTCTCTACTGTATATCATGCAAAAACTACAGTAGGTCGATGCTCCGTCTCCAGGCCGCATAACTCCAGCCCTCAACACGTCCCACATCACATCATTCATCCTGCCACATGTTAATGAACGGGCTCTGTTTGTGTCCTGGAGGAACCACACAACCCAGAGGTGATGATCATCCACATGAGTGATGTTCTACTGATAATTGTTACATTCTGAACAGTGCTAATAATTACGCAGTGATTAAAGTGATTTCCCCGTGTGTCTCTTTGGGATGCGTCCGATGTCTGGGGACGGTTTCACTCTACTATGAAGACGGTTCTGGCCTCGCATGATATTGACGGCCGTTTCTCTGAGGACTTGGCTGCAGTCGATCGATAGTTCAGGACTGGAGTTTCCTACAAGTCTACCTGAGCCTCCAATAACTACCTGGACTCCATATTAACATCAATTAACATCTGTTAACAGCTGTTATACTGAACTTCCAGGCCTCCTAACACACAGTATGAGTGCAGATCAAATCCCTGCTCTCCGTTATCACCCAGATGAGGATGGGTTCCCTGTTGAGTCTGGTTCCTCTCAAGGTTTCTTCCTATCACCATCTCAGGGAGTTTTTCCCTCAGCACCGTCGCCCTCGACTCGTTCATTTTTTTTTATTCATACACATTCACATTACATACAAACTTAATTCTTTTAATTGTGTGAAGCTGCTTTGCGACGATGACAATTGTTAAAAGCGCCACACAAATAAAATTGAATTGAATTGAATTGAATGGTGCTGTTCCTGGTGCTTCAGTGACGGGCATCCAGTGAATCCTACCTTAAGCAACTGCCTAAACATTGTTACAGACCGTGGGGAGGGGAGGGATGAGAGATACTTAGTGATCCTCCCACATTATTCACGGCTCTACAGCCAATCAGGGGCGTCTGTGAGCTCACGCGAGCGGAAGGAGCGGATAGATAGCGCTGTCCTCCCAGTGTTTTACTCCGCCCACAACGGTGCGTGAGCGAGCAGTTCGAAAAGATGCAATCGGTTGATGTCACATGGTTTGGAGGAAACAGAGGAAACACGTGATAGTCTTTCGGCCTCCTGACTGAGTGGTAGTAGTAGCCTTAATGTGGAGCCCCCTAGTGACGGGGAGTGGACACGACTAAATTAGGGAGAAAATCAGGGAAGAATCTACCCCTCAAAAAAATAAGTGTCCATACACACACACACACACACACACACACTAATGCTCCCTTCGTTTGCATGTGATTGATGCCTCATGTGTGTTAATTTAATTAGGATATGAGCAAATATTATTCCTCGTCATCACTTGAAGAGAAAAGAGTGACAGAGACTCTGGCGACGACTCGACATCGAAATAAACGCGGTGTGTCCTGTAGCCGACTCGTCAGAAACCCTCCATACTTTTGGGGTTTAAAAGCCCCCCAGTGAGACACGCAGGGACCTTTAAAGACCTCCGGAATGAAGTACGGCTCTTAATTTCTGGGTCTGCCGAGGGGCATCTCGGTGAAGGTCAACGTGAGGGGATGTGGACGAGCCGCACGGCAGACAGGACAACACCATGCTGAGCTGATATTGCTCCGGAGCATCGTCAGATACGCACCGTGATATTAAACACCTGTTGGTGGAACTTTGACGTTCCAAATCCATATTTGGGAATGGGTCTGGGTGGGCGTGTCTCCAAGGTTAAGAGACTTTATAGTAGAGTTACAGTATACGCTGTGTACACTCATTTGTTTTCAGTCACCGTCACCAAAATAGTTCTTCGCCATTTAGCTGTCTAACACAACCTGATAGTTTTGAGTACGATCATAAAACCACAAACGTATCAACTAATAGACACGAGCCAGGACCTGGAATGTTAGCAATAAAAAGTGTTCAGATTTCTAAAAGGGGAACTTCATCAAGCGCTGACGCGTGTGACTCTCGGTTCTGTTTCAGGATTCCGTAACCTGCACGTGGACGATCAGATGACGATGATCCAACACGCCTGTATGGCTGTGATGGTCTTCGCTCTTGGATGGAGATCGTACAAAAATGTCAACGCTCGCATGCTCTACTTCGCTCCTGACCTGGTCTTCAATGAGTCAGTGTTTATTTCTTGTTTTTTTTTTTTTTGTGCACCTTCCCTCCTGTTGTTCTTCATTATATCTCAGTCTGTGTTTTTGTTTTCTGTACTTCAGAGATCTCATTTCCATCTAAATGTTATTATTCCTTTTTGACGTTCAATCACCCTTATTTTCACTTTAGCACATTATATTATTAACTTTGTTTTTTTCTTCGCCCGCTTCTTTTTGAACCTCTTCTGTTTCTCACGTTCTCTCCCCATCGACCCTTTTGTCCCCGTATTTCTGCCTCTTTTCCACTCTCACCTGTTCCTATTGTCTTTTCTTCATGATCTCTAAATCTATCAAGTTTGTATTTCGCCACACATCTCGTCCCACATCTCTTCATCTCTTTCCCCTCGTCTTAGCTTTTTACCTCTCCTGTCTAGTCTTTCAGCTCTCGCTTCATCTCCCAGTCCATAAAATCACAAAGCACTTGTTTCATTTTCCTGCAGATTTGCAACTGCCGGTTTCTTTCTCCTTTTTCTCTCTTTGCGTCCCTCGTCTAGTTTTCTCCCCACGCTCTATCAAGCCATCAACCTCCCTTACATTCCCCATCCTTATCTCCCTCTCCGTGCTCTCATCTGTTTATTATTTTTTACTTTATCCAGTTATTCTATACTGTTTGTCTCTTTACCTGCTCCCACGTCTTTGCGACTATTCTGTCTCTGTCTGTCTCTCTCTCTCTCTCTCTCTCTCACTCTTATTCAATCTGTCGTTCTCCAAATCCATGATCTCCATGTCTGCTCTACTCTCCTGCCTTTACACTTTTTTTTACTGTAATGTTTATTTATTTATTTATTTATTTATTTATTCACCATCATATTCCATATTTGATGGACCGTGCCGTCTTTACAGAGGTAAAGGTATGTTTTTTTTCATGGATCGTCAGAGAGCAGAAGTAAAAAATATTGCACGCACAAAAATGTGAATTGCGGCATTGGAGTAAACACTGGATGGACAAACAATATGATGATGTGCTTGTTTATGAAAAAAAAAGAAGAAAGAAGGCCAAAATTATGGACGCTATCCAAATACAGTAATGGTTTCACGCTTCACTCACAGTTGACCACCCATGTCCAGCCCAGCTGCCAACCTACAACCATATTAGCTGCCCATCCCAGCCCAATCCAGCTGCCTATCTACACCCACAAAACCTGCAAAGGTGCCCATCACACCCCCCCCCCCCCCCCCCCCCCCCCCCCCCCCCCTCAGCTCCACATCTACACCCACCCTAGATTTCCATTCATACCCAATGGCCTGTCTGCATGCACACTGTATGTCCGTCCATGTCCAACTCTCCTGACCGGACCTGCTCCTTTGCATCCCCATCACCCGCTTTAACAGACATATGTGATCGTTTCTGTGGCCAAAAAGAGAGAAGCAGACAAACAAAAATGAAAAATGATAGCAATGGAGAGACTTTAGTCTCCGTCCCGCATCGATTCCAAGGCCAAACCTGCATGCGTTCAGTCGTGTGGGAGTATTAAGTATCAAAACTCTATATGAATAAGTCAAAACGTTTCCACCAGAAGCTCAGTACAGTACATCCTCAGAGTGATCAAGTAATCACATCAAGGTCGGGAAAAAGCATTATGGTTGAAATTGGGTAAAAAAAGCGAAGGAGGCATTTCCAGGGGAAGCAGACGCTTGACAAGGAAAAGGGAAAGGTAATAACCTGTCTGTTTTATATTCCCTCTAAAGCATCGGGACATTTAGAAAAGTTATTCAATGTTCTGAGCAGATCTATTTGATGCTGGACAGATAGCATACTTTAGTGGCCACGAGGCAACGGAATATACCCTCGTCCTCTATCAGAGAGCGGCACGACTTAATGAAACTAAACACACTTTTTCATCTGTTACTGCTTCCCAGTTACTATCCGAACGTGCTATTCGAAAAAAAAACCAAGACCATTTCAGACTTCCCAAGCTTTGTTTCTTGGTGATTCTGGGAGCATCTTCAATGAAGCAAGAACAGCCTCGGGATGACTTGATAACATGAGGGCTGGGCCTCAAACAGGATTCCTGACCACGCAGACGTTCAAGTCGTTTGTTATCTCTAAGAAAGAACAGCCTGCTGAAGACCAGAACATGGCATGTTCGCTTCAGCGCTGAGTGTTTCCAAGAAAATGAAGCTGCAGTAGGGAATGAAACGAGTCCCTTCTGGTTCGGGACGAGCCTAGAGAGCCTTTCCCATGGAGGCTCGAGAGGACATTTAGGAGAAAAGCCCCATCATTTCAGCACAGTGAGGCAAAGTTGACAGTAATGAGGTGAGTCCAAGTGCGAGAGGTTATATATATTTGGGGCTTAACGATGCAAAAGTGCATAATAAGTTGCCATCTGAAAGAGCTTAATGGTTGCTCTGGTCCCGAGGGCGAAGGCTGAGTCTGGTGTGGAGGGAAGAAACTGCTGATCATTACGAAGTGGATTTGCAATGAAATTAAAAAACAACGGCAAAACTGCAACGAGATCTTAAAGCCGTTGTTTTTTTGTTTTGTTTTGTTTTTTTTGAGAGATGTAACGTGCAGGGTTTCCCCTCGGCCCAGATGTGTTCCATCAGACAGGAAGTTTTGCTGCTTTAGTTGTCGCTGCATGGCTAGCGGTTCATGTCTGAATATTAACCACCATTTCCACATTAGGCCACGCCCCCTGTCCGAGTCTGCTGTGGGGCATTTCTCTTTTCAGACGTAACCCCTGTTCCTTTTCTTTTTCCTTTCCTGTTCTAATGTACCTCCATTTCTCTTTCTCTTTCACTTCTTTTCCTTCATTTTTCTTTTCTCACTCTCCTCTACTCCTTTATTCATTCTGTTTATTCTGTGCACACTTTCCCTTGTCTTTCATTGTACTTTTTTTCCAGACTCCCTACTCACTTTAGATCCCTCGTGTCTACTCTTCATCTGATTCTCCCTCTGGATCTCTTTCTTTTCTTCCCTCTAACTGTTCTTTTATCCACTCCTTCTATTCGGTCTGTTTTCTCTTTCCTTTCTCCGTATTATGATCTTGTTTTTCTTCTCATGGGACTGACTGATTCTTTCTTTCTTTCTTTCTTTCTTTCTTTCTTTCTTTCTTTTCCCCATTTGTTTCTTTTCATTCATCATTACCATGCTTTTTTTCCCATGTGTTTTCTTTGATGTCTTTACAACTCCTTCGGCCCCCCCCCCTCCTCTTGCCCTCCCCCCCCTCCCCCCCCCCCCTCTATCTCTCTTTCGTTCTTTCGGCACAAAGCGTCTCCGCCAGGCTTCATTTGTGAGTTGCTCTTGTCTTATTAAGATGTGCAGGATTTTTTTTGTCACACTGAAGATTGGATTTCTGCACTTGTGCACTCCCTCAATACCCCCTTTCCCTCCTCGTCTTCCTCCTCTTCTTTCTGAAAGAGAAAGATGAAGTGCATGCGCTCCTCTCCTCCTCTCTCCACTCGCTCGCATTGTGCCGCTCAGGGAAATGTCGAGCTCACAGGGAGGGAGGAAAGCGATGCTATTTTCTTCTCACGCTCGTTTATCTCACGCGAGTCTCTCCGTCCCTCTGACCGTCCACGGGGACACTGAGAATCATCAGGCGTCTCACGTTTGTCTTCATCCTCATCATTTCATTTTCTTATTGGATTTTCACTCCATCCATCCATTTAACTCGTTTTCCGCTCTTCTTTCCTTCTCCCCTGAATGTTCTGCTTCTTATTTGACTTCTTTCCTTTTTCCTTTGTATCCCTCCACCTCTCTATTCTTACTCCTTCTCTTATGTCCTGTCCTACTTTTCTTTTTTTTTCCCGTCCTCTTCCTATTTCATTTTCAACTCTTCTCCTTTTCGTCTTTCTTTCTTCTTTTTCTCTTTCCATTTTTAATTCTTGCTCCAGCGAGTTTTATTTCTCCCTCCATCTGTTTCTCTTTTCTCTTCTTCACGGCGTCTCCGCATACGTTTTCCTCTTTAATAACTTTTTCTCTTTCTTGAGCTCCGTCTTATTTCTTTTTTTCTCTCTCTCTCTCTTTTGTTCTGATTTCTCTCTATTTTTCACCTTCGTTCATCTTTGTCTGTCTGCTCCACCCCCTTTTTTCCTAACCTCATTTATCTGTCCGTCTCCTGCACTTTTCTTCTTCCTGCAATTTCTTTTCGCTCCACGTTTCAGTTTCTCTCGACTGAGCTTTTTTAACATCTCTCTTCTCACTTCTTTCTTCTCCTTCTTTAAGTCTTTTCCCTTTTTTCTCTCTTAGCTTTTCTTTCTTTGTCTATCGCTTCCTCTGTCCCCTGTTCTTTGACTCAGTGTATCTGAAGAGTGCATTTAAATCGCAGTTTTCAGTTTGTATTCCTCTTTCCTCTCACTCGTTCTTTTTCCCTTTTATCTCCTTCCTTACTTTTCTATCGCTCTGCTCATTGTTTTAATTCTCTTTCTTGCTCTCTTTCCCTCTTTTCATCTCACTCGCAATACGTTTTCCCTCTGCCTTTCTTTGTCTCGCTTCTCTCTGCTTTATCCCACAGCGATCTCGCCATCTCTGGTTCTTCTCATCCTTCTCCGTGTTTTGTCTCTGCTCTACTCGTTCTTTCACTTTCTGTTTATTTATTACGCTATTGATCCATTCAAATGCGTGAACGATCATTGTTTTATTCTCCCTTTCTTCTTCTGACTCTTCTCTTGTTCCTCTCGTTTCTTTCTCATCCTCTTCCCTCGTTCTCTTTTTTCTCTCACATTTACTTGTTTCTCTGTTTTTCCCATTTTTATAGCCTGGTTCGTTCTTTCTCACTGCGTGTCCCCTCGTCTCTCGTCTTCCTCCACGCTCTCTCTCTCTCTCTCTCTCTCTCTCTCTCTCTCCTGTGTTCCTCCTCTCGTTCCTTCTCTCCCTCTTGTTGTTGATATTCGGATGCATTAAGGCGGCTGATAATCTCCTCTCTGATGGGAAGTTTATTAAATACTGTAAATATTTAATGCATTTTAATGCCTGTGAAAGGATTCCTAAAAGTCTCTTTGTCTGTCTGTCCGTCTGTCTGTCTGTCCGTCAGTCGGAGGATGCACATCTCCAGTATGTATGAGCACTGTCTGCAGATGAAACACCTGTCGCAGAAGTTCGTTATGCTGCAGATCACACAGGAGGAGTTTCTCTGCATGAAGGCCCTCCTCCTTTTTAGCATCAGTGAGTATTTCAACCAATCACAGAGCACCTGCTCATTAATATGCAAATATCAAGGAAACGATGGGGTGATGCTTCATGGTGACGAGGGTTCTCAGGGTTCTCAGGGTTCTCTCTGTCTGTCTGTCTGTCTGTCTGTCTGTCTGTAGTTCCTGTGGAGGGACTGAAGAGTCAGCAGTACTTTGATGAGTTGAGGATGTCGTACATAAACGAACTCGATCGTCTGATTAAGAACGGCAGGAAGAGCAACTGGTCTCAGCGCTTCTACCAACTGACCCACCTGATGGACTCACTGCAGCCGGTACACACACACACACACGCACACACACACACACACACACGCACACACACAGAGCACTTTTTATTTATGCACTTTTTTGAACTCCTTTTCATCCTCTCTTTTTCCTCACCTCTATTCTCCGCTCTTCTCTTTTCCATTTTTCATTTGTTTTTCCCGTCCCCCCTGTCGTCCCCCTGTCCTTTCCTCCTCGTCCGTCCACTCACTTATCTTCATCCTTCCTCTCTTTCTCTCTCTCTCTCTCTCTCTCTCTCTCTCTCCTCTGCAGATCGTCCGGAAGCTTCAACAGTTCACCTTTGACCTTTTCGTTCAGGCTCAGTCGCTGCACACGAAGGTCAGTTTCCCGGAGATGATCGCCGAGATCGTCTCAGTCCAGGTACCAAAGATCCTCGCCGGCCTGGCCAAGCCCATCCTGTTCAACGATTCTATGGTCATGCACCCTCTGATGCCCAGGATGGCCACGCCCACTAGCCAGCCAAACCTGGCCTAATCTGTTCTTATCCGGTCTGAACCAGTTTCAAACTTCATGCCTTTTTTTTTTTTTTTAAGTTTCAGCAGGGAGACGTCAACATCCTCGTTTTTACTCTCTCTCTCTCTCTCTCTCTCTCTCTCTCTCTCTCTGTCCTTTTCTTCCTTCTTCAGAAAGTGTCTGTAAAATCTGCCGAGGACCATTACATCATTACGCTGGTCTATCTTCTGCTCAAAGATAATTTCAGATCATTTTCTCACACCGGCAGTGTCGTCTCCTTATCTCTCTCTCTCTCTCTCTCTATTTTACTTTCTCTCTCAGTCTCTCTCTCTCTCGCTCTCTCGCTCTCTTTTCTCCAGCATTTATTCCTGAAGAGTCTGGAGAGCTGCGCTGTGTTACCTGATGGACAGGTTTATAAGAAAGAAAAAAAAAAAAAAGACGTAGAAGAAGAGAAAAAGGAGGGGAAAAAGCTTTTTTCATTTAATCTGAGCCCTGAAAAAGACAAAGTGTGCACTAGAAAGTTTCCCGGAGAGAAGCTCTGGTCTGTTTACTTCGTATATGACTCTATGCATTTATAGGGGAGAAAAAAATTAAATAATAAAAAAAAAATTTTTTTTTTTTTTAAAATGACTAAAATGAAAACTGCCGTATGTTGGCACCTTTTAGAAAACAAAGTGACTAAATCCAGCGCTGCTTTTCCCCCTGCCAGTTAATAACGAACCAAAAACGACGACAATCGAAACGTGCTCGTTATCCGTGCCTCGAGCTTCTTCGCTATCTTAACCGACAGAAAGGAACGTCTCCATCTCAGACCCTGCTCGGCGTACAGAACCACATGACCTTCCCTTTAGCACGAACAGACACCATCAGTCACCATGTAGACGATGATGACGAAAAAACGATAAGGTAGCTAACACAAAACCAACAGTTTAGCATCTTGCTAACTTCACGCTCTGATGGGTTCTTCACCGTGGTTCTTCACCGTGGTTCTTGGTTCTTGCTCCTCAAATGTGAAGCCATTCAAGAGCCTAGAACCATCAATGAAGCCTTTTGACTTTTTTGGGATTGTACAAAATTTAGAATGTTCTTTGGTCGTCCCACTGGAGGAACCTTTGAGGTTCGGTACTGGTCAAGTACCCATTGAGATCTAAAGGAACCTTGCTGATGGGGAACCCATGTTCTACAAGGTTCCACATACAGTAGTACGGTTTCCCATCCGACAGGGACGACCCGAGGGTTCTAAATGTCTCGTCAGTGTACTTTTGTGGTGAAAAGAAATAACGGGTGATTTTAATTTTTTTGGGGGGTGGGGTTAGCGTAAATGGGTGGAGCTTAACAGTATCCTAGCTCCACCCCTGTTAAGAGTCTGATGATGTGAGTGAACGGATTCTTTTTAAAAAAAATTTACTGTGCGAGGGTTAAAAAAAAAAATTATTCTGCCTTTCAGATGCTAGATCTCACACACACACACACACACACACACACACACACACACATGCGCGCGTATAGTTTTGACTTGTTGCTGCTTCTGAAAAAACAAACACTAAGAAGAAATAAAGTCTCTGCATGCTGACTTTAGCACTTCCACCTGAATGTTCTGGTTTTATGATCAACTTTATGAAAGTCGTTTAATTTCTTTTTTTTTTGTTCTGAAATTTTGTAGCAAGTTTCAATTGAAAAAGTCAACAAACAGAAGCCTTTGCACTTGGATGTAACTCTTCCAGCTCACTGCTTTAGCCTTTAGCGTAACGCTGGTGTGAGACACGACGCAGTCATCTCCTCAGGAGCAATAAGCCATGGCTAACACACACGCACACACACACACACACACACACACACACACACGCCTTGATGTTAGCACAGGTCTGTCTCCTGACTATTCTTTCTGGCCTTCATGCTTCCCTTTTCTTTTGCTTTACAGCGGTACCTACAGTGGATACGATCGCCTAAGAACTGAAACTTAGTAAGAAATGTGTCTCCGCATACGAAGCATTTATAGCATACGAGCGAGTGAACGAACCGAAGTCACATGTGCGTCCGGGAGCCGTTCAAAACTTGTTTACATCAGTGGAAAGTTGAGGGAAGCGAAGTTACGCTGTTTTTTGTTTGGGATTTAGTGAAGACGTAACGCCGCGGGTTGCAAGAAAGTTATCAAGGACGGTAGCGAGAAGAAAAGGGAGCCGCGTTCAGTTTGGGTTTTAAAGCAGCCGGTGCCGAGAGGAATCCTAAATTAATGTTAAGTGAGGTTTAATGTCTATTTATTTCATATTTTACTTCATTTACACGTCTTTTATAGATGTTTCTTTATGTTTCTAAATGCAGAAATATGATTATAGTGTTGGGAATATTGGGACTATCTTTGGGTGGCTGGAGCGGATTATCTGCATTTACATTATTTCCTATGAGACAAAGCGATTCACAATATGAAATTTCACCTAACGAACGCGCCGCCGGAGCGGATTACACTCGTATGCAGAGGCACCGCTGTACTGCTGCTCCTCTCATCTCCCCTCTTCTGTTTCTTTTGTACTTATTCGTTCTTGTTCCTCTTTTATTTCTTCTCCCCTCTCTCTCTCTCTCTCTCTCTCTCTCGCTCTCCCTTTATTTTTAAACACTTTTCCTTTTTCTGTTCTTCCTTTCCTCCTCGTTCAACCTTTCTGACTTTCCTTGTTTTCAACTTTTACTTTTATTTCCTCACCAGACAGTCTTCATGATTTCATTTCTCCTCCTATCCAGTCAGTTTTCTCTCTCTCTCTCTCTCTCTCTCTCTCTCTCTCTCTCTCTGAGACACACCTGTGCAGTTTCTCCTCTTTGCTTTATCCACAGGCTCGAGCTTTATCATCTCCACTGTGTGTGTGTGTGTGTGTGTGTCAGGAGGCAGGATCCTGCGCGCCTGCTAATAGCCGAGGCCGGTGCGCGCGCTCCCCCGTGTCTGAATAATCTCGCGCCGCTTTGGTATGCAGATTGCTTTTTAAGGAGCTCGAGAGCGTCGGATCTGTCGTTCTCTCGTTCTCGCGAGCCCCGGCCGGGTTTCAGGCTCCACCGTGGAGGGATGTTGTTTTTTTTCTCTCCCCTGCAGTTGTCTCTTCTCTGCCGTGAGGAGAAAACGAGGCTGTCAGGGACGAGACGGCGCAAAAAATACACTCGCACAGGTGTTTACCACGAAAGTGCTCATTACAATCCCAAACTCGGGGGAAGAAAGTAGTCCTCATTCACACACACACACCCATACCTGAGCACAATGAATCTATAAAGCCTTGATCATAATTAATCTTGTGGCCTACATCGAGCGGATTTTGCTACTGAGCATGATTTAGCCTTTAGCTTGTTCCACACACACACACACACACACACACACACACACACACACACACACACACACACACGCACGTTCAGAACAACGTCTGATTGTCTCTCAGCTCATTAAGTCATAAACTCGCCGACGCTTTGATGGTAATTATCCATAGCGCACATAGAGGGCTGTTTCATATTTGATCACAGCGTGAAGTTCATTTTGTTCTGCATTTTGTTTTTTGTTTTTTTTATTAATATAAATATAATCAATACACAATTAATGTGCTGCTAGTGGCATGTCGTTAAAAAAAAAAAGGAAAAGAAAAAAACTTTTTTTTCTGTGATTTATTTGATAACGCATCTTTGAACTGCGTTGCTTTTCTGAAACACTTCGCTGATATAAAGCGCTTTTTCTATTTTTTACTATTAGAGTTGAAGCTTTAAAGGTGCAGTTTGTAGTTTTTTAACTTTTTAAACTTTCATAAGTCTTTAGTTATTTTTTTTTTTTTAGGCAGCATTAAATATAAAATTTACGCAATATGCAATTTATTTAGGGGTGCGACCACTGGATGTCAAGTTCTTAGTTATTTTTTGTGTTTTGTTTTTTTAAGGCTACAAACTGTTAAAAGAGTTGCATGTAAATTTGTAAATTGCAAGCTGAATAAAAGTTTGTGAATAAAAATTTGTTAAAAATCTTTAAAAAGGCAAAAAAAAAAAAACATCCAGAGATTCACAAGTTAAAGTGATGAAATTTTCAAATGATTATTGTGTTTACAAACATTTGTTGTTATTGTTGATGTTGACAGGAAATTAATTTTAAATGACAATAAAAGTAGCCAATTACTTGTTTTTTTAGTTCTTCTCAATAAATTTCCTACAACTTTGAGACTTGTTTTAAAATTACAAACTGCTCCTTCAAGATAAAGCTAGCTCTCAAATTTATGCTAATACACATGTTGCATTTTAGCTGAACACTGTAAACACACTTTACACATGAGACTTTTTAGCTACAGTCTTTCCGTCTTTAATGAAGTGCTTACATAGCTAGTGATTGTTTACGCTCATGTAATGCCTAAGAAGTGCTTATGTAGTGCCTATGTAGTGATTACGTAGTGCTTATCTAGTGCCTATGTAGTGCTTATGTAGTAAAAACGCTCTGCTTTTGTACTTTTGCTACTCAATTCGATGCCTTAAGATGAAGTTCGTTCTTTTTCACGTTAGCCGACTTAAAGCTTGAGCGGTGACTTCATGCCACTGGCGGTTAGCCGAGCGGACCGCTAGGCGGCCGAGCACCAAAGGTTGGTTTTGATCGTTTTCATCTTGTAGCATGCACGCTTTGTTTAACACAAGCCAAAGTTAGAAATCTGTCAAGAAATAAAGCAATAAGGAAAAAAAAAATACAAAAAAATACCAAAATCTTTTTGAATGTAGATTAGGACACGTTTCAAACTTTCCGCTTGACTATTAAGTCTAACAACAGGCTCCTGTAACATACACTGATCAACAATCCACATCAAACACATTTTCATAAACAATTAGGGGATAAAACGTTTTTTTTTCCTATTATTCTTTTACTAGTTTTTGTTCAACTGCTGACCTTTATGTGACAAAAATTTGCCAATGTTTTTCAAGTAATAAGTAAATTTTTGTTTTTAATACTGTTGAACTGCGAATTGTGATATTAAAGGTTTCAAAGAAATTGGTGTAAAAAGGAAAAAAAAAAAGCCATGTATGTTTTTTTTTCCCTTTCTTTTTTTTTGGTGTAAATCGTTTGTGATCTGTACATGTAACCCCTCCTGCTCTTGGCTGGTGAAAGTATTCATACAAGTATTCTTGGGTTTTCTTTAAAAAAAAATTATATATATATATATATAATATATGTATAAGTCTTTTTTCCCCCTTTTTTTTTGTTTGTTTGTTTATTGTGGTTTTTCTGACTTTGCTTTAAATATTCAAGTTTTTGTTACTTAAACCTTTGTAAGTTTATAGGTGTTTTTTACAGAGTGTTCGGCTTTATTATTACTATTATTGTTGTCGTTGTTGTTGATGATGATGATGTTGTTGTTGTTGTTGTTGTGCCAATGATATCATATCAAATTCTGGCCCCAGCATTCATAGTTGCAAACTGAATTTATCAAGCAGGTGTGTGAAATGGACACGAGCCTCACAACGCTTTAAAGGATTTTTACGTGCAGCTTCCTGTAATCTGTTTCTTTGCATCCTAATAAATAAAAAAAATATCTTTTTTGTGCTTAGGGATGATTTTGTGTGTGTGTCAATCTGTCATGAAAACTGTAACAAAACCTTTTTTAAGGCTGTGACGATATCAATAGATAGATAGATGGATGGATAGATGTTACTAACTGTAAAATACTTAAAGTTACTTATTACTCACTTATTTCCTATCGATATTCACATGCAATACTCGTTGTATATTTTCCATCTGTCGGCATTGTGAACTTACAATTAATCAAGAACGTATTTCTTAATTTAGATAGATAGATAGATAGATATTGCATTATTATATATGAAAATTATATATTTATGGGAAGAAAATACTTTAAAAACCCCTTTCTACAAGTTTAATTATTATTTTTATTATTCAATAATTGCTGTAAGTGATTATTGCACACACACATCAAAAAAAGAAATAAATAAAATAAAAGCTGTGTATACATCACAACATGGTAACACACTCTCAGGATTAGGGACAGGAATCATCAAGGGTCACCCAATACGATATTATCATGATACCCAGGGGCCGATTCGATGTATATCATTATTCTATAAATATTCTGATTAGATTTTTTTTGGTCTGATTTTGTTATAATTCTAAACAAGCTTCACTTGAGATATTATAAGATAACTTGTTCCTACCACACAGGATGCTGTGCTGCCTGATAATGTGTCAATATTTTAGAATGTGCCACCTGTAGGATTATAGAGGTACTGCAGCATTTTACCAACTCCGATGCAAACATATAAATTTTAAAAACTGTGTTAAAAAAGTAAATAAATAATGCAATTTTGGAGTGTGGCGAAAGATACAGTAAATCTCCACACAAAAGAATCACGATACACAACTGAATAGTTTTTTTTGCCCTCATTATTACTGGATATTTCCTCTATAATGAACATGTGTGTGGGAATGTGCTTAGAAATAATTCTACTCAGAATCACTCAAATCATGATGCTGGGAGTAAAATTCTTATTCCAAAATCACCAACAATAAATGAAAAAAAAACAAACAAAACAAAAAAAAACAAGTGGGATTATAAAGATCTCCAAAGAATCTTGGAGTTCTAATTACAGTAAAATAAATTCTATACATTTTCTAATCATATTGGACACGAATTGAAAAAAAAAAAAAACAAGCAAAACTGGTTCAAAATGTAGCCTTTATTCTTCAGCACATTGAGAGGACACTGGTACAGAGTTGCATACAGGTGAGTGTTATAAAGACAGAAATTAGAAAAATAAGCTTTTAACAAAGAAACAAAGACGACTTAGAGCAGACTGATTTCCCCAAATGCTTCTGTTTCTTTAATAAATAAAAAAAACGTCCGCTCAGGCTGATCTTCACATTTATGCTTCACATTAACAAAAGGACGGCTCGAGCAAGCTTCTGTGAAAGCATCGGTACGTGACTGCAGCTGGGAGAGCGTACGCGGCGTGACGAGGACCGAGTCATTACAGACAAGTTTCGAGCAAACGAGCGAGCGGATGCAAACGCGCCAGGAAAGCTATAGTATATATATATATATATATATATATATATATATATATATAGTGGTCCACCTATTGGGTTCACTTCATAACCGTGTTCACGAGGTTTCAGGCTAAACAAGGAAAAGCAGCACATCAAGGTTTCAGACCTTCACTAAGTAAGACATCCCATAATAATGGCAAAACATGGAGGACAGCCACCAGAATGACGACCGGTGAGGTCCTAAGTGTATGAATGATACTACAGTAGAGTCCTGCTGAATTCTGGGTTCTGATTGGTCAGGAGGTGACGTTAGGTTTCTGTTATGGAAAACATTAGCGTTTCTATAGGAACAGCTCTTTCACAGGGCCTTGCTTGGTGGACCGAGATGTTTCTCTAACATTATGTGGAAGGAGCTTTGTCAGAGGTAAAGCCCCGTCACCAGGACAAAGGAGTTTACGCTTCTTTCTAAAACGTAAATAAGTAGTGGGTCCGTAAGTGGACAAATCATGTTGCCACGGCATTTTTAATAGAGAGAAAAAATTAACTGTTGGTTAGTTGCTGTCGGTCAAAAGGGAAAAAACAACTATGAGCAGAATAATCAACTGTGATTAACTAAACTTTCTTTAAATGCATAACAGTAACAATTTCAACTGTAACAGTTTAAAAACTGTTTAATTATTAATTCAACTTAAAATAATTACAATTTCAATAAATTTCCAACATTTTCAACTTTATCACTTTTTTGACATTTCCATTTATTTTTAGCCAAACACTAAAATTTAACACCTTTGTGAGCAAACAAACCTAAAAAAAAAAGAAATTGACTTGGATTTTACAAGAGATACACAGCTATAAATGTCCAGTTTTTCCAGGAGGACTAAGAGGATCGGTCCCAAATTAGTGTTTACAAATGGAAAAGGACAAATAATAAGAAAGACAAAATGAATCTGAATGCATTCTGTAAATCGTTTATGCTCCTCTAAACTTTGATGCTTGGAATTTTCTCCGGCTCAGGAAGGGGATTTTAAGCATCGTGAATTTGAAATCATTTCACTGAAAACTGACGATGACACTTTGGTGTTTTGATTTTTCTTCCCCCCATCAGTTCCTGACTCTCCTGGCAGTTCCACAGGTCTGGTAATGGACAGAAAGCTCTGTGTTCTTTACAGCCGCATTTCTGCGACGAGATTAATGAGACCACATGTTTGTGGGTACGGCGTGTTCATGGGAGTTTTTAGTGAATATGTAAAGTCCAGCGTGGAGACCAACATGACATCAGAATTCAGAGTGGAGTGACTCCTAAAGTGCTTTAAACCTACTTTTAGATCATGAATATTTGTAGCGGTCGTGTTCTGAACCATCTAGCTGACATACTCATTGCTTCACTTGGCATTACTTACTCTCGTCATTCTATAGTTTTAATAATCGAGTCGGATATGAGCATTTCAGAAAGAATTCTGCATATTTTGAACGTCCACTTAACCCTGATATTTTTACACTGTAAACTTTAACCAGAGCCTTAACCAGACATTTCGTTGTAATATTTAATCAAATAAAAAAAGAGAGATGTAAATCCATTAAAAGTCTGTGTTTGTAGTGGAGAGGTGGGGTTTTTTTAAAGGTGTGATGAAAACATTCAGTAAACTTCAACATGTTAGTAACAAAGACAAAAGAAAAGATGTCATGCATCACACTGACTGAAATGTAGTAATAATAATAATAATAACAATAATAAACAATAAAGACGTAGCTTTCCTGTTTAGAGCTCTGCAGGGGGAAAAAAGAAAAAAAATAACATTGTGGTTAGCTTGGTATTTACAGTAAATTTACAATAAAACGTGATCTAATTAAATGTACAAACATTTGTTTGTTACTATGAATATGATTATTATATTTAAAAAAGAATACATCTTTTAAATTTGTACATTTAATTATAGCAAAAATACAACAAAATATTTACATGTAAATTTAACAAAAAACCTTTTAACTAGCATGCTAACAAAATGATCCAATTAGGTGGTTAGATGAACTAGCACTAATGTGAATTTCTAGCAGTAGCTCACTGACATTATAAAGTTACAGCAGCGAAAAACTTCACATGATGAAGCCCCGCTTGGTGAAAGAACGTCAACACAAATTGCCATTGCATAACTAACAAAAGTCACTTCCATGCTAGCAACATTCAGATTAATTTTAGTGTTAACCTTTTTTTTTCCTTTTTAATCTAAGCATGGTGTGTTATTGCTAGTAACAAAACATGAAATCACCCTCAAGGGGGAAAAAACGTTCGATTTTTGGGTCGATTTTGTTTTTAGAATAGAAAGTTGTTATCCTGAACTGTTGTTTTTACCACCTGAAAATTTAGAATGATTAATTTTTTTTATTTTATTTTAACAGAACAATATAAAATGTAAAATATATATATATAAAAGGTGCAATGGAATTCGGAAATCTTGTTGTCATGAATGATGCTAACAATGGCTTTCAAATTTGTTTATTAAAATAGTTAAGAAATGCAAGTTTTAAGGTATTATGAGATTTTATTATATACAGAGAGAGAGAGAGAGAGAGAGAGAGAGAGAGAGAGAGAGAAAGTGCTCAGTACTCTGATCTGCTCTGTAGTTGTAGTAACGTTAGTGGAATATAAATCACGTCTTCATTTTTTTTTTTTTTTTCGACTCTGTGAATGGTCTATTACTCCGTCTTATTGTGACAGAACCGCTCTCTCTCTCTCTCCCTCTCTGCCTCGCGCAGGTGATTTCAGACGCTCGGGTGGTCAGCGTTAATGCATGCTGACAGCTGAAAGCATGTATTTAGTGATGAGTCTCGCTGTTAAACCTTCCACCAGAGCGTTTTTCAATGAGACTCCTACGCTGAGATGAAGTAATATATTTATTTATATTATAGCTCATAAAAACTCCTCTTAAAAACTTTGACACTATTGTAGTACGTATTTAAGATTTGTAAGCTAAGTCTCTCCTTAAATAATGAGAATTTGGGGACAAAAAAGAAAGAGGCGAAGGACATGTATCTAAAATGACTAAGTAATTTTTCTTACTTTGACTTTAAGTAACTCAAATCACAGTAATGTCTATAAACTGTGTTAGTAATCTATATTCCTTGTGTTAAGGAGAGTTTGTTTTTACCTCCACATTACTTTTTTGTTTAATAGGTAAAGATGCATATGATAATCTACACCAAGATAATGCTTGTGATTTTTTAAAAGATCTCCCAAATTAAATGAAGTTCTCATAATCCAGGGCCTGTAAAATGTCAGAATTCTCCAACAGAAACTTTCAAGTTTTCAACATACAGATACATTTAGATGACCTTCGAAACTTTACCTTTAAATGAGATTAAAAAGTGAATGAAGTCGCGTCTCATCTCGGCAAATCACTGCTCGCTGATGAATTGGATGAAGAGCTGAATGAAATTAGAACAAAAAAAGAGAAGATTGAAAATAGATATACAGAGCAGACTTTATTTAAAGTGGATTAGATCACCAGAGCAAGCCTTGTGTAAAGTGTGTAAGATTTATAGCACAGGTTTTCTTTAAAGTATGGAAAAATGACAGCGCAAGCTTTGCGTAAATTAGATTAGATTTCTGTAGCACAGGCTTGTGTAAAGTTGATCAGATTTACAGGAAGAGTTTTGTTTGAAGATTAGACAAAGCCTGCGCTGAAAAATCTGAAGTGTGTTAGATTTATAGCACCGGCGTTTTGTGGACATTCTGTAAGTATTTCAGCACAGGCATCGTTTAAAGTGTGTTCGATTTACAGGACAGGCTTTGTGTTAATGAGATTACATTTTCAGCACACACCGGCTTTGTGGAAAGTGTGTTACGTTTCTTTCATTACATGTATGTGTACCTTCTTACCCAAGAAAAGAAATTATGTGTAAATATAGATTAAATAAAGACTTGAATGCTTTACCTTTACATGTGATCTGAGCTACAGCATGTGCATCACGTATTATATCAACAGAGTTTCATATCACTTATAACTTCCCAGTAGAATCGGAGTGGAAGAGGAAAACAGGAGAGATTCTCAGAGTGCTCTTGAGGTCAAAGCGATCAGGTTTTTAATCATTATGGGGACATTCGCCTGGTCCTCGTAAAGAATAAAGTGCTCTTTTAGTTTATTTATTTATTTGTGTGTGTGTGTGTGTGTGTTTTATTACTGACATGCTGGGAGTGTACACTGCTTCAATGAACTTGTATTTGGATGAAAGCATGAGCTAAATTAATACATGTAAATAACAGTGTTACAGACAAACCAGAATGCTGCAGTACAAACTTGGAGCACAGCTTCATACAGAACACACACATAGCTTAACTGAACTTAAAACAAACTACGCTTTGCCTATCATTATAAAGCATGTGTATAAATCAACTCTGCACTTGTGTTCATTATTGCTTACAGTAATTATAGAAATGTAAATGATGTGCAAAATTATCTAACGTTTTGCATAAATTACTCAGTTTTACACATTATAATAAGAAAAACGTGCATTTATAACTTAATGTTTTTTTTTTTTCCTATTAAGTTTAATTTACACTCTAGAAGTACAAGAATAAGGGTTGAAGGGAGATTTTTTTTTTTACTGCATTAATATTGTATTTATTATATTTTAATACTTCGGGAGAGAACAGAACCGAACGCTTTTTTCAGGCCTTTTATGTTTAAAATAATCTAACGTTTGGTCTACCTCTGTAGGCATCGACCTTCACACACACTAGTCACACACACACAATGATTTAATGTAAACATCTGCCAGGATATAAACATATTAAACTAAACGTGAAATAGTTTGTTAAAATTAAAACCAAATCTGCTGAGAGTTCAGACTAAGCTTTAAACTTTCGGTTCAATTTTCAATGCAATTTTAATTTGTATAGCGCTTTTTAACACGATGGTCATCGTCGCAAAGCAGCTTCACAGAATAACTGGAAATTGTGGAAATAAATATGAAATGGGTGTATGAATCAGAATGATCGCATTGTTTTGTCTTTAAATTGTCCGATCTCCTGGCAGATCATTTCTAAACTCAGTGAGAAAAAAGTCATATCTATAAACAGTTTCAAAAATCCTAGAATTGGTTTAGTGTATTATTATTGAAAAAATATATAAATATTATATTTGCCGATAAATACAAATTTTCACTTACAAAGAGGAATAATAAATCTGAAACATGTATTTCTTTATTTAGGTGAAATGAGATGAGTTTCTGGGCCTCCAAGCTGAAACTCGGATATCCATCTATGTTAGGTTTCAGTACCAGCGCTGCTTCGTCTATAAAATAGGGAACAGGGGGTTTGGTGGTGGGGTGGGGGGGGGGGGGATGGGGGGGGGGGGGGGTTGGGTATTTAAAGGGTTCACCTAAGGTAATGAGTGGAGGATGGTAAAAGAGTTTTCGCTTTCGCAATCCTTTCACAGGAAAACAAACGTACGTATTTCATTTGCAGGATTTATTCGGCCCTGGACGCGACGCGAGGCTATCTGTCAAACGCAAAGACCTCAAAACCAAACGCTCCTGACATGCAGAAGAAAATAAATAAATATGATGTTTAATGCACGTGAATTAACATGATTTATAAGCGGGAGGCTGACATAAAGAGATCAGCAGCTGGATACAAGACGACAAACTACGTTTGCGTAAAACAGAGCTTAATAATAATAATAATAATAATAATAATAATAATAATAATAATAATGACGACTTGATTTATTCACCAAAAAGTTAAAAAGTAAAAACTTTGCGAATTGCAATTTATTACTGTAATGAAAATGTACCTGTTTTTTTTTTCATCTGAAATCGAACTACGACTGTTATGTAATAACCTGCTTGTATTAAATGTTCTTACAGTGTACAGCACACAGTCTCACTAACACACACACACACACACACACACACACACACAGAGACAGACAGACACATACCTTCCAGTCAGTCTGGATGCGTTTTCAAAAAACTTGGTTTTGGAAGCAACACTGTGCAGAAAAACAGGAGAGAGAGAGAGAATAAATAGAGAGAAAATAAAACATCTTCACAGTAAATAAATATGAAAGGTTGAGAACACACACGTAATGGTAATCTCTCTATCTCCAGACTTGCGCTCTTAATTTACCCCCGATCTAACGTCTCATGCTCCTTTTGATTAAAATATTTTCCCTCCCTACTTTTATTACAGCTGTACTTAAAAAAAAAAAAAAGAAAAATTTATGATCATTATTTTGGCATTGGAGACGGTCACGTTGCTGGCGCGTGACTACACGTGAGCGGCGAACTGAACAGGAGCGAGGAGAAGCGTTCTGGTTGAGCGCAAAGTGATTCTGGACGGAGCCTGAGAAACACACCTGTAAAGTGATGGAGTTCAGATCCCGGCGGTGGGACGTCCTGGAGAAACGTGCCGTCTGTCCCAGTATTCCATTGCCTTTAAGCGAGGTTCCCCTGGTTATGATGTTAAGCCCCTTTCCCATGTTGTTAAGTGCCACATACATCCACATCCACATCCACATCCCACCAACAGGAGCACAGTAAACTCACAGGACGCTGACTGATGATGTGAGAAAGTAATTTTCCCAGATCATTGCAGGGAAAATGCGCAGAATGTGGCTCAGGTTTTTACTGAGATCTTGTACATGTGGATGAGTTTATAATTATTTTATGGAATTCACAAATTTCTCAGAAAAAAAAAAAAAGAATCTAATTTCAATTTGAAGCAGGAGCACTCGAGTCTGAAGGAGTACGATCAAGAAAACATCTTTATTACAGAAACATAATTGGAAAAAAACTTAGATACTACAGCAAATTACTCTTTAACTAAAACCACTGCTGCAGCTCTGGGGGAACGTTTAGGACGTTTAAGAACAACTTTCTCTTACACTGGAACATATTTAGTTTGGGTTTGTCAAGTTTTCCTGCAAACCTACGCATTCCTGGGTATGAAAAGATCATTTCATCTTTCATTGTGTTGCCCCTCGTGGTGGTATAGATGATGGTTGTTGAATAGATGCTGCTTGCCTGCTGAGCAACTAGAAAACCTCGGTCACAAATATTCTTACGAACGACGGGTCAAATGCATCTTCCTGTTCCTATGAATTCAGACATTCGTGACGGTGATCATAGTTTTCTACAGCCCCCTTGGGAAGTTGGTACGGCTGCCGTTTAGTTCTTAAGAACAATTTAAGGCGTTCTTGAGAAAAAAAAACGTAACGTTTTAAAAAATCTTTTTTAAAAGGTTGCCTTAGGACCGCTCTACTGCCTACATACAGTACGTCGAAATTATGGATTTTTTTTTGTCTTAAGATGGTCGTACGGAACTTACGGCACTCTCAAGTAGTTAGTAGGAACATCATGTTGTAACTCACGCTGTTGCTAGGAAATTTGTGAAAATAATTCATTTTCAAGATGGCATTAATGCAGAGAAGACTGTAGTTGCACCTTCCGCAGCTGCTGTTGCAAGACGAAGAGCAAGAAGGTCTGGAGGTTGTAGCTGCTGCTTCGGTTCAGGGAGAAGACGCTTGAGAAGACGTAGTGGGTGTGGCCACGGATAGAGAGGTGGCAACAAATGAAGGATCGTACGGTGCACATGCAGCTTTTATAACACCTTACTTTGGCCTTAAAACACCATATGAACTCCGTGGTGCGTTTGGTGGTTTGGTGTTCATAGGAATGTAAGATACTCATATGATCAACTTAATGTGTTTTGCGCCATACCGACAGCCACTGTAGGAATATAGGGTTCTGGAAATGTCTTCCGAATCTAAATGATCCACAAACACCGTACGTTGTTGTTAGGTTGCTCCAAAGGCACTCCTAAGATGGCTCTATGAAGAGTGGACTTCATGCCGCGTTCGCAGAAAGTCATAGCCAAGACCATCGACCTGGCCACGGATTTATGACCAGGCTACGAACGCTGGATTCTTTTAAGGCCGCCTTAAGAAGACTATAGGAAATGCTTGAAAAATGGTTTTGGCGACATGGTGGTGTATTGGTTCCCGGTTTAATTTTTAATGAAAAAACTGCATCGGACGGGGTTACGTTTGGACAGAACGCTCGCCTGCGCATTCACTCTAATTCGTTCGGTTATAATTTATCGCATAATGAACGGAATCTTCCTGGAGGCTGTGGCCCAAACTATAATTCTCGTCCAAGCTCTTCTGAACAATTGTGCCTTAAATTCAAAAACTGTTTCCCAAAAAGCTTTTCAGAGTAACAGGAACCGTTAGAGAGATCCTCAAGTTACAGACTAACAAAAAGCCAGAGTGTACATGATCAGATGCGATAAAACATCCCATATATCAAAAAAATTTCCACATGTGTGTTTTGTACGTCTTTCATTGCCAAGGAACCCAAACCTCTTGATGGATTAACCCAAAGCTTTGCACTCTCAAAGTAAAGCGTCCATACACTTGTGTACTCACTACGACGCTGACGTGTCGTTCTGCGTTTTCTGATTGGCTGGACATCGCGAAGGCGGGTCTGGAGGACGTGTCGGGGGCCGACAGATGGAACTTTTCTCCACAGCAGGGCGACTCTTATTCCCATCACTCTCGGCTGTTTAACACACAAACACTTGTCACGTCATTAGAACAGCATGATGTCTGTATTTTTATATTTCTATCCTATAACAAGTGATCAAAGTGACTCATTTAAGGTTTGCTCCATAAAAATAAATCTTAAAAGTAAACGGGGATATTAAGAGGTTTGGGTCAGTTCCTGTTTCTGAAAGAGGTTTTGAACCAGATCCTGAAAAATGTCTTGTTTTATACGCAGGATTTTGGTTGCTTCAGAGAGAAATCTGGACATGTGTCTAAAGAGAAATCATGAGATCACGAGACTGCGCCAGCTTGACGGAATTGGTTTGAGCAGAATGGAGTGATGCTCTGGTGGAATTTCGGGATGGAGAACAGGACAGCGGGAGAGATGAAGAACTCCGAACTGTAAAAGGGGAGGAAGTATGGATGAAGCATGTTACTGGCAGAGTGTGAGGGTCTTATCTTGTTCCCAAGTTCTTTAATGCTGGCTTCTGAATCTGAAGGACCACGTCTTTTATTAAGGTGATTTTCCATTCATGACCCCATTAAACCCCTATACCGGAGATCTATCTTAGATCCTTCAGCGATTTGGACCAGGCCGTGTTTTTGAACCACGATACTTAGAATTTGGACTAGGACCTAAAAATGCAAAGAAAAGAAAGAAAAAGATAAATAAAGATGAAAGAGGAGAGGAAGTAGACATGGAGATCGTTAAACTTCTAAATTTGGAGGACCTAATTTTGTCCTCTGAGGTAGTACCAGACTTACTTGAGGGATGTCCTGTCAAGCAATATAAAGGAATGTATCTTCTAGTAAGATTAGACTATTAAACCCATAAAACTTTTATCCAGAACCTGGTCCAAATCTCAACAAGAACTCTTTTAATGTACCCTTGTGATTCCTTACTCCCTTCAGATCAATTTCTCAATAGCTTGTCAAGCATCCAAAATAAGGTTTTAAAACAAGATGTTTTTAGGATCTGATTCAAAAGCTCTTTTAGAAACAGGAACAGGTCCAAACCTCTTTATGTCCCAGCAACAGAAATCCTTCCATAACAAGATCCAACCCCTATATATCTTAAACAGGACTCGAACTGGCATCTTTTGAGGAAAACTGGTTCAGATTGTTATTGCCCAATATAGGATTTAAAGCCAACAGTCCTGGAACCTGATCCAAATCTCTGGACAAAATGAACCCATCCAAACTAGAATATGAACCTAAAACAACCAAGGTAAGTCTAAATATTTTGAAAGGTTATTTGAAGAAATTTTTTTTTTAAGTGCTATTGGTCAAGTTAAATTAAGATTATTAATTGTGAGTTATACTGTATGAATGGAAATCCATTTCAATGAATCCAAAAATGGTTCTTGTTGAACAATGGGTATGCAAATGCTGACTGTTTTCAAAAAAAAAAAAACTTGAAATTAAATATCTTCAATTAAAAATCAGAATTCAGTACAAGTCAAGAAATCTGCTCTCAATTCTGTCATGCCAAACCAGAAATATTTCATAAATGCAGATTCAGTGTCAGCCATTTGGAAAGCAAATCACGAACATGCAACCTTCCAGAACCTGATACATTCACCAGAACCACATTTCATCCCTTCCATCATTCAGGGAAAAAAATTAGTGTTCTTACTAAGGCATAGCAGAAAAATATTCAGTAATGTGCATCCAAAATTGTTGACCTTGTTGCAAAACACACTTTCTTTAACTAAGAAGCCAGGATTTGACCCGACACTCCTTCAGGATCTAAAGTAAAGTAAAAGTAAAGTAAAGCCTTTATTTTTGTCACATATACATTACAGTGAAACTCCTTCTTCGCATATCCCGGTGTAACTTGGGTCAGCCATGGTACAGCGTCCCTGGAGCAGTTAGGGTTAAGGGCCTTGCTCAAGGGCCCAACAATGGCAGCCTGGCTGAGCTGGGAATCAAACCGCCGATCTTCCAATCAGTAACTCAGTGCCTTAGCCCAAATATTAATGGATTAGTCCAGAACAAGACCAAAAAATCAAATAGCACAACCAACAATATATATTGTATATATCTACAGTCGTGGCCAAAAGTTTTGAGAATTACATAAATATTGGAAATTAGAAAAGTTGCTGCTTAAGTTTTTATAATAGCGATTTGCATATACTCCAGAATGTTCTGAAGAGTGATCAGATGAATTGCATAATCCTTCTTTGCCATGAAAATGAACTTAATCCCGAAAAAAAAACTTTCCACTGCATTTCATTGTTGTCATTAAAGGACCTGCTGAGATCATTTCAGTAATCGTCTTGTTAACTCAGGTGAGAATGTTGACGAGCACAAGGCTGGAGATCATTATGTCAGGCTGGTTGGGTTAGAATGGCAGACTTGACATGTTAAAAGGAGGGTGATGCTTGAAATCATTGTTCTTTCATTGTTAACCATGGTGACCTGCAAAGAAACGCGTGCAGCCATCATTGCGTTGCATAAAAATGGCTTCACAGGCAAGGATATTGTGGCTACTAAGATTGCACCTAAATCAACAATTTATAGGATCATCAAGAACTTCAAGGAAAGAGAATCCTAAAGAGGATTCAGCTGCGGGATCGGAGTGCCACCAGTGCAGAGCTGCTCAGGAATGGCAGCAGGCAGGTGTGAGCGCATCTGCACGCACAGTGAGGCCAAGACTTTTGGAAGATGGCCTGGTGTCAAGAAGGGCAGCAAAGAAGCCACTTCTCTCCAAAAAAAACATCAGGGACAGATTGATCTTCTGCAAAAAAAGTATGGCGAATGGACTGCTGAGGACTGGGGCAAAGTCATATTCTCGGATGAAGCCTCTTTCCGATTGTTTGGGGCATCTGGAAAAAGGCTTGTCCGGAGAAGAAAAGCTGAGCGCTACCATCAGTCCTGTGTCATGCCAACAGTAAAGCATCCAGAGACCATTCATGTGTGGGGTTGCTTCTCATCCGAGGGAGTGGGCTCACTCACAATTTTGCCCAAAAACACAGCCATGAATAAAGAATGGTACCAAAACACTCTCCAACAGCAACTTCTTCCAACAATCCAACAACAGTTTGGTGAAGAACAATGCATTTTCCAGCACGATGGAGCACCGTGCCATAAGGCAAAAGTGATAACTAAGTGGCCCAGGGACCAAAACGTTGAAATTTTGGGTCCATGGCCTGGAAACTCCCCAGATCTTAATTCCATTGAGAACTTGTGGTCAATCCTCAAGAGGCGGGTGGACAAACACAAACCCACTAATTCTGACAAAGTCCAAGAAGTGATTATAAAAGAATGCGTTGCTATCAGTCAGGATTTGTCCCAGAAGTTGATTGAGAGCAGCCCAGTCGAATTGCAGAGGTCCTGAAAAAGAAGGGCCAACACTGCAAATACTGACTCTTGGCATAAATGTCATGTAATTGTCGATAAAAGCCTTTGAAACGTATGAAGTGCTTGTAATTATATTTCAGTACATCACAGAAACAACTGAAACAAAGATCTAAAAGCAGTTTAGCAGCAAACTTTGTGAAAACTAATATTTGTGTCATTCTCAATACTTTTGGCCATGACTGTATGTTTATATGTGTGTTTACAGGGTCTCTTGATTTGCCATGATATGATTTAATTCAATTAAATTTTATTTGTATAGCGCTTTTAACAACTGTCATTGTCGCAAAGCAGCTTTACAGAAACAAAAGTATTATTTAAGTTTGTATGGAATGTGAATGTGAATGAATCAAAATGGTCAGATAGTCCCTGATGAGCAAGCCGAGGGCGACAGTGGCATGATTTAGAATATTGTTTGTTGTTATGTTAATTAAAATATTGCCTAATCTGTAAACTCTTGTTATTGTGGAATCTGGTACAAAGAACTAAAAAAAACTCTCAAAAACCCTACAAAAGTGATTCATGACTCGAAGGAATTCAGCCAAACTTCTTTTTCAGAACCAGATCCAAATCTGTAAATAAGATCCAGCTGCGACTCAAACCAAAAATCTCTCAGGAACCTGGCCCAAATCTCTTAATGCACCAACCAGAATACAGCAGCAGCTCTTTATTCAAGAAACAAAACCAATAAACGCTCAGCAACACCTGATCAATCCCAATCAATCTGTAAACACTTAGGGAGCTGTCACACTGAGCCACAATCCAACAGCGTCCTCAATGAATTGGGTAAAGGCAGTAAGGACTTGTACAACTTGGCAAAATGGTCCCAAAAACGTGTAAGACCGTAGTGTCGCCTGCCTTGACAAGGAGCTGCCACGCTTTTTTTGGAAATGTTAAAAAATAAAAAATAAAAAAAAACTCCAGTTTCCTCTCACAGTCCAAAGACATGTAGATTAGGATAATTCCCCAAATTACCCTGTCAGAGATTGGCACCCTGTCCAGGGTGTATCCCACCTCGTGATCTAAGTCTCCTGTGATAGGCTTGATCGACCCTGTTCCAGCTGCGATTTTTAAAATATTTTTAGGATGCAGTGAGGACTTTGTGGTCTTTGTCAGAATGTGACGGCCCCCTAAGTGGCGCGAGTGGCCTGAATACCATCTCTTGTTGCTGCGATGACCCGCTGCTGAGGTTTTCTGGCCTGGAATGACTGAGTCCGGCCCACTGGTGCTCTCGAGTCCCCGTTGTCCAAGTGCTGACCCGTGTCCTGTATTCTAGAAACGAGCTTGGAGACATCAGGGTCAGAGAAGTGATCCTGGTGGATGGTGGGCTTGGGAGGGATGGCTTGGCGCTGAGAAGGAACCCGGGATGGAGGGATGGAAGGTGGTGCCACAGTTGGAGGGGTTAATTTCATTCTCTGAGGTGGTACCGGACTGACACTGGTGGTGTCCCCTCCAGAATCGGAATCGTTGAAAGCTGCACCATTATGCTCTTGACCTAAAAGAGAGGTTTGGAACCTGGGTGTGAAAAGTAGAAGACGTCTTCTTCTATCTTAGTCTCAAAAAAACAATCAGTAAGATGTTCATGAAAGTCGCTACTAAAACAGGATATTGAAGAATTTTCCATTATGCGATATCAGGATTTGATTTCAGTTGATGATGTCTGACATAACCAGCATTAAATGTGCTGAAGAAGCTACAGACGTTACTAAACATCTACTGAAGGAGCCAGGTCATATGTCTCATTAGTTTGGTGTCTAATTTTAGTTTTTTATTTTCCACTGTTAAATTCTCGGCTGTTTTTTAAGGCATTCCCTGTGGTCTCCATATGAAAGAAGAACATTAAGCTGAAACAAGAAAACTGGGATTGAAATCTGTTTAGGTGAACGCAGTGAAAATTTAATAGATCTTGTTTTAGTTTGTTTTTTTATTAGCATGCTTACAATGTTTGTATAAAGCTCTGCTCTCTGGATGATTTTATCAGCATACTGATGTAGGTTGTATGTTCTTTCTTGCTCTGATAAAAATCTGATAAAATTAGACACCTTTTTAGATTTTTATCCTTTAATTTAAGACATTAAATATAGATATAACATAGAAATTAGATACAAGACAGTATATTATATTACATTATATTATATTAGTTAGACACTTTAAAATGTATATATGGGCAAGAAGTTAAAGCAGTTTAACAGTTCTAACCTACTTTGCAAGCACCTTAGTTTCGTTCATTGACATCTTCGTGTCTTGTACTTTAATTTAACTTTAATTTTAACCTTTTTTTCTGTGCATTTAGACGCCTCGTGACATTAACGAATGAAAAGCAGGAAATGACTGCTATAAACGTGCAGTTTATTATTTTCTCTTTGCATCCTGTTAATCAGCTAATGTGTCTTTCTATTCCCTGTGAACCATTCCAGTGTTTGTGTGTGTGTGTGTGTGTGTGTGTGTGTGTGTGTGTGTCCATGTGTGTTAATTAAATTCACAGCTTATCGTACTCGAGGTTGTGCTGTTATACTGAATATCAGCGCAGCTGTGATATGTTCAGTACTCTACGACCGCATCACAGCAGTGCTGATATTCAGAATGAAATACATACAATTACAAATTTATTTCAATTTAAATGTTAATGTTTGCTTGTGTGTGTGCACACACATTTAGAAGTTTTAGTTTTCTTAGAACTTTTAAACTTCCTTATGTATAAAAAAATGTTATATGTGTGTGTGCAGATGTGTTTTTGTCCCTAGCCTGCAAACACAGCTGTGTATTTTGACTGTCACTCTGTGAACCTCCTATCCATGTGTGTGTGTGTGTGTGTGTGTGTGTGTGTGTGTGTATATATATATATGTGTGAGAGCGAGACAGAGCGAGAGAGAGAGCAAGATATCAGTATCAGCAAGGTTTTGGTTAGGGAACACACACACACACACACACACACACACACACACACACACACACACACACACACACACACACAGAGTAAGTAAGTGGGTGTGTGTAAGGGTTTGAATGGGTCACACATACACACAGCTGTTTTCCTTGGAATCACAGGACAATAACTTTTAAAGGTTGAGAAACCGAGAGAAAAACACACAAACACAAACACACACACACACACACACACACACACACACAAACAAACACACACACACACAGGGGGACACAAACTACATTACGCATACAAGCATGCATAATCACATACAGATAAGCAACTGCATTATGCATATGGGTGCGCACGCGCACAGACACACACACACACACACACACACGCGCGCGAGCACTAGCCTTGCCAGTACTTTCTACTGAAGTTAGTTATCATCATTAATGTGGCTAATTAGCGCTAGGCTCTAAACTTAACCACAGTCACAAAAACAAATCATTCAGTTGCTATTTTTGTAAACAAACAAAAAATATATATATTTTATTCCCTTTTATTTCCAGAAGTCCTCACGGGCTCACACACAGCCGGTATGACTGTCACTGTGGGGACATTTATCACACACACAGAAACATCTTTCATAGATTAAGAATGTGAGAACACTCACACCCATTAGTTAACTGCCTCAATTTCTTCACGCACACACGCACACACACACACACACACACACACACACACACACACACACACACACATCAGAGTGACACACTGACAGGTGGTAGTTAGTTTTTGAGTGTGTTATTAGTTTGACTTAGTAAAACACTTTATAACACAATGAGGGGCGGACAAAATGTCAGCGAGCAACTATTAATCTCTCTCTATCTCTCTCAAACAAACTCACGCACACCCACACACACACACACACAGATGTTTTTTGGGACAATTAAAAAAAAGTTCATGTAACTTTTGGCTTTGAAACAGCAATTAATGAGAAAATGATGTTTCAAAGCCAAATGCTACATGAACTTTTTTAATCGTATCCATTAATATGGCAAAAAATAACAAGTCCAAAAAACATCTGTGTGTGTAATATAAATATTAGTATTTTTTAAATCTATATTTAGACAAACTGTAAAACTTTCAAACACAACCATGCCCAAAAAGACTTTCGCAAAGTAATAAAGATTCCTATATTCCAACGATCAATTCAAAAATTAATAATAAAAAGTTGAAATAAAGACACATTTTTAACTTTTTAATAAAGAAAAGAACAAAAAGTTGTTGATGATGATGATGATGACGATGGTGAAGGTTAAGTGAGACAATGCTATTTACATGAAGAAACATGCAGGAGTAAATTTTTTCAGGACTTGTGATGATAAAATGTTAGTTTTATGTTGAATAAAATAGATGAGTGATGTTATGAGATTTTAAAGTTGTTTAAGATCAAACTGGTGACAACACTAGAATAAAATGCAGACACTTAAAGCAAATTTGTAAAATTATTCTATTGAAATCAATCAAATTGTAAACTTTAAATCTGGGTTAAAATATTATACATGAACCGTGTACATTTACACTTGTTTGATCTTTAGCTCATTTAGCTAAAACTATAAGAAGTCAATGATCAGAAATGCTATTTACTCGCGAAGAGCGGCGGCAGAAGGCTGGAGTAAAGCCTCGGAGGCCTTTTGGAGATGGTGATTGGCTGTCGTCTTCTCGGCGCCACCCTCGGGGGCGGAACAGGAGGGGCGGAGCTTTCCTCAGGAGGGCCACTGAAGATCTGAGAGTATCAGGAAAATGTAAAAAAAAAAACTATGTCGGCTGTACAAAAATGTTAGTTTCAGAATGTTTTTCACCCTCTTTTTTTTTTTTTATACTATAAATTATTAAAATATGAAATTTTATCACAGATTAAATAAGGCTCAATTTCACAAGTTTAGAATCCTGACCTTTTTGTAGTCCTCGATCAGGATCTCGATGACAATGTTCTGGAATTTAATATCCAACATGGCCGCCACCGTCTCCTCTTCGGCTCTCAGCAAAGTCGGGCCGAAGATCACGCCCATGTTGGACGGCGTCATCAGGTTCGCGCTGCTTTGGCTACACACACTGGAAAAGAAAAAGGAAACCAAGTTGCTCCTTCGTACACGCATTACACCGGGACAAATCGGAGAAGGGTTCGTGAAGTTACTCTCAATCCATCACTTTCAGGTGTCATGTACGTAGGATGTTTATAGATCTGATCAGATCACCAGCTGTTCTGCTGTCTGATCACTTATTGGCTTTAGCAGTTGAGCGCACGGACCCACAGTGACATGGCTAATACTGCCAAATCTTGTTCTTGTCAGGTGTGATTTAAAAAAAAAACATCCAGCCTATTCATCATTCCTGTGTGCATGAAGCCAAGGCGAGCGTGAAGAGCTGTTCAGCATGATCTCGCTGTTTGATTAGATACACATCAGACGTGTCACAAGAAAGGAATATAAAGTGCGCTTAGGATAGAAGTAACGATCAGCAATGACAAAGTCATGTGTGTGTTTCCTGTACAGTACATCTCACACACACACATGCACACACACACACACACACACACACACACAGAAGAATCTGAAACATATCTACCTACTGCTATTTGTCTCGAAAAGCTCGGAGTGTTTGTGTTTATCCGTAAGACATCGTGAAAGGAGCGAGAGAAATAGAAAGAGACAGAGACAGAGACAGAGAGAGAGAGAGAAACAGTGGACTACAGGGTGAATTGATTTGGTTTTATTTATTTATTTATTTATTTGTTTTGTGTTTATAGAGCTTTTAACAACATGGATCGGTCGTAAACAGGGATAGGAGACGACAAAGAAACAAATCACTTTTTAATGAGTATAAAAGATCTCCGGATCATAAAACAGCATCCGCGAGCGAGCAGGAAGCGAAAGCGGAATCCTGAAATTACAGGCTACTCGAGACGTAAAAAGACTTATCAAGAGAGAGCGGGAAGGGGGGGATAGGGGGATAGATAGAGACGCTTCCTAAATACGATTGAAATTCTCTAGCTGGCCTTTGAAGGTGGATCCAATTTTTTTTTTCCAGGTGCAAAAAATAAATCACATCTTTACAGCGACGAGGCGCGAGAGAAGGAGGGA
Organism: Clarias fuscus; assembly: GCA_030347435.1. Classification (NCBI taxonomy): domain Eukaryota; kingdom Metazoa; phylum Chordata; class Actinopteri; order Siluriformes; family Clariidae; genus Clarias; species Clarias fuscus. Next base: position 1,327,575 of record CM059212.1, read on the forward strand.
TGTCTGTTTCCAGCCGAGCAAAATAAGGCAGCGAGTCCGAGACTCACAAAAGCCAGAGGCGTCCGGGCGAGAGGGTGAAAGTGGAATATTGGTGAGAGACGAAGACTAAAGAGGCCCAGCAAGATACAGAGACCACGGCGACGAAATCAGAGCTGAGGGAGAAAAAAATGGATAAAAAGCAAAATGACTCGAAAATGACCTGATGGCGTCCTTCAGCTACCATCCAGCAGCCTCGTTCTTAGATACTTATTATTTGCAATATTATTTGACTCTCTTTTTTTTATTATTAAATTTATAAAAGATGTTTAATTGTAATTGTTTTACCAACATTTTATCAAAATGTGTTTTAAGACTAGTTGCGTTCCATTAATATTTTTCTTCCCGATTATTCTGTGGATTTTTATTTGACCTTATTTCTTTATTTTGTTCTATTTTAGTTAATTAGGGTTTTTTTTTTTTTGTTGGTTTCCCCGCATTCCCAAATCTGATCCCAAACTAGCACAATCGCAAGATTGCAGAAGACCAAACTGTTTACGCAGAAAATAAACTGAGTAAATAATTGTTACAGTTATATTTATTAACAACAATAATTATTTGTTAACTATTTAAATAATTAAACACAATAATTTATTTATAAATTACTTCTTTAGTGTTCACGGTCATTAACGTAGCGCTCATTACAAACCTCTCATAGTCGACCCTGTGCAATACACAGTAGATATAGTAGAGATGGAGGGAAAAAATGTATTCAGTTACTTATCGCAAATTCTTTTGTGAGGCGATTCATGTATCGCCACGCTGACTTTTTTTCCATAAGATTTATAATATATATATTAGCGTTTGAAGGGGTAAAATGTTGTTGTTCCTCCATTATCCTGCAGGTGGTGCTCTAGATTATGTAAGTATACAATTATAGTATGGTTCGGAATTGTAACACAATCTGAAAAAAAAATTTACATCAATTTGGGATATTAATTGTGGTACTAAGAAAGAATCACAATACAAATCAAATCGGGACCTCAGTATCGTGATATTGTAATAAATATCATAATCATAAATAGCGTGAGTTCATAGACAGTGTGTGGCAATTCAGCATGAATTAGTTTGGAGTGGAGTCACAGATGATTATGTCATAACAGTGAGTAGATAATAACTCGACATAGCTTATGTGTAGCCAATCCATACATTTCAAATCTTACATTTTAAAATATTGTGACATTACAGAGTAGTTCGAGCGACCAAGAACTGCCAAGAATTTCAATTTAAAACACACTAGCCAAAAGTCCTGACCGTGGGAAAGTTCCCTTATTAGTTAGTTGGTTGGTTGGCTTACTTTGAAATCAGGATTTTGCTTTATACTGCGGCTTTCCTGAAACCAATACCAATATTCTAGCAATAAAAGGCCCAAAAGTATTTGCACTCAGTCCTCGACAGCAAATTAATTTTCTCCACTCATCACATACGGCTCTAACAGAGCGACTCTCTCACAGAGTTTATTTAAAGTGAACTCAGTGCCACAGCTTTATACATTTATGCTTCAAGACCAGTCTGGACACATCTAGCCTGTTAATTATTACTTAAAAATCATAAATGTTTATATTTTACCTGTAACTAACTCTTAAGTGAAGATAAAGGACAAAACAAAACTTTAATACTATAAAATACTATGAGAAGAAAATGAAATGATCAGTCCTGTCTAATCTGTTCTGACTTGCAATGTGACAGAGTTTATATTTAAAGTGAACTCGGTGCCTTAAACATTAAAGCTTCGAGACCAGTCAGGTGAAGGTCACCTGGAAAACCTTATCTGAAATGAAACACAAACGTTCAGCACTTTTTCAGAAGAAAAAAAAGGAATTCTGAGTCTATAATGACCCTTAAACAATGTCAGTCTCAGAGCAAAGTCCCCGAAAGGTCCGCCCTGAACGAAACGAGGGCCGTCTCTGTCCATGGTTCTGCTCTACCGTACAGGAGTGTGCAGAAAGATCCGGTGTGTGAAGTTCAAAAGTTTATTCTTCTATTTAACAGATCATTAAACTAATTATCCAGTAAATAGGGATCTCACTCTCAGGGATTTTAATTCAAATCAATTTGTTGATTAGTCGGATGTGTGTGTGTGTGTGTGTGTGTGTGTGTGTGTGTGTGTGTGTGTGTGTGTGTGTGTGTGTGAAAGAGAGAGAGAGAGAGAAGTCCGGGCCCAGAAGGTGGTCCCCATAAACTCAAGAACCATAAAAGACCATTAGTGAGGGTGTTTTTACAGGCTTTATATGCAGTATCTGTACGTGTGTGTGTTTATACCTGACCAGGTGTTTGATGAGCAGCCGCAGCATCTCAAGGTTCTGTTCTGGAAGTTTGTACACCAGAGCGTGCACCGCCCCCAAACGGTAATCTAGATTCTCTGATTCTACAGACACACACATAAAAAAAAACATTATGGCAAAGTTTAGGATGACTTATTATATGGGGTCACATGCAACAGCTGCATAGTGTGTGTGTGTGTGTGTGTGTGTGTGTGTGTGTGTGTGGCGTGTGCGCAAAAGTGTGTGATTTTGTGATTACAAAACCCACAAAATGATTACAAGGACACACACACACACACAAAGATAAAGTAATACAAGTTCGTCAAAACAAAGAAAGATTTAAACTGCTAATTCTATTACAATAAAAAATAAATAAATATGATCAATAATAATAATAATAATAATAATAATAAATATATAAATGTAAAAACAAGGTGCATAACAATACCCAAACCAGAAGGTAAAATACTACATATTATTTAATTTTATAGCCCTAATATTTTAACACTATACTAAACATGTACATTAAAAATATTTTAATTAAACACTTAAACAAAGAAAATTTATTCAATTCTAATAAATCTACAGTATCCCTATCAAAATCAAGCAAAACTCCACCAGGTTATAACGGAGCCTAAAGAATTCTCAACCTAAAAACCTGTTTATATTAAACAAACTAAAATAATGAACTATTAGTTAACACTACAATCATATAGTTAACATTACAGTCGTATTCAATACATATGTAAATAAATAACACTTATCAATTCATTAAATAATGATCCAAGCCATTAACATAACTATTCTTGCCTTTTAAAAACTGGTATTGTTAGACATACTAAAGAAATAAATCACATCTAGACTGTTAATTATTACTTAAAAATCATAAACGTTTATATTTTTTTAACTAACTCTTAAGTGAAGATAAAAGACAAAACAAAACTTTAATACTATAAAATACTATGAGAAGAAAATGAAATGATCAGTCCTGTCTAATCTGTTCTGACTTGCAATGTGACAGAGTTTATATTTAAAGTGAACTCGGTGCCTTAAACATTAAAGCTTCGAGACCAGTCAGGTGAAGGTCACCTGGAAGCCTTTATCTAAAATGAAACACAAACGTTCAGCACTTTTTCAGAAGTAAAACGGGACCTCCGTGATTGAGTTCATAAAGTCTGTCTCAGAGCAAAGTCCCTGAAACGTCCACCCTGAACGGAACGAGGACCGTCTCTATCCATGGTTCTGTTTCACTATGTTCTGCTGAAACTTCACTCTACAATACAGGTGTGTGTGTGTGTGTGTGTGTGTGTGTGTGTGTGTGTGTGTGTGTGAAGTTCAAACGTTTATACCATTATTAAGAAGATCATTTATTTCTTTAGTATGTCTAACACTAACAGGCTTTACAATGCAGAAGTGATTACGTTAATAGCTTGAAAAAAATAAAAACATTTTAATCCCGTACTCATACTAAACAAAACTAACAAGTTGTTATACCTATACTCATTTAATAGTGATTTAATGATTTAAGGAACTTTAGCACAGGTAGTCCCCGACTTAGGAACATTCGAGTTACGAATTTCTGCAGATACAGTACGAATGTACCGTGGTAACAAATCGTGGAAGTAGCTTACGTGTCTTGTACAAAAAATAAACACTGCCGTGCGCCAGATCCCGATATTTACAATTATATACAATATTTTCTGTGAGTAAGTGAACGTCAAAAATGTCCTGATGGACTTCCGGTGTTGGCGATGTAGGAGAAAGTCGTGTTGGAGAGGTCTCCCGGTTAAACTTGTAATTTATCCCTGTAAACACCGCAATTATTTAAAAAAAAACTTACGCATTACGGTGCTATCTTTATCCCGGTTCGGAAATGAGTAGTGTTAAGCCCAAGACAGGTAAAGCGCCGAGCCCTCCGGTTACTCGTGGCGGAGCTGCTACTGTAGCCAGTAAACTTGCCAAGATGGCGGCGGAAAACCAGGTTGCAAGCAGCTCACCTGTACCCACAAGGGACGTGCCAGACGTCTTGTCACCGAGTCAGCTGGTTGTTGAACTGGAGAAACAGCGAGCCTCGCTCCGAAGCGACATGTTGACTTTAATTCAGGAGCTTATCAAGCCAATACAGACCTCGGTGGATGCTCTCCGCGAGACGGTGAATGACTTTAATGGCCACCTCGCTGCTATAGAGACCCGGGTGGGGGATAACTTTGAACGGGTATCGAGCATGGAAAAGACTGTGAAGTTGCTAGAGGCCCAAAATAAGACTCTTCGGGACCGTGTTGACGATTTTGAAAACAGGTCCCGCAGAGTCAACCTCCGGTTAATCAACATCCCTGAGGGCAGCGAAAAGGGACGTGACCCGACCGAGTTCATATCGGAGCTGCTGATGAAGAACCTCGGCCCCGCCGTTCTCCCCAAACCATTGGAGCTTGAGGGGGCTCATCGTTCTTCGGCCCCTAAACCCGGGCCGGAGCGGGGTAGGCCCAGGCCTTTTGTGATATGTTTTCACCGTTTTCGGGAGAGGGAGAAGGTGTGGCGTTGGGCTAGGCAAAACGAGCTGAAGTGCGGGGGTGCAACAATACGGGTGTACCCGGATGTCAGCGCCGCTACTGCAAAGAAACGAGCTGCATTCAACGAAGTTAAGCAAGCCCTCTATCAGAAAGGAGTGAAGTTTAGGCTTCTTTTCCCTGCCCGCCTGCAAGTTTCGTTCGAGGGTGAAACACTCACTTTTGAGACTCCAGAGGATGTGCGTGCTTTTTATAATGAGCGAGTGAAAGATAAAGAACAGGTTAGAGCATGATGATTCGGACGTACTTTAAGTTATCCTGGATTTAATGTTGCCTTTTTGGCCATCTTGGTTGACTTCTTGTGTATTTTTATTTTTTTGTGTGTTTTTTATTTTATTTTTTATTTTATATATATTGATTTCCAACTGTGATGCTTAGTTTCCTTAGAGGAGTCAAATTGAGTGACGAACTGATTCCCTGGTTACCTTAGTTAATGTTTAAGGCTGAAGTTGACACACTGTAATTTCATGTTGCTCCGTATGGAAGCGGTGTAAATTCTTATATGTTGCATACCGGAATGACCTCTAGAACAAGAGACGGCTATGGAAGCAGAAAACATTACCATGGTAGGATTCTGTGGGGGTGCGGGGGGGGGGGTGGGGGGGTGGGGGGGAGGAATGTGTTCATATATATATATACCCCTTTTTTTTTCTTTTTTTCTTCTTCTTCTCTTGTGTGTGTGTGTGTGTGTGGTTTTGTTTTGTTTTTTTCCCCCCCTCTTTGTTTGCTCGGAAGCAACGTCAGTCTTGGAAGAGGTGCTACTCCTTATTTCTTTACTAAATGATGACCCAGAGTAAGAGTGTTCGTTTCATTTCCTGGAATCTGAAGGGTGTCAACCATCCCACTAAACGTAATAAGGTAATGACACATTTAAAACAGATTAGGGGTGATATCCTCTTTTTACAAGAGACTCATCTCTGCTCCACAGACGTTAACCGTATAAGGCGACCATGGATTGGTCATGTATTTCATTCTAAGTTCCCAATAAGGGCGAGAGGCGCAGCCATTCTTATACACAAGAATGTTCCGTTTGAGTTGTCCAATTCTATTGAAGACCGTAATGGTCGATTTGTAATTATTTCGGGCAGATTATGTGGCAAACCTGTCATTATGGCATGTGTTTACGCACCTACATGGGATGATGATAAATTTTTTACAAGCTTTTTCTCCTCTCTTCCCAGGGTTGACGACCATTACTTAATAGTTGGCGGCGACTTTAACCTAGTTCAAAATCCCTCCCTGGATAGGTCTTCTCCTACCTCCCAGGTGTTATCCAAATCAGCTAAGGTTCTTGATGCATACAAGACCAGGTTAGGGTTATTTGACCCATGGAGGGCCAGGTCCCTCTCAGGCAGTGCCTTTTCTTTTTTTTCGCACGTCCATCACTCATATTCGCGGATAGATTTTTTTCTTTTAGATAATCATTTCTTATCAGAAGTCCATCGGTGTGAATATCATAGCATTGTAATCTCAGATCACGCCCCAGTATCGGTAGACATTGGCTTTCCTAATCATGTCTTTTCCCCCAGACAGTGGAGGCTTAACTCCTCTTTGTTAGCACAAACTTCTTTCAAAGATTTCCTTCATATACAATCCTTATTGTTTTTTGATACTAATGATGCTCCAGAAATATCCAGACATACCCTATGGGAAACATTTAAAGCTTTTATGCGAGGGCAAATTATATCATATGTCTCAACTTTGAGGAGGACAGAAAGGACGGAGTCTGAGGCGCTCACCAAAGAAATATTCAGAATTGATGGTTTATATGCCTTGGACCCAACCCCTGCTCTCTACAAAGAACGGCTTCAGCTTCAGTCTAAATTTGATTTACTTTCCACAAATAAAACACAAAAGCAGTTATTCCTAGCTAAACAACGGTTCTTCGAAACTGGGGACAAAGCAGGAAGATTACTGGCACAGCAAGCACGTGCTGCTGCATTGTCCAGAATGATTCCCAAGATTAAATCGGTGTCTGGTGAGGCCACCACCGATCCTATTGAAATAAATAAGATATTTAGTACCTTCTACTCTAACCTCTATTCCTCAGAGTGTCCTGTAGATGTCTGGGCTGGAGATAACCCCCTAAACACGATTGTCTTCCCCAAAATAAATGAAGATTTGTCTGGAAAGCTGGGCGATCCAATTTCTACTGAGGAGGTACAGGAGGCAGTTATGTCACTTCAAAATGGTAAAACTCCAGGCCCCGATGGGTTCACGGTTGAGTTTTTTAAGCTACTTTCTGTCATCATCGCACCTGTTCTTCAGAGTGTGTTTAATGAGTCTTTCATGAAGAGGCATTTACCTCCCACCATGCTGGAGGCCTCCATTTCTCTCCTGCTTAAGAGTGATAAAGACCCTCTAGCATGTAGCAGCTTTAGACCCATTTCCCTCTTAAATGTGGACCTAAAAATTTTATCCAAGATTCTAGCCCAGCGCCTACAACGGGTTCTTCCCGGTGTGATATCAACTGATCAAACAGGCTTCATGCTTGGGAGGCACTCATTCCATAATACAAGGCGGCTTCTGAATATCATTAGTACTCCCAGCTCTCACACTCCTGAGGTGGTGGTTTCTCTGGACGCGGAGAAGGCCTTTGACAGGGTTGAGTGGAGCTTTCTCTTTTTTGTCTTGCGGAAGTTTGGTTTTAGTCCAGAATTTGTATCCTGGATTAAGCTACTTTACACCGGTCCAGTTGCCTCAGTTCACACTAATGGACTACAGTCTGCTCCATTCCCCCTTTATCGTGGAACTAGACAGGGCTGCCCCCTTTCCCCCCTCTTATTTGCCTTAGCTATCGAACCCCTAGCCATCTGGCTGCGACAAGAGGAGAGATTTGAAGGTATTGTCAGAGCTGGGAGAGTTCATAAATTATCAATGTATGCTGACGACCTCCTTTTGTATATGTCCAATCCAGCAGCCTCTCTTCCTGTAGTTCTAAGTATCCTGGAGAAATTTGGGTCATACTCAGGCTATAAACTTAATCTCAATAAGAGTGAAGTCCTTCCTATCAACTCATTGGCCAAAGACATTCCTCCATCTTTTTTCCCTTTCAAATATGCTGCGGATAGATTTAGATACTTGGGAGTGATTATTACAAACCCAATTAATCTTCTTTTTTCCAAAAACTTTACCCCTCTTTTGGAGAGGTGTAAACTAGACTTTGAAAGATGGTCTGGTCTTCCACTGTCTCTGGTGGGTCGTGTCAATTTGGTCAAAATGGTAGTCTTACCCAAGTTCCTATATCTGTTTTCACATATCCCTGTCCTTATAAAAAAGTCCTTCTTTAAGTCGCTCGATCAATTAATAAGTTCTTTCCTTTGGAGTAATAAAAATCCGCGCATAAGAAAATCAGTACTACAGCTCCCAAAAGATCGTGGTGGCTTGGCACTGCCTAATTTTTTACATTATTACTGGTCTTGTAACGCTCAAAAACTTCTATACTGGGTCAACAATACAACAGAGGGGTGCCCAATATGGGTGGACATGGAACTTGCATCCTCTAAGTTTTCTCTTTCTTCCCTGGTTTGCGCCCAACTCCCGTTGGCCTTCTCCAAATTTACCTCAAACCCAGTGGTGTCTAACACTCTTAGAATCTGGACTCAAACTAGGAAAAGCCTGGGTCTTCATAGGGCCTCAGACCTCTCCCCCATTGTAAACAATTTCCTATTCTTACCCTCTTGCACTGACTTGACATTTCGTACCTGGTCCGACAAAGGACTAAAGAAAATTAAGGACCTTTATAGCCAAGGTTCTTTCATGTCTTTTGAGGAACTTTCGAGAAAATTTAAGTTGCCTAAATCCCACCTATTTCGTTTTTTTCAGATAAGACACTTCATTCGGAATCAGAACCCCAAATTCCCTAGTCGACCTCCAGAAACCTTGGTTGATTCATTATTAGCTCTTGACCTTCAACAAAAGCGATTAATCTCCAACATTTATAGCCGTATTAATTCATCAACTGATAGCCCAACACTCATTCTCAAAAATTCTTGGGAGCAAGAGCTTGGAATCTCGCTGTCTGATGAATATTGGCAACATGTCTTACAACTGGTTCATTCTTCCTCAATCTGTGCAAGGCATGGTCTCCTACAATGTAAAGTTGTAAATAAAGTTCACTATACAAATTCGAGGCTGGCACGGATTTTTCCTAATGTGACTGACTCGTGTAACAGATGCAAACAGTCTCCAGCCAACCACTCTCACATGTTTTGGTTCTGTCCCAGACTAACCACATTTTGGACTGAAATCTTTAAAACTATTAGTAAAGCATACAACACAGTTATCCCCCCCGACCCACTTTTAGCTATGTTCGGCACCGCCCTACATCCATGTACCTCCAAAATCCTGCAATCTGTTCTTGCCTTTGCCACCCTTTTGGCCAGGCGATTGGTACTTCTCAAGTGGAATCAATCTCAGCCTCCAACTCATAATAGATGGGTGAAAGAAATGTTTATGTCCATTAAACTTGAGAAGCTTAGGTTTTCCCTTAATGGCTCATTAAATTTGTTTGAAAGAACTTGGAGGCCTCTCTTAAAACATTTTGATTCCTTGACATCTCTTCCCGACTGTGCTGACTGAGCAAACCCCCCCCCCCCTGTTTATTTATTTATTTATTTTTTAATTATATTTATTTATTTATTTTTTTTGTTGTTGTTGTTTTTTTTTGTTTTACACTTTGGTTGTTAATTAGTTTGTCTAATTAGAACTGTGGGATGTGTGAACACAGGGGATTGGAAGAGGGATATAATAGGGTAAATAAAAAGAAAAATGGAAGTTTTGCCTGCTGTATTGAAATATTATGTTACCTGTGAAATAACTTCTAATAAAGAAAGTTAATAAAAAAAAAAAAAATGTCCTGATGGAGAATAATCCTAATTTCAGAAAATCAGAGTTCACAGTCCAGTACAGGTGAAAACAGCTCTGAGACAAAATGGTGTTCGGGATTCCCCACGCGATTTAAACGTAAATAAGTATAACTGCCACAGAAATGGTGGAGGTACTGTACATCTGTTTACTTTGTATATTCGTGTCAAAGGTGTATAAGAATCACTTTGTTCAAGTCAAACTGGGACCTGAATGAAGGCAGAAAACTTCAAGCGCAGTACGGTAATGAGACTCTTAGTCTCAGTAAAACATCTAAATGGTGAAACGTTCTAAAAACATCCGTAGGTCTGTGAATGCCGGTCCTGGATGAGGTGGCTCGGAGCTCACGACATTTCCACATGTTTGGAAAAGCCGGTAAAGGCGTTCCTGGGAGGCCGGGCGCTTCAGACGGCTGGTCTGATGGCCCCGGGGATGGCGTCCGAGCAACAAACAAAAAGCTAAAAGGCTTAAGCTGACTAATTGTGTATTATTCTTATTCAAGTGTTTGTTAGTCGTTATCAGAATCACATTGCATTCATACTCTACAAACAAAGGATGTGGATTTCTGAAAAGCGAACAAGAACACTGACAAATGTAACTTCATGAATTTTAAATAGATTCTGTTTGTTTGTTTTTTTGCTGTAAAATTATGAATTTGTGTGTTTACTAATAAAACGTAAAATATAAAACAGATTTACTTATGGTGTTAAAAAAAATACACTACACACACACACACACACACACACACACACACACACTTTCTCTCCGTCACGCTTTGTGCTGTTATGAACAGATGCTGCAGGATCTCCTGGCCTGACATAACCCTGTCTCACACACACACACACACACACACTAAAGCATTAAATCATGTGATGTGTGTGTGTGTGTGTGTGTGTGTGTGTGTGTGTGTGTGTGTGTGTGTGTGTGTGTGTGTGTGTGTGTGTGTGCGTGCGCTGTTTAGGGGCAGAAAAAAATAGACAGTGCATTATCCCTGGTTATCTCTGATATTGTACACAGATTCCCTGAACCAAAACACACACACACACACACACACACACACACACACACACACACACACACAGAGAGAGAGTGAAACAGTCCAACATTCCACAGAAGTTTAGAATACAGAAAATATTTAAAGTTTTTTTTGTGTGTGTGTGTGTGTGTGTGTGTGTGTGTGTGGTCATACTTGCTGCACTGATAAGCTCCCTGTGCAGGCTGTAGGTCATGAGTGGCTCAGTCAGGCTCCTGTGGGAACACACACACACACACACACACACACACACACATATATATAGGCACAGACAATTACAACTGACAAACGTGATTAACTGTGTTTGAACTTGTGCACAGTTTGTTCCTATTGAACTTTCTTTGTGTGTGTGTGTGAGAGAACAGACCGCAAATAGAACTTCATGGCGCTGGTGATGGTTTTGATGTCCCACTCATTGCTGTTCAAGTCCACGTCACCAAGACATTTGGAGTCTTCACACACACACACACACACACACACACACACACACACACACACACCAAAAATAAATGAACCATTGTGTCAAATCAATAAATACACAGAGTGACGATATACTAACAAACCAGCGCACAAATGAATCAAGATTTATATCTGCATACACATCAGTGTGTGTGTGTGTGTGTGTGTGTGTGTGTGTGTGTGTGTGTGTGTGTGTGTGTGTGTGTTGGGGCTAACCAAGAGGGCGGTAGAGAGAAGGTTAGGGAGCAGTCAAGGTCACTCTCCTACATATTTCCAGCAGCTTAATGCACATACACACACACACACACACACACACACACACACACACAAACACACACACAGACACACACACAGACACACACACACACACACACAGCACGCTCACGTACTCACCAAAGAAGGTGTTAAGCAATTTCTGCACTTGGATGTTGCTGCCGACGGTCCTGTAAACGCCCTCCTGATTCAGACCTGTGTGTGTGTGTGTGTGTGTGTGTGTGTGTGTGTGTGTGTGTGTGTGTGTGTGTGTGGTAGAAATAAAAAGGTGAAATAAAGTGAAAATTATGGAGAAACATGAAAAAGTTGGCTTTTATTACTATATTTTTACTAATATATTAATTACATCATATCAGCTTTTTCAGGTTTTTACTGATTCAGGCGAAAAATAAAATAATAATAATAACAACAACACCAGTGTCACATGACTTGTTTTTATCATTTGTATGTGCATTAGTTGATGTTTTTTTCTGTGTGTGTGTGAGAGTGTCTGCAAAAATGCAGAACTGATTTTAATCAGAACACTAACACTGTGTGTGTGTGTGTGTGTGTGTGTGTGGGGGGGGGGGGGGGGGGGGGGTTGCATGACCAAGTGAGTATTTTCTATTTCTGTTCAAATGCTTCATTTATGCCATAACTCTCTCACACACACACACATGCACGCACACACGCACACACACACACGCACACACACACACACACACACACACACACGCACACACACACACACACACACACACACACACACACACAGAGCTACACATGATGAGTTCTGCAACACACTGCTGCCCTCTGCTGAGCAAAAAACAGCAGCTGAAGTGTGTGTGTGTGTGTGTGTGTTGGCCTGTGTGTATGTGTTAGTCATCTCTAATGACCCTAAATAAACCACAAATAGGAAACATCCACTCTAGATGAAAGAGAAATAAAAGGCAGATGCTTCCTGTTTACTTCCTGTTTTTCGTTCCTTCTGTAAACTCAGCAGAGATAAGAAAACCGCCGCGCCTGCTAAGCTATGGAGACACGTGACCATGTGACCATGTGAGCACATCGACCGGCCACAACGCCGGCCATATTTATAAGGGGCGGGTTAATCGGGCTCAGTGAGTGTATGTGCAGGGAGAGACCGACTCGCCATCAAACCTTTCTGTAACTTTATTTTTTCAAAATAAACAACTTTAAAAAAAATAATAATAATCTTTTTTTAACAAGTCTCTTGCCTGAATGTCATTTTTGAATAAATAATTGAAAATGTTTTACGGTAAGTTTAATCTTTGACCTCATTATTAATAATAAGTAAGTTGATTATCGCTGATTAACAGACGGATCGTGTCGGTCACCTTTCGCTTCCACCGCGTTGATGCACTTCCTCACGAACTTGAACCCGACCTCGTTCAGCTCCACTGCAGACAAAAAAAAAAATAATTTATTCAAATAGACAAATGATTAAATACTTTTAAAACTAAAACACGAGCATTTACTATTCATTTATTTTTAATTAATATAAATATATACTGTAAATTATACATGAAAGTGTAATTAAGTTACCATTTTTATATAGAAAATAAATAAATAAATAAATATAGGCAAATAATTATGTCTTTACAACTGAAACAGCAGCTTATTTAATGAGTTAATGAATGTAAAAGTAGACTCTACTCTTATTGTACTCTTATATTGAACATATAAGAGTAAATATATGAATAAATATTTTAATATAATATAATTAACATTGATATAATTAATTACATAATTAATTATATAATTATTAATATAATTAATATAAATATAATCAATCTTTTACTAATATAATGAAATACATTAGTAAAGAGTGTGACATACTTTCAGCTTGTTTCTGAATCGGGGAACAGTAAATCTACATGGGGAGGAAAAGACACAATTTATATGAATTATTATTACGTTTTTACAATTTATATAGATTATTATAACACATTAATTCTTGCGCTAAAATATATATTATATTGTATATACAGTGAGACCCAAAAGGTCTACACACATTTCAAGACTTTTTATAATAAAATGCAGTAATTCTGCTCACTCTCAGCATGCAACTGTTATTATTTAGAATAATTTTGTAAATATATTTATCAGCGTATGTTTCACACACACATGTAGAGTTACAGGTTTACAACAAATAAAAAATTTTTAAATAAAAACAACAAAGAAATAAATCAGTCAGGGCTGATATGAGAACATTTTCAACGAGTTGAAGGACCGCCTCCTGCCCTGGCCCCGCCCACTTCAATCCCGCAGAAGAAATCTTCACGGTGGGGAAAAAAACAAAAACTCTCAATGTTGTTTTTGTTATTCGGTGAGAAATAATGAAGTGCACAGAGAAACGAGTGTGAGCGGAGCTTTAAAACACCATCAGGGTGAAGAACTGAGAAAGAAAATTAAAAATTAAAGCGTAAAGTAGGATTAGAGTTTTACTGACAGACTGAAGAGAACATAAAGCTCAGGTTTTATTACAAGCAGTGGATTAATGCGTGTCGAAACTCTCCTGCTTCACACTGACACTTTATTATTCTTTATTATTTATTTCTGCTATTATTACTGCCGCTTAAGACAACAAAAAGTTCACAGGTCATAAAACCAGGAAGTAAAAACTGCAGCCTAATAAACAAAGTGAACAAACAAAAACGCTGAAGTAAAGTCCTTCCTTCCTGCTCTTCTTTTGTTTGTGCTATTTCATACTTTCCACACTTCACTAGATTTCGCTGTTCATGTTTTTTTTTTTTTTTTACTGTTCTATTGTGCTATTCTCCACTTTCCACTATTTTCCCTACGTCCCCACTTTCCAACGTTCACTAGTTTCAACTGTTCACTAATGTTAGCGGATCCCATGTTCTGGCTGTTCCACACACTTTGTTGGTCCCCACATTTTACTGTTCACCAGTGTCCACTATTTATCTGCTGTTCACATTTTTTACTGGTCACTAGTGTCCGATGTTCCCCACTTTCCACTATTCTTCCTACGTCCCCACTTTCCAACCTTCACTAGTTTCAGCGGTCCCCATGTTCTGGCTGTTCCCCACACTTCGCTGGTCCCTATCTTTTATTGTTCACTAGTGTCCACTATTGGTCAAGTTTTGCTGTTCACTAGAGGTCCGATGTTCCCCACTTTCCACTATTTTCCCTACGTCCCCACTTTGTCCCCACCAGTGTCCACTATTTATCTGCTGTTCACATTTTTTACTGGTCACTAGTGTCCGATGTTCCCCACTTTCCAACCTTCACTAGTTTCAGCTGTTCACTAGTATCAACGGTCCCCATGTTCTGGCTGGTCCCCACATTTTGCTGTTCACCAGTGCCACTATTTATCTGCTGTTCACTAGTTTCCTCTGTCCTGCAGTTTCCACCCTCCCTAGTACGAGTTCTGCTGCAGTTGCACTAGTTGTCGTACACACGCTGTGTAACGCTGTACACACCACAGAAGCAGTTCACAGTAAATGATTTATATTTAAACTCACAGGTTCTTTTCCGTCCATTGCCTCGATCCACTGCTTCCTGTTAGAGTCCGACATCGCCTGCAGAGTCACCAACGGCCTGGACATGAACATGTAATATCCTCTTCATCACCATCATCATTAGTTACTTTAGCAGCAGCTGAATATGTTTATATATTTACATTATATCTTTATGTCTCTTTATTTCTCTGTACCTTTCTTGCTTTCTGTCTCCTTCTCTGTGCATCTGTCACTTTGTCTCTCTCTCTCTGTATCTGTGTGTGTGTCTCGTTCTCTTTGTAATTGTGTGTATCTGTGTGTGTGTGTGTGTGTGTGTGTGTGTGTGTGTGTGTGTGTGTGTGTGTGTGTGTGTGTGTGCATCTGTCTCTGTGTGTGTGTCTCAGTGTGTCCATCACTCAATGTGTCTCACCTCTCCTGTGTCGCGATGTCGAAGCAGAAACGTTTATCAATGGAGTCACTTTTACGCCGAATACACGATTTAAGAGTGAGCTCAACAGGACCCTGACACACACACACACACACACACACACACACACACACACACACACACACAAAGAAACATAGACAGAATTCTAGTGGAGACATGAACAGGAAACGTGTCTTTTTGTAAATGTGCAAACAAAAAAAATAAAAAGTACTGTGATATGTTAGACTGTGTGTGTGTGTGTGTGTGTGTGTGTGTGTGTGTGTGTGTGTGTGTGTGTGTATTACCTGTTTGGTTCCAGGTTTCTGTTCAGTCGGCAGCATCACTAAGAGTTTATTGTTCTTTATATATTTACAGTAATACCTCACCCAGGTCATTCCCAAAGCCCCTACACACACACACACACACACACACACACACACACACACACACACACACACACACACACACACACACACATCAGCCTTCACTGTTACAAAAATACAATACAGCACATATGGTGCTGTACATTATTTCTAACTTAAACAAATAAACATTTTACATTAAAAAGATGCCCTTTATATATGTTTTTAAATACATTAAACTGTGTGTGTGTGTGTGTGTGTGTGTGAGAGAGAGAGAGAGAGAGAGAGAGAGAGAGAGAGAGAGAGAGAGATAAAGCTCACATTTTTCGTGGATGTAGAGGTAGCCCTGGATGGTGGGCTGCTGCTGTGTTCTGACAAACATGGGTTTGGGCTGCTTCATCCTCTTCATCAGCTCCTCCATCTCCTCACGTGTGCTCTCAAAGTGATTACGCGTCTAACACACAAACATACGCGCGCGCACACACACACACACACACACACACACACACACACACACACACACACACAGAAGAAAACACAGTAAGCCTTAAAAATGGGGGTTTGGTAAATTGGTTGGTGGATGCATGTGTTTCAGTGAGCATTTCCCTGCTGTAATGGCTCTATATGTACCTGGGGGTGCTGGTGTTTTGATGGAGAATGTTGGTGTTTAAATTCAGAATGTTGTTGTTTAATGGAGAATGTTGGTTTTTAATGGACAATGTTGGTAATTTTGATGAAAAATGGTGTTGTAATTGAGAATGTTGGTTTTGAGATTGAGAATTTTGGTGTTTTGAGATTGAGAATTTTGGTGTTTTGATGGAGAATTTTGGTGTTTTGATGGATAATGTTTTAATCCTCAACCTGCTGGATTTGGTGTTTTAATGGAGAATGTTGGTGTTTTAATGGAGAATGTTGGTGTTTTAATGGAGAATGGTGGTGTTTTAATGGAGAATGGTGGTGTTTTAATGGAGAATGTTGGTGTTTTAATGGAGAATGTTGGTGTTTTAATGGAGAATGGTGGTGTTTTGATGGATAATGTTGGTGTTTTGATGGAGAATGGTGGTGTTTTGATGGAGAATTTTGGTGTTTTGATGGAGAATTTTGGTGTTTTGATGGAGAATTTTGATGTTTGGATGGATAATTTTGGTGTTTGGATGGATAATGTTTTAATCCTCAACCTGCTGGATTTGGTGTTTTAATGGAGAATGTTGGTGTTTAATGGAGAATGTTGGTGTTTAAATGGACAATGTTGGTGTTTAATTGGACAATGTTGGTGTTTAAATGGAGAAGTTTGGTGTTTAAATGGATAATGTTGGTGTTTTGATGGAGAATGTTGGTGTTTTGATGGAGAATTTTGGTGTTTTAATGGAGAATTTTGGTGTTTTGATGGAGAATTTTGGTGTTTAATGGATAATGTTGGTGTTTTGATGGAGAATGGTGGTGTTTTAATGGAGAATTTTGGTGTTTTGATGGAGAATCTTGGTGTTTAATGGATAATGTTGGTGTTTTAATGGATAATGTTTTAATCCTCAACCTGCTGGATTTGGTGTTTAAATGGACAATGTTGGTGTTTAATGGACAATGTTGGTGTTTAATGGACAATGTTGGTGTTTTAATTGAGAATGTAAGTGTTGTATAGTGTGATGTGGTTAAACTGAATGAATACTCGAATAAACTCTTTATATATGAACTCTGTAGCTGATGTTTAATAAAGTCTCCTCTTGATGAACTGACAGTAAGTAATAAGTGAAAGGATGAGAAGCGGAATCTGATTGGCTCACGTTCTGCAGGCTGAGCTGGAGCTCCTGCTTGTAAGGCAGAAAGTCCTGAGTCATCTCCACTGTCAAATTATTCAAAGTCAGAATACTTTGCAGGAATGCCAATACCTGTCAATCAAACACAAACAGGCAGTACTTAACACAAAGACATACTAGACACGGTGTTCTAGCACAATCTTGACGCTTTATTTTGCACTTCCTGTCACCAACGACTTCTGATAATTTACGTACGGGCTCCACGATGTCAAACTTCTTCCTGTCCTCAACCTGCTGGATTTGATAAACATATTCCACTGATGACTCGTAGAACATCTGTTTCTCCTTTTCCAGCTGTTCATCAGCCTTCACACACAAATACATACACACATTAAAACAAAAACAATCTCTAAACATACACACATACACAAACAACTGTCTGTCTTCAATTCTGTCTGTCTGTCTATGGATTACTTTCTTCTGCAATTCTGTGTCTCTCTGTCTCTCAGCATGTGTCTCTCTTTGTCTCTTTGACTCTCTATCTCTCTCTCTATCTATATTTCTGTCTCTATATGCACAAGAATTAAAGCAAAAAAAAAATCTTTTGACTGATTTATTTTTAGGCCAATGAATAGAGGAGGTCCTCATATTAGGGCATTGTCTGTCTTTTTTTTGGTACCTATTTGTACTTAATTCTGAAAATCAGGAGGGAGTAAATTTAAGGCAGGTCTCCGGACTCATAGGGATACCCATTTTTTGCATGACTGTGTCAGCGGGGATCGGGTGCGCCGATTTTCAGCCTGGGCGTGTCACTGGAGATATGCACCTGTTCACATCTCAAAAAAATGTTAAGGTTGTAGAATGTGCACTCCCCACTCTGGAGCTCTGGTCATGGTAACTGGCGATCACACTAGGGGTGCCATCTCCACAGGGTGCCAGCAACCTTTCAACACTTGATGGACATAATTCTCAGACCACGCAACAAAGTGATCTAGCACTTAATGACATGGGACGGCCACCCTTATCACCAGCAGCAGCACATGGATAAGGGAAGGGGCACCTTAACATTAACATGTCAAAATATATGCGACCTGTCTCGTCTGGTTGCTGGTAGTGGTTTTTCAGCTGCTCCGGGGTCGCCACAGTGGACCATCCGGTCCGCACATACAAGCTTGGCACAGGTTTTTACGCCGGATGCCCTTCCTGACGCAACCCTCCCGTTTTATCCGGGCTTGACACCGGCACTGCATCCATTGGCTGGGGTTTGGGCACTGGCTGGAAATCGAACCCGGGCCTTCCGCATGGCAGAAACACCTACCACTGAGCCCCCAGTGTCTGAGTGGACTCTTCTGGTAGTCAATCTCCCTTGTCTCAATTATATTTACGTTTATAACATTGGCAGACCCCTTATCCAGAAGGAATTGCATTTATCTCAGTATTCATCTGAGCAGGTGAGGGTTAAGGGCCTCGCTCGAGGGCCCAACAGTGGCAACTGTAGTAGTACGTGTGACCTTAAACGTGTCATCAGTCTTACCCACTGGATTCCCTCGCCTCGCGGACGCTCCTGCCCTTCCCTTACTTCTTACCTTCCACACAACACACAAACCCACATCAACAGAAGCCTACATGAGCAAAACCCTCAAACCCCTGACGTTCCACTATAAAGGCAGCTCATTACAACTCTAACTGCTTATGTTCCTTTAATAACCGCGTGTTATAGGGCTGAGGGGAGATTAGTATGCGCATGGAGCTGAGCTCAGCGTTCAGGATTATCGAACTACAAACTGTCAATCTTAGCTGCTGGAGTACACCAGGACAGCAGGGAGCTCCCTTTTCAGACTTTGGTTTTGATTGCAATCTTAACTACTGGAAATTCAGACATTTGTAATTTGGGGGTCTTGTGGTTGTTGGTCATGAGGTTTAGAAATGTATATTTTTATGTTAATATATATGGACATACCTCGGTGTGTATGTAGAATAAAGCCGAGTGCGTGTTCAGACGTGTTAATTGATTAGCCTACTGAAGGAAACCATGCGGCTGTTTCATCGTCTATCGTCTAATTAGTACTTCACTTTTTCCCTGTTCAGATCTGCACTGATCCCTCACATGGAATCCAGTCATAACAACGAAGAACTGTAATCCCTGTAGGTATCTGTCTCTCTCTCTCTCTCTCTCCCTGACTCTCTCTCGATCTGTCTCTTGGTCCTTCCCTCTGTTTCTCTCTCTCTGTCTCCGTCTCTCTGTCCATCTCACCTCCTGTAGTTGGGTCTCTTTCCTTTTGGACGACAGGTTCAGGTGCTTGTCCAGTTGAGAGTAATATTTCTCACTTTCCTTCTCAAACTTCTTACGTCGCTCCTGAAACACGCACGCACACACGTTCTGATCAGCTTTTTCCCAAGCCAGGGAGAAATGTGAGAGACAGACAGACGAAGTGAGACAGGGGGTGTTTTTGGAGACGGTCTATCAATAAGCAGTTGGAAAAATGACACGTGGAAAAGCTGCTGTGAGCCAGAGGCAGAATCAGAGCAATCCAAACGTTCCATACACGTGTGTGGATGTGTGTGTGTGTGTGTGTGTGTGTGTGTGTCTTTCACTTACTTTTGTTACACCAATTTGATCTTTCCTAAACTTCTCCAGAGGCTTAATAAGCAGATCACAAGCATTCTGCACCTACAGAGAGAGAGACGACGAGGACAAAGACAGACAGACAAACAGAGAAAGAAAGAAGACAGAAATAGAGACAAAAGACAGAAACAGAGACAAAAAACACACAAACAGATTGACAGACAGACACATAGAAAGAAAATGAGGTAGAGAGAGAGAGAGAGAGAGAGAGAGAGAGATTTTAACACACCTGAAACAATGTTAAACGTAATGTCTGGTGTTATTCACATATTGACAGATTTTTATTTATTTATTTATTTTAGTAAATGATCTCCCACCAAGCCCGACCCCCCGCCACCACCTCCACCACCACCATTAACACCACCTCTTTTTTTCTCAGTTTTTAGTCCATTGATTGACAGTCCAGTTGGACAAGGGCTATGATTTGCTCAGTTACTGTCCATTCTCACATTCTCCTGAGTGACAGTGGGTTTTTTTTTTTTTTACTTGTTGCGTTGTTTTTGTTCTTCAGTGTCTTTAGGTGTGTGTGTGTGTGTGTGTGTGTGTGTGCTGCACCCTGCTCCTTCACTGTCCTGTGCTGCGGCGCTCAGAGTCTGACTGTGTTTACTGATTCTGGTTCTGTAGTGGACATGTCTTCTCTTCTCTTTTTCTCCTCAGTTTAGTGCAGTGTTTTCTTTCGTTGTCGGTGCTGGTATGCAGGCCTGTGGCTCCCGTACCACTTCAGTGCAGATGTTAGGGGCGGGGTCAGCTTTAGGGGAGCTCCTTTATAATCGGGGCCATGTTGGATATCACCACTCGTGTTGCAGGGACAGACAGAGGGGTAACTTGGACATCTGATCCTTTCACACATATTCTGCTCTTCGTCAGTGAGCTCACAAGGTTTGTCCTGGTCAGAAACACCACCACCACTTTGTTCATCCGCTAGCAGCACCTCCTCCACCTGTACACCGTCCTACAGCACACACCTGTACACCGTAAATTCACTAATAAAAATAAAATCTGGAAAAAGTGACACGAGACACCAAAGAGCCTTCTACACACTTTCCTTATACCCAGTGCGAGTGTGTATGTGTGCGGGTGTGTATGCATGCTCAGGGAGAGAGAGAAAACAAAACAAAACAAGACCGCAAAGTAAACAGACAGGGAGACAGACAGAGGAAGCAAGAGCAACAGACAGAGAGAGAGGTAGACAGATAGATAGACAAAGAGAAGGACAGAGAGAGAAGCAAAGAGACAGACGGACAGAGAGAGTCAGATAGGTGGAGACAAACAGAGAGCGAGACAGAGGGAGAGAGAAACAGACAGACAGAGTGACAGAAAAGAGAAACAGAAAGAGACAAACAGTTATATAATGTCAATGTGTCTATCTATGTTTCTTCTCTTAATGAAGAACAGAAGTTCCCACATGTGTGTGAGTGCGTTTTTGTGTGCGAGTGTGTGTATGCGTGAGTGTGTGTGTGTGTGTGTGTGTGAGTGTGTGTATATGTGTATATGTCTGAGTGTGTATGTGTGCGAGTGTGTGTATGTATGTGTGTGTGAGTGCGTTTTTGTGTGCGAGTGTGTGTATGTGTGCGAGTGTGTGTGAGTGTGTGTATGTGTGTGAGTGTGTGAGTGCGTTTTTGTGTGCGAGTGTGTGTATGTGTGTGAGTGTGTGTATGTGTGTGAGGGTGTGTGTGTTTGTGTGCAAGTGTGTGTGTATGTGTGCGAGTGTGTGTGTATGTGTGCGAGTGTGTGTGTGTTTGTGTGCGAGTGTGTGTGTGTTTGTGTGCGAGTGTGTGTGTGTTTGTGTGCGAGTGTGTGTATGTGTGTGAGTGTGTGTGTATGTGTGCGAGTGTGTGTGTCCGAGTGTGTGTATGTATGTGTGTGTGAGTGCGTTTTTGTGTGCGAGTGTGTGTATGTGTGTGAGTGTGTGTGTATGTGTGCGAGTGTGTGTGTCCGAGTGTGTGTATGTATGTGTGTGTGAGTGCGTTTTTGTGTGCGAGTGTGTGTATGTGTGTGAGTGTGTGTGTATGTGTGCGAGTGTGTGTGTCCGAGTGTGTGTATCTATGTGTGTGTGAGTGCGTTTTTGTGTGCGAGTGTATGTGTGTTTGTGTGCGAGTGTGTGTGTGTATGTGTGCGAGTGTGTGTGTATGAGTGTGTGTGTGTGCGAGTGTGTGTGTATGTGTGTGAGCGTGTGTGTGTGTGTGCGAGTGTGTGTATGTGTGTGCGAGTGTGTGTATGTGTGTGTGCGAGTGTGTGTATGTGTGCGAGTGTGAGTGTGTGTGTGTGCGAGTGTGAGTGTGTGTGTGCGAGTGTGTGTGTATGTGTGTGAGCGTGTGTGTGTGCGAGTGTGTGTATGTGTGCGTGAGTGTGTGTATGTGTGCGAGTGTGTGTGTGTGAGTGTGTGTGTATGTGTGCGAGTGTGTGTATGTAGTGGAACAGGTTTGTGCTGTATGTATGGTGTAGAATTATTCATCACCACCATTGTTTCCTGATCGACAGGTCCTGCTGCATGCTAACACGCTAACACGTTCCCGTCACTGTACACTACAGCTGCGTTTACACAGTCAGTCACAACATTTCCTCAGTCTGATTTGAGATTACAGCGTAAGTGTTTATACACACACACATGCCGAGTGTTTCACAGGAATATCACCGTTATCACTGAGCGCTACAGAAGAGTAGGTAGAAGAAGAAGAAACTGCTGGAACTTTCCATCAGGCCTCCGGTCTTTTCCGATAAATCCCGCCTTCTGCGTTATGATTGGTGATAAGAATTCCTTCTCATCTCTGATTGGTTAGAACTTTTTGTTCTGCCCTTTTGTCGAGACGATTGTTTTACTGATCAGGAACGGGAGCTAAATTTACCCCGGAATGTCGTCCTGTCACCTAAAGTTACCCCCACCTGGGGCAAATATGTGCAGAAATAGTACATTTACTGCGATTACAAAGAAATGATCAGATCAAGTGTTTACCATGGATGATATTTACACATTGTTAAAAGTTTACTTCCTCTCCATACACCAAAAAAAAAAAAAACATTTAATAAAAAAACTATCCTATTGTACGTTCATTCGGGGCGGGTCGTATCGGGTCAGACTGTTCCGACTGATGGGGGTCACATGATTGTTGGAGTGTGCGCGCGTGTGTATGATATATGACATCAGCAGGCAGCAAGATGATTGACAGCTGCACTGTAAACAGGAAGTCTATCCACCAACCAGCATCATTCTGTCCTCCTCCACTTCCTGAAGCAGACCAGCGAACTCACGGAACGACTCGGCTGCAACACACACACACACACACACACACACACACACACATACAGAATGAGGTCCATGCAGACACACATACTGAAATAAACACTCATACATAAACACCATATAAGGACACACACTAAGATCAAAAGTGAGCTTGCACACACACACACACACACACACACACACACACAAGA
>CM059212.1:1356137-1373637 GCA_030347435.1 Clarias fuscus
ACACACACGTTTAAACAATGTAAACACAGATCAAGATCATCAGTTCTGACTCGTGAATCCTGCGCTCTGATTGGTCGGGAGGTGTTGATTAATCCTCTGCAGCTCTCATACTGGTGCAGGTTTATATTAAACACATGTATCATCTACAGAAGGAGTTCCCAGTGTCAAGAGTAAAGCTGCAGGGGGCATCAGGGGGGGCATCAGAAGCTTCTCTTGTGTTGTGTCTCAGAACGGTGTGTGTGTGTGTGTGTGTGTGTGTGTGTGTGTGTGTGTGTGTGTGTGTGTGTGTGAGAGAGAGAGAGCCATCTGCCCTCTTCCACATACTGAACACACTGGTACTATGCAGACGGTTCAGACCTCGACTGATGTTGACAGCTGTTTCTCTGCGGATTTGGCTGCAGTCGCTCGATAGTTCAGGACTGGAATTTCCTACAAGTCTACCTGGACTCCATGTTAACACAGTATGAGTGCAGATCAAATCCCTGCTCTCCGTTATCACCCAGATGAGGATGGGTTCCCTGTTGAGTCCGGTTCCTCTCAAGGTTTCTTCCTACTGATATCTCAGGGAGTTTTTCCCTCGGCACCGTCGCCCTCGACTCGTTCATCAGGGACCATCTGATCATTCTGATTCACACACACACACATCTCATACACACTTCAATAATCCTTTTAATTGTGTAAAGCTGCTTTGCGACAATGACAATTGTTAAAAGCGCTATACAAATACAAAAAAATTGAATTGAACTCGTACAGGAATAGACAGACAGAGAGACAGACAGAGAGACAGACAGAGACACATATATACAGACCGATAGAGAGACAGATATAGAGACAGAGAGAGACACAATGATGGACAGACTGATAGAGAGACAGATGGATGGGGAGGGGTTTGTTGTTGTTTCTCTGTAACAGTGTCTCCCGCGCTTACCTTTGATGGTGGTGATGACGTTGTTCCCATCCTTAATGACGTCCTTGAGGAACTTGCTGGTCTTCTCGAGCTCGAGCTCGTAACTCTTCAGTCTGTCTCTGAAGTCCGGGCTGTCTGAGTAACAGTCACTGAACTCGAGCGGGGGGTGTCCCATAGCGCGCGCACACACACACACACACACACACAGAGAGAGAGAGAGAGACGCCGTGTATTATAGTTACTGAAGGATAAAGGCGCTGATGACGTCACGGCTGGCTCGGTACCGACGGGTCACGCGCGGAAGAAAGGCGAGCTCGGTTTGTAAACATCCCGGATGCGGGTGTGTGTGTGTGTGAGTGTGTGTGTGTGTGTGTGTGTGTGTGAGTGTGTAAGATCCAGCACGCTCACACTGCTGTCCTGTGCAGAGCTCGTGCACCAGCCTCAGATCTGTGTTATTAGCCCGAGATAAACCTGCACCGAGTGTGTGTGTGTGTGTGTGTGTGAGAGAGAGAGAGAGATCCTCTGTGTGTGTGTGTGTGTGTGTGTGATCCTCTCCTACAGTGGGTGAATTGGAGGATTGTCAAGAGCGGGGTAGGGCGAAGGGCGGGTTGCCAGATTGGAGTGATTACAGTATTCGATCTAAAACAGAAGGGAAAAAAAACGAGTCGAGAGGAGGGTGGAGTCACCTCACACCTCCAGGTCCTGGGTTCGATTCCCACCTCAGGGTGTGTGTTAGAGAGGCCAGATTGAGGTGGTTTGGACGTGTTCAGAGGAGAGATTGTGAGTGTATCTGTAGAAGGATGCTGAGGCTGGAACTGCCAGGCAGGAGGTCTGGAGGAGAGCAGAGAGGAGATGTGTGGACGCAGTGAGAGAGGACATGAGGTCAGCTGGGGTGAGAGAAGAGGTTGCAGAGGACAGGGTGAGATGGAGACAGATGACTCACTGTGGCGTCCATACAGACGGTGAGTGAGTGAGTAAAGAGTTTATCAGGAGGTGAAATGCTCGATCTGGCAACCCTGTGCACAGCCTCCAGCCCTCCTACCCTTCAGTCCTGCTCTTAAAGGGGAAGGAGAGGGAAAGGGACAACAGCTTGATTGTTCATTTGGGCACCAAAAAAAAAAAACCCTAATTAATGCAACCGACATTTCTGTAAAATACCCAGTCCTGTGTGTGTGTGTGTGTGAGACATCAAACCCACATGATGGGAGTGTGTAGTGCAGAACCTTATGAAAAATCATTCATTATAATAATGAATGTAATATATTTACTGCTTCTTGGAAGAATGAAGTGACACTGTGTAGAACTCATCGTCGTCTCATCGTCTATACCGCTTCATACAGGGTGAAGAGACTTGGGACATGATGCGGCATACACCCTGGACAGGGTGCCAGTCCATCACAGGGCACACACACTCATTCATACACTACAGGCAATTTAGGAACGCCAATTAGCCTAATGTGCTAAAATGGACTGTGGGAGAAAACCCACCAAACACAGGGAGGACATGCTAACTCCATGCACACGGATCCAAGGCGGGAATAGAACCTGGACCCTGGAGGTGCAAGGCGACAACAATAACCACTAAGACACTGTGCCACCCTGTGTAGAACTGTAATAATAATAATAATAAGAAGAAGAATTTCTAAGTTACATCCATAAATTTATTTCACACACAATATATATAAAGGAAAACCGTAAATCATCATTTAAAAGAAAAAGAAAAATGTTTAGCTCAGTTAATTCTTGTTTATTATTTTTTTTATTTTGTTTTAAAAATTTATATATGCTTGAAATAATTGTATTAATAATTGTAAACTCTTTTATGACTTTATCATTGTACATTGTTTTCCCTTTGTGCATTGCTAATGAAGAGAGGATTTTAATCAGGGTTTCAGCATCTCTCCTTGTTCTGGCTTTTCTCGTTCCTAAACGCTGATCCACAGTTCAGGGAGTGTGCAGAATAACACCACACGCAGTGAATAGTGATGATGCTCCAAACTGGACGGCCTCAGGAGTCGTCACACACCGTCACACACCTTAACACTTCTGTCTCGTAACACCTGAATTACCTGAATTATAGCTCGTAATAAACCTGTCTCGTGGAGTCTGATCTCATGTTCCTTATGTTCAGGATTCTGTGTTTTTTTTGTTTTTTTTTGTCAGGTGTGTTTGAGAAATTCAGACTTTTTGTGATGACAAAACCATGAATAAAATATATTGTGTTGTTTATTAAAAGCCTGGTAAATAAACTGATCACATTTTACTGACTTTGCCTGTGTGACAACCAAACACGGTTTAAAGACTGGAAATAAATAATTCATTAATTTAATTCAATTTAGTTCTATTTGCATATCTCTTTTAACAATGGAAAACAATCAAAAGAAAGCGATGGAAATGAGTATGAAATCAGTGGGAAAATATGTAAAAGTCAAAATGATCAGATTTAAATCATAATAGACTTTAGTCCAGAAGTCCAGAAGTCAGAGATTTGCGCAGGCACTTTTTTTTTTGCGATTGCGCCATTCCAGCGCGCGTTTGATCCGCGCGAGTGTCCGCGTGTCGCTTCAGCTTTGTCGACGTTGCCTATTTGATGACGTCACAACATCCGGGTTCTCAGAGGAAACATGGCGGAAGCAGACGAGTTAAACAAACCCCTGGTAAGAGCAGCTTTTATTTACACTGTTATGATTCTGTCTAGTTACTAAGCGAGCTAGAATTCATGTAAAGCTGTATAAATGTGAGAAACAGTCTTCATTTCATGTGTTGTTGTTTTTTTTCTGATTGAGGTACTGTTTGTCTTAGAGATCTGTGTTGTCTTAGGTATTTTAGCCGCACCCGTTTTCTGGTTTCCTAACTCTGGTTGGTTGGGCGTTTTCCCGCCTCCTGTTTGCCTCATTCACGAGACCAACAAAACGATTCAAATCGAATAAAAATTGAAAATAGACATTTTTGATTAGTCAACTGAACTTGGTTTTGATTAATTAATTTTGTATAGATGTACAAATCAGTCTTATTTGTTTTATTGTTCGATATCAAAATATCAGCGTTTTGTCAAATTGTCCAATCAGCGTGCTGTTCCTGAGTCTGTCCAGCCAATGAGCGCAGAGGAGGCGGGGTTTGACCGCATTACGGGTAGGGAAAGCAATAAGCTTTTGAAGGTAGCTGTCAAGAATAATCGATAAATATTCGCGTTCATATTATATCAAACGTATTCATATTAATAATGGTTAATCTATCATGAAGCGCTCTGACGCAAAAGTTTGTGCACAACGTGTAAAATGAACACAGTGACCGAATATTAATAAGTCTAATATAATTAACACGTTGATGTATGTATACACGCGTTTGAGCACGTGATAAAATCATTCTATGATGACTGAAATCACTTATGTCTTAATAGATAAGAATTCAAATAACATATAATTTTAAGTAACATAATTAAAATAAATGCTTGCCTGAATCCATTATGGGTCGTGGATGGGAGGGGGAGGTAATGGGAGTATAAACTTTTGCACAGCAGCAGATATTGTCCTGCTGAGGTCACACAAAACTATCTGGACAGAATCTACTGAAACTTTTGCAGTACGTATAGTGTTATGAACAGTTATGTGTGGGATTTAATAATCTACTGTAAAATAATCTACTAATGCGCTACTGTCTCAATGTAAACAAACACCTGCACCAATAGATATTAATGAGAAAAGATAAAGTGAATATTTTGACTGGGATTAGTTCATATTCTCACTTTGGCTGAAATAACAGCGCTGAAGTGGTATAAGTGAATTTTAACACACTGGAGTCGTTTTAAGACAAAACTTCATCTTTATCTGATCGACTTTTTCCATTTCTCATCTGTGATTCTCTCTCCGATTACCGAACAGCGAGTGTATTTGTCTGAGCACCAAAGTAGTACAACTTGGTATAAGAATAAACTTCTCTATATCTTCTCTTTCCCATTGATTGTAATAAGATGAAATGACAGTAGATTTTAAATATTTTGATAGATTACATTTTGAACAAACCAGACCAGTGGAACCCAATAATGTATAATGTTCTCACACCAAACAAAATTTTGTGAAATTACAGTTAAAAAAAAAATTAAGGCGTTCATCTTTGTTGCAGACAGACATGTACATGGGCTTCAACCTGAAATAATAATAATATCACTGATACATTAAAGAGCAGCAGATTATGATTAGCTTTAACATTTTACCTCTTTTGAGACTAATGTATGTTTTAATTTCTATAATAACTTCATTGTAGGTGGGGGGTGTAAACCTTTGCACAGCAGCTGAAATTGTTCTACTGAGATTTACTAAGTTGTGTGTCTGTCACAGTGTTTAATGCGGTGTATCTGTGAGATCAGGTAAAACAATGACCTCTAGTGGACATGTTCCAGACTGCTCTTAATAACAAACAGACGTGATGAGATGTGTCAATAAATAGTTCAATCAAAAAAATATTTAGTTATCATTTTAAATATTATCCTGTGTTTGTGTGTGTGTAGTTTGCAGGGTTATCAGATGTCTCGATAGCAGACGATATCCCGGTGGAGGGCGATATCAACGTGCCGATGCGCTCCCTGAGCGCCAACGATGAAATCTCAACTCTGGATGAACCCGTGAAAGACACCATCGTACGTTTCGTACATTTTGTCAAAATCCACATATTAACGTTTAAATGCTTTTGAAGTCGAGTGTGTTCAGTTTAACATAAAATTAAAGATCAGACAGTGACATGAACAAAATATATTAAATCAGATAAATACAGCAGGTAAAACCATGACCTCTAGTGGACATATTCTGAACTGCATCTTCAAACAAACATACATGATGAGAGTTATGTAAATAATACAAGCATGAAAATATTTTTTTGTTAAGCTGTGCTGTGTGTGTGTGTGTGTGTGTGTGTGTGTGTGTGTGTTTGTGTGTGTAGCTGAGGGATTTGAAGGCTGTAGGTCAGAAATTTGTGCACGTGATGTATCCAAAGAAGAGCTCCGCTTTATTGCGAGACTGTGAGTACACGCCCAGCTCAAAGCGCATCATCACTCACTCTGATTGGTTAATGTGATTTTTATGTTCTGACACACAGCTTAATATGTGTGTGTTCCTATAGGGGATTTGTGGGGACCTTTGCTGCTGTGTGTCGCCCTGGCTTTGTAAGTAACACACACACACACACTCAGAACAAACATGGAGGAGTCTGATAAACCTACGAGGCACAACTTCCGACCTCTCTCTCTCTCTCTCTCTCTCTCTCTGTGTCAGGATGCTGCAGGGTGGGTCTGCAGACAGTAAGGACGACGGCGGTCCTCAGTTTGCTGAAGTCTTTGTTATCGTCTGGTTCGGTTCCATCATCATCACGGTCAACTCCAAACTTCTGGGAGGAACCATGTGAGTTACTGACAGACTTGACCGACCAATCACAGTGACCGTCTTTCAAAAAAAACAACAACCACGCTCACCCTCGTCTGTGTGTGTGTGTGTGTGTGTGTGTGTGTGTGTGTGTGTGTGTGTGTGTGTGTGTGTGTGTAGCTCGTTCTTCCAGAGCCTGTGTGTGTTGGGTTACTGTATCCTCCCCTTGACGGCGGCCATGTTGGTTTGTCGTCTCGTCCTGCTCAGCTCCAGCGGACTGCTCAGCTTCATCGTTCGTCTCGTGGTTGTCACCGCCTCCTTCGGCTGGTCAACCTTCGGTACTCTTTACTGTTAGACTTTATTACAACTTTAGTTGTAGTAACACAGCTCGCCACAAGATGGCACTTTTATCCACTTGAAGCTCTGAAGTGAAAACCTAAACTCTGTCTCTTTCTCTGTGTGTGTGTGTGTGTGTGTCTGTGTCTGTGTGATTTTATTCTATAGCCTCCACAGCGTTCCTCGCCGACAGCCAGCCAGCCAATCGGAAAGCTCTGGTCGTTTACCCCGTCTTCCTCTTCTACTTCGTGATTGGCTGGATGATCCTGACCTTCTCTCCTTCGTAACATCCCCCTCCCCCTACACACACGCTCTCATCGGCCAATCAGATGAGGGACATTAATATGAAGCCCCTCCCTCCCTCTCACCCAGACCTTACCGTCACGTCGATCAGGAGGATGGACCTAATATTCCGGAGGCGGGGTTTCCCAAAACGTGGAAAATGGAATGTGGATCTTTCCTCTTTTTTTTTTTTTTTTTCTTTGTATGTATGGACAGATGGAGGGAGAGTGAGAAAAAGAAACAGAAAAGAGAACAGAAAACTATTTTGTACTCCGTTCACAGAGTTTCATGTGTCTTTACGCTATTATAATATATCAGCAGAATTGTGTTGGTTGTGTGTGTGTGTGTGTGTGTGTGTGTGAGAGAGAAGGTTGTGTGTGTGTGTCCATGCTAAATTTACATGTCTCTCCTGATTCAGTAATATTCCTATAAAAATATGATTTAATTTAATTCAATTCTTTACTTCTAAAAAGAAATGGAATCACTGTCTCATGAATATTAACGAGCAGGGGTGTGGCCTGTACCTGGTGTGTATGTGTGTGTGTCTGTGTTTGGAGAGGTTGTGGTGATGTGGGATTAATCACGGCATGATGAGTTTGTGTATTTATGAATGTGTTATGAATGTTAATAACTGCGCTGCGTGTGCGAGTGTCTTCTAGAAGCAGAAAAACTAAACCATGAGGTTGTACTATTGAAAAATAAATCAATAAATACTTAACTTTGCGTGAGTTATTGGTGTAACCAGGGGCGTGGCTTATGTGCCACATGGCTGTGCTAATGACCGAGAGAGAGAGAGTTACAGTGTTGTTGTTGTTAAAAATATTTTTACAAACTCATGCAACTAATGTATATTTAAATTTCTATGATAAATCCATTATGGGGGAGGGGGGGGGGGTAAACTTTTGCAGAGCAGCTGAAATTGTTCTACTGGGTTTTGTTAAGTTGTGTGTCTGTCTGAGTGTTTAACGCTGTACTGTATGTCTGTGTGAAAAGGTAAAACGGTACTAGCGAGTTTAGCGAACTCTTTGCGCTAGTTTAATGATTCCGCAGGTCATGTTGACGTCAGGAGGTTTTAAACAAACGCTAACAGTTCGACTGTGGCTTTTATTGACCATGAGCTAAATGTATGTGTCTGATTGTGGGGGCGGAGCCTGGCAGTCATATTAGTGAACTCCGAACGAACCATTGCTTTCAAATGTTCATACTGAACGTACACATAGGATTATAGATTATTATTGATTTCATGGTTACATTATCTGTTTTGAGGTGACCAACATGGCCACCTTTATACTGTATACATTGTGGCGTCTCCTGATATCACACATTAGCACAGACCTGAAACCCTGATGGACGGCAACGTTTCGGCTCGGACCTGCCCTCTAGTGGACATCGTCATGTTTAATGTACTAGTTACTGTCGCCTGTGTGTGCAGGTAACTCCTGTAAAATAACACATGAGAATGTTTAAAATCCTGTTTTTATGATTTTATTCGTCTGAAGTCGACTTTCTGGTCAGTTTATTAGTTTAGCATAAAATTTGTATTTGTGTGTCAGGGATCAAAAGGTCACTAGAACAATCTTTATTTTAGTTAAATAAATGCAGCAGGTAAAACTACGGCCTCTAATGGACATATTCTGTATTGCATTTCTAAAACAAATAGACGTGGTGTGAAGCGTTACTAATAAACATGAAAGTATTACGGTGTGTGTGTGTAAAGTAACAGGTGAGTGTTTGTTCGAACACAGTAAGGGAGCCGTGTCTGGTGGATCGGCGTATCTGTACGGTTGCCATGGCAACTCGTAACTTCCATCGATAATGTACAGTTTCAGTACAGTTTAACATTTAGGTATTATTGTATTGTAAAAAAAAATAATAATTGATTAAAAAATGCTTTGAAACAGACAAATGAGGTTTAAGGACGTAGTGGAATTTTGTTTTACTTGCTAATTTTATGTTTTATTAGCATTTACATTGAAGCAAACTAAAAAACAAAAAAAAAACATAACAAACATAACATAAACACTGAACTGAATAATAATAATAATAGCAGTACGGTAATGAAGCCTTATGCTAATTTGTTTGCGCTGATTAGCATGTCCGGTAGTTTGATTCAACAGTGTCTCATGGTGTGTGTGTTTTTTTTAAGTAGTTTCCTGCCATTTCCTGGGTTATAACACACACACACACCGTGCACCGCGAGCCGCCGAAGCAAGGCATGCTAATTATCCCAGTAGTTAGCCTGCGCTGCACAGGAACAATATGATGTGTTGAGGATAATAAAAGAGAGATGCTAGCAATGTTGTGTGTGTGAGAGAGAGAGTTGATGATAGATGTAACAGTCCTGGGGTTTTATCGTCGCACTGGAAAATTAGCCGCGTGTCTGCAGTCGTTATGTGAATATTTAAAATCCAAACAATGCAGACAGAACAAAGTTTTAACATGAACAAAGTTCACATCAATCCGAGTGTGTGTGTGTGTTGTGAAAGGTTTGATATGAGTTATGCTAGTCACTGACTTTACTGTAGCTTGCTAGCTGAAGGACGATTAGCGAACTGATATTTCTCTCCAGTTGTTTGCTAGCTCTGAGGAAGCTCACTGAGGTTTATTAGCATGCTAGGTCTGTTAGCAGACCGGTGGATTAAATTGGAATTTACCAGAAAGACAAAAAAACCTTTTGTCAAAGTGTGTGTGTGTGTGTGTGTGTGTGTGTGTTTCCATTATCTGCATAAATGTTTCTTTACAGAATCAATCACGAGACCGAGCTGCATTCCTCATTTACTAAAGTGTGTGTGTGTGTGTGTGTGTGTGTGTTACTTGCTGAGACAGTCAGAACATTGTGTTTTTGTGGACACTTGTGGGGGGAAAATTTTTAAGTGGGAGGTCTGGAATGAGGATCTGTGTGTGTGTGTGTTGTGATGTTCTGTGAGAACTGAGTGTAAAATATGAAACTGTATGTGATGCAGAAACAATGTGACCTGCAGGAGAGGAAAGGAAAAAAAACTAGATTTTTTTTTTCTTAATTTTCCTTTCTTTATTTCTTTTTGCTGTAAATTAAAATGATTGAACATTATATATATATATATATTATTATTACTAAATTGGAATTTATTTAATTACTTAACTTATTAAAAATGTATGTAATACATAATTATTTCATGATTAGTATTTTATTACATTTCTTTTGTTTATTTTATTATTATTCATACAGTATACATTTATTTAATACATTTAATTTAAAAATCCGCATTTGTTATATTTTTTCCATTTTGTGATTTTTATTATAAGCATATTTTATATTATAATCTTAGTTAGCATCTTAGCATTTAGCACGTCCCACATCTGCATGAACAATACTGACTCTGTGTTAGCGGTTAGCATTAGCATGTGTGGTATGTGGGAACGCCGGCCCCTTGGCTCTGAAACGCAGCAGTCATTCACACACACACACACACACACACACACACACACACACACACACACTTTCTCTCTCTCTCCTCCCTTTGCAGGGAACGAGTGAAACAGCCGGTGTCAGTTTCTCACACACTCGGACATGCTTTCACACACTCCTTTTCACCCACACACATACACAGACCTGCGTGACCTTTTTGACCCCTGCACTGCATCAGGGCACTGAGGATGAAGAGGATGAAGAGGGCGGGGCTCGTCGGCTGTCTGTCTGCACTCCTCACTAAAACCAAGGTGAGACACCGCGGATACGGAGAGAGAGAGAGAGAGAGAGAGACAGTGTGTGAGACTAGTGGTCAGTGTGGTGTGTGACAGTGGAGTGTATCGACCCGACACACACACACCAGATGAACTTACATTTGAAATTGTGTGTGTGTCATTAACCTTACTTTTGAAACTGTGTGTGTGTCTTTAAGCCTATATTTGAAACTGTCAGAGTGTGTGTGTGTGTGTGTGTGTGTGTCTTTAAGCTTATATTTGAAACTGTCAGTGTGTGTGTGTGTGCGTGTGTGTATAACAACGACGTCCTTTTTAAAAGTTGCCCTCCACCGAGGCTCCTGTGTCTCGGCCAATGGCCTTCTCCGGAAGCCCGATGACATCACCGCATTCCGCTGCTGTATTTATACGGAGCGATTTTCCAGTCAGCTGTGTAACGGACTGTTCTGTTTAAAAAATACACCAGGGCAGGAGGAGAGGGGGAAAACATGGGATTATGTGCACACACACACACACGCACACACACAGATGACTTCTGGTCGATCATATAATGTACAGCTCAGTGTGTGATTGGAGAATAAACCTGAGAGATTAGCAGCTCATGGAACACTTTTGAAATATATAAAAAAAATAAATACATTACAAGTATATGTTTTAACTTGTAAATTTGCTTTCAAGTTTGTAACTAACATCTTGTTTTTGTTTAATATTTGTAACTACTTGTATTTATTTGAAGGCAGTGATGTGATATCAATGACATACGAGTTCATGGGTGTGATGCGATATCCGTGATTAATGGCGTGTTAGTGATGTGATTCTGATGGTGATGTTACATTACATTACATGTATGATGAGAATGGTGATGAGACATCAGTGATGTAATTCTGTCATTTCTCCATTTCAGAGACTGATCGTGTCGTGTGGATCTAAACACCCCGGTGAGTCTCCACATCACACCATGATGATCATATCCAGATCATATTCATATAAAACGCTGTAAAGTAGGCCTCTTTATCAGTTTACGGTAAATGAACTTTGAAATGAAAAGTTTAAAGTAAATGAACTGAAGACAAATCCAACTCAGATCGGTGTTTAATGTGACCTCGCGTCTCCTGTAAAACCAGACTTTCCACCAGTTCTTCTCACTACACTTACACAGGAACTCTGCAGGTAGGTTGCTCCAAACATCCTGGAGAACAAATCCCAGATCTCCTGTGGATGTCGGCTGCCTCAAACCCTTCTGCCTCGTCATGTGATCCCAGACAGACTGGATGATGTAGAGATCAGGGCTCTGTGGGGGGTCGGGCCATCACTTCCAGGGCTCCTTGTTCTTCTCTGCGCTGAAGATAGTTCTTAGTGACATTGGCCGTGTGTTTGGGGTCGTTGTCTTGCTATGGAATGAATTCAGAGCTGAATGGTGTTTGGTGCTTGATGGTGTTGCATGATGGATAAGTATCTGCCCCAAACTTGCAAGGAAACTCCACCCAGCTTGACTGATAAGGTTGTACCGCTTTCCAGACCTTCAGCAAACACCTAACTGCTACAGCTAAATAGTTGACATTTTGACTCCTCAGTCCAGAGCACCTGCTGCCATTTTTCTGCCCCCCAGTTCCTGTGTTTTTTTTGTCCATAGTTTAGTTGCTTAGTCTAGTTTCTATGTAGAAGGTTTGGCTTTTGGGCCGCAGTTCTTCCATGAAGAGGTCCACTACTGCTCAGACTCCAGACACTAGATGGGTGTACCCGGGTCCTACTGGTTTCTGCCATGTACTGTATTTGCTGATGGCACTGATGGACATCTTCTGATGTTGAAGGGAAGTAAGTGTGATGTGTCCTTCATCTGCTACATTAAGTTTCCTTAGCTGACCACTGCGTCTACCGTCCTCGACAACACCTGTTTCTTTGCGCTTCTTGAAACTCCATGTCTGAAACTCCAGTCTGGTCTGAAACCGTTCCCTGGGAGAGCCCTTGCCGATGCTGAGCTCAGTCTTGCCCTGATGTGTGACCTGTGACATGGAACTGTCTTCCACAACCTCGCCTTTATAGCAGAGTCCGTCTGTTCCTCTCCCAGGTTTAAACCTCCTACACAGCTCTTTCTGTCTCAGTTAATGACTAGATGTCAACCTACATATGAAACTGATGATCATCAGCACCTGCTTGGTGTAACTGGTTAATCACACACCCGACTCTGATCCTACAAAATCCCTGACGCTGTGCAAGTGTAAGAATTGACGCTGATTTGAGGCCAAAGTGCAAAGTGTACTCACACCAAATATTGATTTGTTTTGGTTTATTTTGTTCATTTACTTTCCATTTTTGTATTTTTGATAAAAGTAAACAATTTATTTACAGCATTTCTTCACATCTACCTAAAACCGTTGCACATTAATGTTTATACACAAACTCTATAAGTTCTTGTTTTTGGTGATGTTTAAGTTTTGCAATTCTTAACATAATTTAGAATGTAAGTATTACTTACAATAATTCATGATTATTACATTATTTTTAATGTCAATTAAATAACAAAATTCTGTTGTTTTTTTAGACATTAACAGCTCTATACAGAAGTAACTCTGATCAGTATTTCTGTTACTGTAAATAATTTAGTGAGTTGAAAATAATCTGATCTCCCCGGGACAGAAAGTAAAAGATTAAAAAAAATTTTAATCAATATTAGCGTATTAATTTTGTTTTGTTATATTCAAGAGTGAAAAGGAAACGATACGCCATGCAAAAGCTTACTTTACCGAGGTCTCTGACCTTATTTAGCTCATTAGCGCTGTGGCTTGTTCGTAATAATCGTTAAGAAAGGCCAGGTGATTTATAAATCCTCCGACTCTTCATACCCTGTCCCAGCAGCTGCACAGCTCTCTGAAAATTAACGTAATTTTGCAAGATTTAACATCCAGCTCAAAGGCAAGTGTGGACTGAGGACATCCACATAAAATGCTGCGATGAGGAAAGGTAATGGGTAAAGGGAAATAAGGGGAAATAAGGACGGAATTTGACTGAATTTGGGTCGATCACGCTTTGGGCTTGTGTTTTTGGGCTTGTTTAATTAAATATCAGGAAATTCTGGGAGCAAACCTCACACTGTCTGTTAGATGAAGCTGAAAATGAACTGATTACATTAAAGCTCATCAGATTATTTTTGACCATAACTACAATTCTTTTTCTACAAACTCTTTAACCGTCAATGACGAGTACTAACGCTAGTGTATAATCGCCCAGCAAAGGCTGGGACTTTGAAATGGTTCAGAAATGGAAGTTGAACGGACGTGTTTGACGTTATCTGATTCACAACAGCGATCATTAACGGTCGTTAATCGTCCAAATGCTTGTTTGCTTGGAGGGTAAATACTGAACAACACTTAGCTAAAACTCAAAGTAGCCGCTATACACTCACCTAAAGGATTATTAGGAACACCTGTTCAGTTTCTCATTAATGCAATTATCTAATCAACCAATCACATGGCAGTTGCTTCAGTGCATTTAGGGGTGTGGATTTACTGAATGTCAGAATGGGAAAGAAAGGTGATTTAAGCAGTTTCGAGCGCGGCATGGTTGTTGGTGCCAGACGGGCCGGTCTGAGTATTTCACAATCTGCTCAGTTACTGGGATTTTAACACACAACCATTTCTAGGGTTTACAAAGAATGGTGTGAAAAGGGAAAAACATCCGGTATGCGGCCGTCCTGTGGGCGAAAATGCCTTGTTGATGCTGGAGGTCAGAGGAGAATGGGCCGACTGATTCAAGCTGATAGAAGAGCGACTTTGACTGAAATAACCACTCGTTACAACCGAGGTCTGCAGCGAAGCATTTGTGAAGCCACAACACGCACAACCTTGAGGCGGATGGGCTACAACAGCAGAAGACCCCACCGGGTACCACTCATCTCCACTACAAATAGGAAAAAGAGGCTACAATTTGCACGAGCTCACCAACATTGGACAGTTGAAGACTGGAAAAATGTTGCCTGGTCTGATGAGTCTGGATTTCTGTTGAGACATTCAAATGGTAGAGTCAGAATTTGGCGTAAACAGAATGAGAACATGGATCCATCATGCCTTGTTACGGCTGCTGGTGGTGGTGTAATGGTGTGGGGGATCTTTTCTTAGCACACTTTAGTGCCAATCGGGCATCGTTTAAATGCCACGGCCTACCTGAGCATTGTTTCTGACCATGTCCATCCCTTTATGACCACCATGTACCCATCCTCTGATGGCTACTTCCAGCAGGATAATGCACCATGTCACAAAGCTCGAATCATTTCAGATTGGTTTCTTGAACATGACAATGAGTTCACTGTACTAAAATGGCCCCCACAGTCACCAGATCTCAACCCAATAGAGCATCTTTGGGATGTGGTGGAACGGGAGCTTCGTGCCCTGGATGTGCAGCCCACAAATCTCCATCAACTGCGAGATGCTCTCCTATCAATATGGGCCAACGTTTCTAAAGAATGCTTTCAGCACCTTGTTGAATCAATGATACGTAGAATTAAGGCAGTTCTGAAGGCGAAAGGGGGCCAAACACCGTATTAGTAATGGTGTTCCTAATAATCCTTTAGGTGAGGGTACATGTAGCCCCTGACACCCGTACACATGTACACACCGATCTCAATGCATCTGTTTTTTTTTTTTGTTTGTTTTTTATTTAATATATATTTATTTATTTTTAAAAATGTAACACAACAACAACAGTGGTACAGGTATCTCGACAACAAGCAAAACTTTGTTATACATTCAAATGGCTATAAATGCTTAAGAGCAAAGACAAAAATAAATGACAGTTATAAACCCAGTTTAGAAAGTCAGTGGGTTCCAGAGAGAGGACCAAGTTCGCCAGAACACCTCAGATTTTTTTTTATGTAAATCCTAAGTTAATTTTTCCAGTGGTAAAAGTGTGGTCACCTGACTCAACCACATGTTGGCTGAAGGTACCTGAGCAGTTGACCATAACAACAGTCTACTTTCTTTGGCCAAGTTTATACAGAAATTCAGTAGAACGTATCTGTTTTTAATGAAATGTTTCGTCTGACATGTTTTTACCGATTAATTCTGAGATTCTAATACTGAGACCGTGTTCTTGTTCAGGGACTACATATCCCATCATGCTCCGCGCGTGCGACGCGTGTCAGGAAGCGGCTCGTTCCTAGGAGAGGGGGAGGAGGAGGAGGAGGGGGAGGGGGGATAGAAAAGTAACAAGTTTGGATCAAAGAGAGAGAACATCAGAGTGAAAGTGCAGGAGAGAGAGAGAGAGAGAGAGATGAAGGAGAGAAGTGAGAGGGGAGGAAGAGTAAAGGAGTAGAGCAGGAGCGCGCGCGCGCAGGGACACGCGGAGAGAGAGCGAGAGAGAGAGAGGGGGAGAGAGAGAGAGCGAGGGAGATGGATGCGAGCGGAGCGCGCGGGAGACGCGCGCGCACACAGGTGTTGGGTGAGTCCACGGAAATCATTCATTCATTAAGAAAAGAAAAAGATTTGACGGCATAATAAACCTCGCGTTGAAACCCTGTGCGCTCCTGCGCACGCGCAAAGCTCTGCTTCATTGTAGTTGAAATGAATTGTGATGTGTGAAGGTGTTGATTAACTTAAAACGGACACGTGCGTTGTGTGAATGTGTGAAGAGGAGTGTGTTTCTGAGGCTTCAGAGGAAGGAGTCTCCAGTGTGAGTCAGTCATCACCAGAACTCACAGCTGATTAGATTAACGGTTCAAATTCTACAATATCATCATTTTATAAATATCCTGATCTCGAGATTTTCCGTTTCCCCCGATTTTTAGTACAATTATAAACCTTTATAAAGTTGTAATTAAATGTATGATGTTCCTTATAACATTCGTTTTCTCACTTTAACCCCGTTTAAACACTACGAACTCACCTCAAATACAAAGATATGCATTAAATGACACACTAAGCTACATTGCGATGAAGCGGTGCATATCTCTGTCACATCATCCGCATCATTTCTAAACAAACTTATTCTAATAACTAATGAGGTCCGACGAACTTCATTAATCTCAGAGGGAAATTGCTTTGTCGCGTTTGCAGTTGCTTACTGTTGTGTTAATGAGAGTAATAAATTAGACAGGGTAAAATCTGAACAAATAAAGACGTCCATTAAATGGGGGTTGTTGAGTGAGACCCAACACTCAGGTGGCATCGCAACGCTCTTAAACATCAGTCGTTCATCTAAAAAAAAAACACTTCCTTCCAAAGTAAACCAACAAAAACAATGAATTAGACACGGCTTACGCTTGGTAACAGCAGTGCACCCAATGGAAACGTTCTAATCTGATAGTTCCCGTTTTAAGTCCAACATATAAAATCAAATCAAATCAAATCTATCTAAAAATAAACATTACTTATAACAGTAAATACCATATTGCACTAAAGTATGAGTCAGGATTGAGAGCTGTATAGAAGAGAGACTTCAGGATAGATTGCATTTCAGACAGAACTCGTCTCTTTGCCATATAATAGTTCAGAGTGCGCCACCTGTAGGATTATAAAGAAACAGCCTCCAAAATCTTAAAACTCAACTGTATTTTTTTTTTTCTTTCTATTTTTCTCTTTAATTAAAATTTCTGTCTGTAAAACTGTTTGTTATTTGAACATCCGGTACTGTAACCCAGTGAAGCCTCCAACAAACTCCCTGCGTCCTACTACACACTACTACTTCTTTTGCACTACTTATTATAGTATGTGTGCTACACACACAGGGCTACTTGCCCGACCTTACACACTCACTTTAAGTGCATCTGTACTCAGGATGCCGCCCCCCCCCCCCCCCCCCCCACCCCCCTTATTTAACTGTAAGATTACTGAATGTTGTGTAATTACTGCGTATTAGTGTTTTATAACTAATGTACAGTGTTTGATGTTGGTCTGTACTCTGAGAGTGTGTGTGAACAGACTGGACCAATAAAACCCGATTCTGATTC
>CM059212.1:1378637-1386137 GCA_030347435.1 Clarias fuscus
GAAGTTATTAGCATGTGCTAGCTGCTGAGGGAATATCAGAGGATCTCGGACACACACCCATTTCTCAGTCACAGATATTTTCTCTGAAGCGACAAATAAACAAGAAAACGGAGGAATGCAGGAGGAGAAAAAGACGGAACCGATCGTCGCTTCTTTAAAAACTAGCCGAAGAACTTGGAAGTTCAAAGAATCAGAACAGAAATAGCTGGAAAGACTGTTGAAAACATGTTTAATGTTTAAAAGAAGCAGTAAAGAATCATTTAATTTGGTTAAAGAATTATCACCAGATTATTTGTGTTCGAGGTTAAAAGACTCAGTAAAAGTTATCTGGATGATTTAAAGGAATCAGTAACTGAGCAACATTGGCGTTTGGTCGACGCTCTTATCCACAGAGACTTACAGTAGTTTGCGGATGAGAGATCCTTACACTGGTCACACACTGCTGGGGAGGGTTCTCATTTTGTTTCATCTTTTTATTTGGGGGGGGGGGTGGGGTATGGGGCGCTCGAATATCTGAAAAACAGATGGTCTTTAGTCGTCGCTTAAAGATTGCAAGTTACGCCGCTGTACGGACACTTGGTACTTGACTTGGTTAAAAGACTCAGTAAATAATCACTTGGATGGTTAAAAGAATAAAGAATCAGTAGGACAATTAAATAATTTGAATCAATCAGCAGGTTGGTTAAAAGAATTACTTAAAGTATCATTTGGATTGTTAAATGTAATGGTAAAGAAATAATAAAGAATCGGCATAAATTCTCAATCTGAATCCTCAGTTTTTTGGAATTGACGATTCCAGAGCCACAACAGTCCCGGAGTCACACTGCCGTTATTTTTCTCCTCACTAAAGCACAGAGGATTCTCGACCCAGACACGCTTCCACTGCCTGCTGTAAGGCATGTAGGACCAGGCTCCGGTGTCTGATCTTACAAGCAGGACCGATGACGTGACCATCGCACGGATTTTATTCTAGAGCTTGACGTGCAGAGTTTCAGAAGTACCAGTATGAGCATTTGAGTCGTTTCTAAAAATTCAAGACCCAGGCAAGGAATTCTTTTAAAGTACAGTGAGAATTTTTAGAACTGCAGTGATGTCACTCTGGAGCCAGAACCGGTTCTCCTGAACCCTTTTGCCGGCTATTCTAGAGCCGGACTGTTTCTGACCAGAGCAGACTGTGGAAGGGCGACGCAAGGTCTCATTCACAAACCGTGTTTACTGGGAATGTTTCTGCCCTAAAGCTGGTGCAGTGGATTATAGACCTGGACTGCAGAGTGTATTCTAGAACCGGATTGTTGATTCAGTATTCTAGAACCAGACCACGAAATGAGGTTTCACTCCCAGACATGGGGTCAGAGGGAACGGAAGTCTCTGTGGGGCGAAAAGTGATGCTGAGGAGTCAAGAACCAGAGCAGCGGATTGCAGAACCTCATGGATGATCCTAGAACTGCGAGGATGTTTGAATGACGATTCTAGAACTGAAGCAAGAGGAGCAGGAGAGAGAAAGAGAGAGAGAGGTGTGTCTGAATGAAAGACAAATGAAAAAAGAAAGATAACTTGACTGTAGATAAGAGGAACAAATTAGCTGTCTGTCTGGGTGTGTGTGCGCGCGTGTTTGTGTGTGTGTCCGTGTGTGCGCGTGTGTGGGAAATCCCGCGGTGCTTCTGGGAGTTCCAGAATGCTGCATTGAGAAACAGGAAGCAACGGAAGCAGATAAGACCTCTAGAAGTCAAACAACATCTGTGTATGTGAGAAGTAAAGTGCGGTAACTTTTCTAAAGTGAGTCGTTTAACTGCCAAGAATTTCGGAACTTGCTCTGAAGGTTCTAGAGGTGCGGAACAGTATTACAAAACAATTCTGTTGCAGTCTATCCTCTGCACCAATCTAGAATGTTCTGTGTAAACTATTCTCAAGATGATTCAAA
The DNA here is from genome assembly GCA_030347435.1 of Clarias fuscus. NCBI lineage: Eukaryota > Metazoa > Chordata > Actinopteri > Siluriformes > Clariidae > Clarias > Clarias fuscus. Next base: position 1,380,559 of record CM059212.1, read on the forward strand.
CACTGCACTGACCGTTCTTGAACCCCCCCTGCCAATGCTTGTGACTTTGAGAGTGAACTCTGAGAACTGCACTAATTGTTCTAGAACCCCACACTGCGCTGACTTTAGGTCTCGCCCTGGTGACCTTTATACTGCATTAAGCTATATAGAACTTGCTGTCGGGCCTGTAGCTGATCTGAGCTTTTTAAGCCTTCACATCGACGCTAAACTGTACTGAATTCCAGAAGAGTTTCAGAATTACACTGACGAATCTGAACGCTTAGAAGCAGATTAGAACCAGAACTGATCATTATTCTAAGAACTGAACTATAGAACCACACTTTGGTGTCTGGAATTGCTGGAACATTTATGTTGTTCTATCTAGACTGATGTTGTGGGACTGTCCTGAGGATTATGGACCTGGGAGAGACGTACGACAATCACTGCCAGGATCTCGGATTACTCTAGATCTTTGCAAGTTCCATGGTATTTCTCGAACCACGCTGAATACAAGACTGGAACCAGACTCGAGATTCTAGAACCGTAGTGGATCTTGTATTTGGTTCTTTTTGAAGGGAGGTGAAAGAAAAATCAGGAGCCGGTTCTGTCGGAACACAAGTTAGTCTCAGTGAGGGCTGGAATTGTTCCCACGTTTCCTGATGGATAAAAATCATCTGAACTAAAACCCCAGAGATATGCTAATTACCCCGGCGTGGTTCTGCAGTAATCTCCGCCCCATCTCGCCGCTGTTACATGTGTCTCTGTATGCGCGTCCTTTAAGCGCCCCATTAAATTTCCTCGTTCAGGCCCTCGGTTAAAACCAAGTTAGCTCGTAAATAATTTGGTCTTGTTGTGAATGTTGAGGTTGTTGTCCTTTTCCTCCCGAGATAAGCTCAGTTTTTATGTTTATTCGTTTTGAAATAAAGTTGTGTGTTACTCACTCTGTGTACAGGGTCGCGGGGGCGGAGCCTGTCCCAGGAGACTTGGTGCACAACGCGGGGTACACCCTGGACAGGTGTCATTCACACACTACAGGCAATTTGGGAACACCAGTTAGCCTGAACCGCAGGTCTTTGGGAGGAAACCGGAGGACCCGGAAGAAACCCCCCAAGCACGGGGAGAACACGCAAACTCCACACACACACAGAGGTGGAAATCAAACGTGGCCAGGAGTCGAACCCGGACCCTGGAGGTGCAAGGCGACAGTGCCAACCACTACACCACCGTGCTGCTGTGTTGTGTTAGTTCATCAAAACTGTAAACTCGAGAAGCACCTTGTTCTTCCCTGGAGCTCAAACTGGAGCCTGTAAACTGTAAACTGAAGCCCCACAGTCCTGCCTCGTTGTGTTTTCAAATCTGTGGGGTTTTTCCCAAGACACCAGGACCTTTCAGGGACTCGTGCGTTCTGGGGACTCGTGTTTTCTGGGTTCTGCATTTTCAGTGCAATGTGGTTTTCCAACCCTCGGCGGGTTCAGAGACCCAGTTTTTCTGGGACCTGCGTATTTAATAAGCCGTGTGTTTCTGGTGTCTGTGTTTTCAGGACATTGTGTGTTTTTTAGGGCATTATGATAAACTGTATAACGCGTATAATGCGTAGCGCCATATAATGCGTAGCTGTCCTGTTTCAGGGCTGAATGTGATGAATGTGACTCTGTGTTTAAAGGGCACACGCTGTCAAAGCTTCATGTTTGCACAGGATTGCTTCTTTTTTCAGCTCTCTATTTCACAACCATTATTAAGCCCCAGAGTATTTTTCAGTGTAATCTGTGTTTTCTGGACCGCATGTTTTCAGAAGCTCATGCTTTAAGCCCCTTGTTTTTTGAGACCTTTGCATCGTCTGGACCCTGTTATTTATTAGGGATCGAAGCATATTTAAGGCTCTGCGCTTTCTGCTTTTTGTCCAAGGCTCTGTGCTCACGCCTTCATACTGAATGAAATGTGGGACATTTGAGACTGACAGCTGAGGCTGAGGCTCACAGCACTACTTCCTGTCTCTTATCTGGCGAGTCAGTGATGGACAGCGATTGGTCTGAAATGTGAGATGAATGTCAAGTGCACTTCAGTGTAGTGTAGTCATTCAGGTGAATTACACAGGACCGTCAGTAGCACTAGAGGAATCCAGCATCCAGCCAGACCCTCTCCTGTGTGGAAACAGATTTAATGACTCCTCTCTCTGTCCCTCTCTCTCTCTCTCTCTCCCTCTCTCTGTCTCTCTCTCTCTCTCTCTCTGTTGTTTAGAGGTGGAAGCGAAGGAGGCGTGTGACTGGCTGAGAGCAGCAGGGTTCCCACAGTATGTGCAGCTCTATGAAGGTAACTGATAACAATCAATTAATCAGCATGGTTTAATTCACCTAATTATCCTCTCCCTCTCACACACACACAGATACACACAGATATGGAATCTTTCACACTCTGCCCTTTATGTACCTTTGATCTTCACCTCTCTCTCCACTTTATGTCAATTTCTCTGTTACAATGCAACAATATAAATTAATAATATAAATGTTGTATTTGGTTAATGTACTCGCAAATTGATACAAAAACCTGCTTTGTGTGTGTGTGTGTGTGTGTGTGTTTCAAGTTTTATTTGCCTGTGTACAGCTGGTTCAGGTCCTAATGGCCATCACTGTTATGAGCTAATCTGTTGCTGTTGGCTAATCTAAAACGGGTGTGGTCAGGAGGATGTCAGGTGAGGTTGGTGAATGGTTGCAGCATGAAAGGGGTGTGGTCAGGAGGAGGTCTTGGTGTGTTTAAGTTAGTTGGTATATCAAGGTGTGGGCAAGGTTTCAGGGATTCATGGATGGGAGTGGTCCGTTGGACGTCAGGGTGCGGTTAGGGTGTGGTTGGTGCATGGTTGCAGTATGGTCAGGATGTTGTCATGAAGAGGGTCAGGGTGTGCTTTGATTGATTGGTATATCAGGGTGTGAGCAGAGTGTGTTTGAGTTGTACCTCGGTCAGGGTGTGGTCAGGAGGAGTTTGGGGTGTGGTCAGGAGAAATTCTGGCAGTGGTCAGGGTGTGTAGTTGGAGTGTGGTTGCGACATGGTCAGGGTGTGGTCAGGAGGATGTCGGGGTGTGGTACTGGGATGGTCGGAGCATGGCCAGGGTGTGTGCTGGGTGTGCTGGGTGTGTGGCTGCAGCATGGTCAGGATCTCCACAAATAAAATTCTAATGATGTGTTCACACCAATTCACATTGATTTTCTCATCCCGAAGAGTTTAAACGGAGCAGATCTCTCCGTGAGCCGCACAGTGACTCCAGGCATCGCTGCGTGAGATGCCGGTAAAATTAGAAAGGATTTTCTAGGTTTGAACTTTAAAAGAACTCAGCAGGGCGACATTACGAGACGCCTGGTTTAATTAGAGATCGCAGTAACGATCTGCACACAGCTCCGCCCCTTCTTAGGCCGTTACTTAGTGAGGGTTTATTTCGCACCTGAGCGCTACAGATATATTTAGAGCTTTAATGACGGCGCTGGTTGTTTTTAAAGGCGCGAGCTCGCACCGAGGGGTAAATAATTAAAGACGCCGTTAATCCCAGCTCCACTGTAACTCCACCTCCTGGAGATGGGTTACTATGGAAACGCGCTGCCTGCGAGTGATGGGCGTGTCTCGTCCTGCAGGCGGTGAGAGTGCAAGAGCAGGATGTGTCTCTTCTTTTGTTACTGGCTGTGTCTCATTACGCAGGGGGGGGGTCTAGCGAACATGGTAAGGGAGGAAGTTGGGAAACGAGGGAGCAAGGGTGCTAGGGAAGAGCAGTGGGTTTGGGAAAGTAGCGTGCAGGAAGACTAGCAAGGTGTAGATGCTTCCAGAAAACTAGAGAGACTAGGGAGGAAGTAAACCAGGGCACGGTCGACGGCTGCGTCTCATTCTGCACTCTGTAGGGAGGATAGGGACAAGCAAGGGGAAAGTGCACACTCTAGGCGTTTGTGATTGGAAAGGGTCAGGAGGTGAAGTGGAGAGCTCAAGAGGAAGGAGGCCGAAACAAAGGCGGGAAACTGAGAGAGTCAGGAAGTGCTCGACACACACACACACACACACACACACACACACACACACACAATGATGTAATGGTGTGAAGCAGCTGATATTCTTCTAGTGTTTATAGCTTATTGAGATCTGATTTAGAATAAAGATGTGTGTGTGTGTGTGTGTGTGTGTGTGTGTCTCAGAGTGTGGTAAGCTTGACCATTGTCACACTTGAGGTCACAGCTGTGTGTGTCAACAAGCTCACATGATCCTGTTTTTTTCACACACACACACACACACACACACACACACACACACACACACACACACACACACAAAATTGAATCCAATTTAATTATCTGTTCCTCTTTTTATATTAACTCTCTTGTTACCTGTTAACGCTCCCTCTCTCTCTGTCTCTCTCTCTCTCTGTCTCTCTCTCTCTCTCTCTCTCTCTCAGCCTCTCTCTTCCCCATCGATATCTCCTCAGTCAGGAGGGATCACGAGTTTTTGGATCACGACTCGGTTCGAGCGTTATGCAGGTGAGACCGAAACACACTACGTCCCAGACCACACACCAATGTCCTAAGTTTACAAACGGAAAAAAAGAGACCATGTGTTGATGGACGGATAAACACGTCACGACAGAAAAGAGAAGAGGAAAAAAGAAACGATGCTGATCTTTCATTTTGAAATGAGTCACTTCACTGAAGAACATGCTTCCTGATTTTTATATATATATATAATGTGTGTGTGTGTGTGTGTTCTCAGGAGACTGACGACTTTAAACAAATGCGCTGCTATGAGTCTGGAGGTTCACTTCTGCTGCAAACAGGTTGGTGAAATCTGATTGGCTGTGAGAGCTGTCAATCAAACAGCCATCAGAAGCAACTTCTGAACTTCAAAGGATCAAGAATAAATAATAAAGTTCTAATTAGATAGAACTTTATAAGTTTGTAATTCAAAGTGTGTGTGTGTGTGTGTGTGTGTGTGTGTGTCGGACAGAGCGAGGATTCCGAGGAGGATGATGCATGTGCGCTGAGCTCCCGTTGGGCGTTTCAGCGCGACAGTAAAACCTGGTCCCGCCTTAAGATCCACGGCGCTGGCGTCACCACGCTGAGGCCGTCAGCAAGCAGCGACAGCGTCCTGAGTGATGCCACCTCGTTGACCTCTGACCTTAGCCTTAGCAGCCTGAGCCTGGACATTACCCAGGAGAACACTTCTCCGGGGGTCACGACCTGTAGCGAGGCCACAGAATGCGACGGCGACGACGACTCCTCCTCGCCTCCTCGTTCCATGCGAGAAAAAGTGAAGCGTTCTTCCAGGCTCTTTTTGCGAAGGATGGAGTCACTGCGGCGACAGAAAGACGCCATCGCTAGACGCGTTTCCACGGAAATGCAGCCCCAGGTGGAAGAAGAAGGTCAGGAACTGTGCTTGCCAAGAAGGACTGCGAAAGGAATCGGTGGCACGTTGGATGCGGGGTGGAGGTCACGTACGAGTCGCCATGGCGCTCTCGACATATCAGCAGCTGACGTCAAGCCTCAGAGGGCTTGTCTTTATCTGGAGGACTACCAGTTAGCATGGGAGCGGTCCAAACTGACGAATCAGAGGAGTCACCCAGGAGTAATAGGGCC
>CM059212.1:1391137-1431137 GCA_030347435.1 Clarias fuscus
GGTTGGTTGGTCTGGGGTTCAGTCAAGAAGTCTGGAGGTCAGGCAGTCATGGAGTAGGTCAGGAATGGCTAAGGGAGTCGGTTGGTTGGAGAGTCAGTCAGTCAGAAGGTCAATGAGGAGTTCAATCAGGAGGTCAGACAGGGAGTCAGTTGGTTAGACAGTCAGTCAATCAATCAGGGAGTGTATTCTGGATGTCAGTTACAGAGTCAGGAGGTCAGACAGCCTGGGAGTCAATCAGTCAAGGAGGTGATTCATTCAGGCAGTTGGTTGGTCAGGATGTCAGACAGTCAGGGAGTCAGTTGGTCAGGACATCAGGAAGTCAGGAGGTTAGGCAGTTAGGGACTTGGCTGGTCAGAAGGTCAGACTGACTGTCAGTTAGTCAGGGAGTCGATTGGTCAGGAGGTCTGTCAGTCAGATAGTCGAGCAGGAATTGCTCAGGGAGTCAGTCAGTCAGGTGGTCAGTAGGTTAGACAGTCAGTCAGAGAGGCAGTCGTTCAGTAGGTCAGTCAGTCAGAGTGTCTGTTGGTCCGGAGTTGATTCAGTCAGGAAGTCAGTTCGTCAGTAGTTCAGGAAGCCGGTGGACAGGGAGCGAGGGAGCTGCTCAGGAAGTCAGTAAGGAGTCAGTCAGTTTGAGTTTAAGTTCAGTTTGGGATACTGTGATTTTTCTTTGTATAACAATGTTCCATATTTTCTGTTTTTTCCTCCACTTCCGCATCTTGACGGGTCGATTGCAGATTGCAGATGGGCACCCGATTCGTCTGTGGCGTGTTTCCGTGGAGATCGAGGCTCCACCCACTGTGGTTTTGCACCGTGTGCTGAGGGAGCGCCACCTGTGGGACGAGGACCTTCTGCACAGTCGTGTGATAGAAAGTCTAGAGAATGACACAGAGGTGTTTCATTACATCACCGACAGCATGGCACCTCACCCGCGCCGAGACTTTGTAGTGCTCCGGTATGCACACACACACACACACACACACACACACACACACACACACACACACACACACACACACACACACACACACACATATACAAAGAAGATGAATATTTAATGGTTGTTTGTTTATTCTGTGCTCCTCTTTTGTTTGTGTGCGTGTGTGCTTGTGTGTGTGTACTGCACTGTGTGTGTCAGGCGTTGGTGCACAGATCTTCCTCGGGGTGCGTGTGTTCTCATCTCCTCGTCTGTCGATCATGGTAACGTACAACTTGAGGCGGGGCTTAGAGCAGTGCTTCTGACATCACGTATTATGATTGAGCCATGCGGAAAGGGGCGGAGCCGACTAACACACTACTGCCGAGCGGATCTACGGTAAAACACACACACTCGCACAACTATAGAAACATATGGTAATACACAACTGTAGTACGAAGTCTCTTCTCCTCTGTGTGTATGTGTGTGTGCGTGCGTGTGTGTGTGTGTGTGTGTGTGTGTGTGTGTGTGTGTGTGTGTGTGTGTGTGTGTGTCCGTCCTGCAGGGGGCGCTCTCCTGACTGGTATAATAAAGTTTTTGGTCATCTGTGCGCGGCGGAGGTTGCTAGGATACGCGGCTCCTTTCCTGTTCTGATAGCAAGAGGACCCGAGACTAAACTCTGAGAGTGAACGAAAGAAGTGAAGAAACAGAAACGGGACGAGGCCGAGGTGTACAGGGGATGGACTTTATTTGATCTGATAACAGAGCTGACAAAATGTGAGCACCAAAGCTAGGACCAAACCAAACAACTGGGATTATACACATTACACTGAAAATGTATCGCGATAACAAAAACAAATAAACACAGTCAAACCAGACAAGTGCAACACTTTAAAAGTGATGTAAAAACAGATCAGTGTTCACAGCTGATCAGACCAACAAGGTTAGATCAGTCAACTCACATACACTAGACTAAGATGAGATCAGATTAGATTGGACCGAACCAAAACATTTGACTTAATTGTAACCAATCGTTGATGGGAAGTTCTTAAAATGATTGAGACATCTTGAGTTGGACACGGTTGGACTAGAGCAACTGACTCGCAACTGACTCGCTACAGAGTACATCAGTCCAGATCTGAGATCAGACCATAGCACATTACCACCCACCGCACTAATGTGTTAAACAACATAGCACAATAAAACATCAGATCAAAACAGATTAGACCTGATTAGATCAGAAAACATCAGACCAGAAAGATGAGATTTAGGAAAACTAGGAAATACCAGTTCAAAACAATGTTTTGCAAAATTAGGATATATTAAATATTAGACCAGAATAGACCTGATCTGATGTACATGAAATATTCAGAGATTAGACAAGACCAATTCAAGCAAAATTGAGGACAGCCAGAGCCGTCCAGAAGACAGAAACACAGATGTGATCGATTCAAAATGGATTAGGAAAGTAAACCAAAGAAGAGAATCAGATTGGGAAACAGCAGATTAGACGGGATTACACTACGCTAGATCTGATCAGAGATCAGACATGGTTAGCTCTCTAAACTATAAAGTCTTAAGCTCACAGCCAATCAGAGGTCAGATATGTACATAAACAAATGATGTAAATATGAGGCATCATGCAGAGTCATGCACAGTATGTTTGTGTGTGTGTGTATGTGTGTGTGTATGTGTGTGTGTATGTGTGTGTGTGTGTGTGTGTGTGTGTGTGTGTGTGTGTGTGTGTGTGTGTTGAGAGAGAAAGTAAAATTAAGGATCTAAAGCCATTTTGAATTTTTTTACACAGATGTGTACAGTGCAATTTATAACATTAGATTATTAAAATATTTTCGTTTTCATTTAAATGACAGAAGTATAAAATTCGATGAAATTCTGTGAATTTTACTAAACCGTGCAATCTACAGATTACAGATCAGATCAGTACTTTAGACCAAAGATTAGATTAGACTATACCAAATTATAACGGCATTAAATCATGACCTGTTCAGATCAGAGCACGACACTAGAGAGGAAAATCTCTATGATTAGACCAGATCAGACAAAAACACCTTTAGACCTGATTAGACATCTCCAGATTAGACCAGATCAGATCAGCGCAGATTAGGCCAGACCACGCTGCACCAGAGTAACAATACAACGACAATAAAACAAGCTAACTACAATGGCATGGATTTTCACACGGTGTGTGTTATTACACAGGTGTGTGTTGACTCAGAGGATCGTTAGGATTAGATTAGATTAGATTAGATTAGATTAGATTAGATTAGATTAGATTAGATACACATGAACACAAGAGCGCTGCTGATGACGTGTGGTTTAAAATATCATAAAAACCATCATCAGCCAAGAAGTAGAGAAATAATATTGGTGTATTTATGGTAAAGTTCAGCGTATTTAAGAGGAGTTTCTTTTCTGAACGTTGTGTACAGTACTGTATATAAATGTGTGTGTGTGTGTGTGTGTGTGTGTGTGTGTGTCATGTTTTGATTTATCATCAGTATTTCAATTTGTATTTATGGCTGTAAAATAATGCTATAATTCATTCACATCAAGTGTGTGTGTGTGTGTGTGTGTGTGTGTGTGTGTGTGTGTGTGTGTGTGCGCGCGCGTGCCACATGTGCCTTAAATCCAGCTGACATTTCAGTATAATTTATTTCTGTTACTCGTTTGTTTTTAAAAAAAATAATTAAAGAAAAGCTAACAAAATCAGAGGATTTAAAAAAAATGTGAAGCTGTCTAAATGTTTTTTGATGGCTTAGACTATTGACTTTTGTTTTTATTTTTATTATTATTATTATTATTATTTTTATCAACTCGGTGACGTGTGTCCTGAGACAATTAATAAAAAAAAGAAATTCACAGAAATTCAAAATATCAATTGTTTTTCTTTCTCTTTCATTTTATTACACACTGACTGACCAAAGTAACGTTGCTGAGTCTCGACCTGAGCGACTGAAGCGACCCCGGATCATAACACTGTCTCCAGAGGCTTGTACAGGGGACACTATGCATGATGGGAGCATCGCTTCATGCGCTTCCCTTCTCGCCCTGACACGCCCATCACTCTGGACTCATCAGGTCACATGACCTTTATACATCACCCCAAAGTCCAGTCTTTATGATCCCTAACAAACTGAAGCCTTTGTTCTGACGAGTCTCAATAACACATGGTTTTCTTACGGACACACAGCTGTTTGGTCCCAGTCCTGTGAGTCCTCATCACACTGTGTGTGTGTGCGTGCGTGTGTGTAAATGCTCTTACTTTCACTATTAAACATCGCTCTGGTTTCTACTGTTGATTTCTTTACCACGCGACTTCATGTGTTTAAGTGATCCCTTCATGAATATTTTTCGGGCCCACGTTACCACGTTACTACAGAGTTGACGGTTCAGCAGCGTCCTTCTAGGTTCTGATAACGCGGTGAAGGGTTCTAAACCTTTTTCGGATCAGTTTCATTAACACGAACACATCATAAACATATCTATAAATAATATGTAAATTATATGTAAATAATGTTAACAAAGTAAGATGAATGTTTTAATTGGATTATTAATCCATGACAATGAATGTGCATAAATGAGTATAAATTAAACGTCATGATATTCTCAATGAAAATGTCGATGTGTCTGTAAATACCGAACCTGGCTTGTGCGCTGAATGAGAACGAGTTCTGACTATTAATAAAAGCGTTTAATTGCTTTAGGTTTTCAAGCTGCTTTTTTTTTCCCCAAACCTTATTAACGAGGCCGTTGACGTAGCGCGCTGCCGCGGTCGTTTTTCCTCACGGCCGTCTTAACTGCTCTGTTCTTGTCATTATATTTTCTATTTATTTCCTGAATGATGTTTTCACAGGTTCGTCCCTAAAGCATGGAGGTTCTTCTTCATGATTTTATCTCTTTGTATAAAAACTTCTCGTCACTCTGATCATGCTGGAGCTCTGTGCTCTGGACAGAAATCAATATCGCGCTCGTGTTCGTATCGATCGCTCAGAACAGGCGTCCGCGTTTAAAAAAGACTTTTGTGTCCGTAGTTGACGTCCATCGATTGTGAGCGTGATGCTGGTTTGAATCTTCTGGAACAACGCCGCAGAGGGCCGAGGATAGAACTTTGTGGAACCTAAGTACTATTTTATTCAGTAAGCGGTAGGAGGTTTTATATATTTAAAAAGTACCTTAAGTTTAAGGAGTTTAAGAAGTTACTTTTTAATTAACTTCTTAAAATCCAAATCTTCTTGAATTTAAGAATCATGGATTTGATCTGATCCTGTTGAATTTCATTGTTTTAAAGGGAATTGCGAACTGTTTTAAAGATAAATGTGAATACGTCATGTTTACTTTTTAATCTCCACTGGTGCATGAGACTTGAGCAGATGGATTATCATAAAGCAACCAACAGGGTGTGGTGTTGGGGGTTCTTGGTGTTCTTTGGGTGTCATTTTAAATGACAAATGAAGGACTCGGTGGCTTTATGGTAAGACCCTCGTCTCTGGAGTGAAAGGTTGCTGGTTCAGAATCCCAGAAAATGTAACGGTGATGACCTTTTGGTTCATCTTGGGTTACGTCCTCCAGCACCTTCCACATTACTTGTTTGGCTACATGTTCCTGAACTGTTTACACTCATTATCCTGATATCCCAGATGGTCCAACCTCCCAACTCAGAGGTGACACTTGTCCATGTGAACTACTGGATCTCATACAAAGCTTTTCACCTTCATTTATGTAACCCTGAACTACACACAAAGTAAAACACACAGATTCAAACAAGGGCCATCATATACCAGAGGCACTACGTTGCAGGACTGGGTGGTTTTGCGGCTTGTTGGAGATTTGTCCTTAATACATGGCTCAAAGTGTTTGCTGAAGGAGTCCTGACTGGGGCTTGGACCAGCGATCTCCCAACCCTGAGGAGATGCTCATCCATATGAGCTTCAGGATCTCGTACTGGACGTTTTATGAATTTGCAATAATGCTACAGTAGGTTAAACCCATCGGTCAGTGTTATTCTTCATCCACCATGAGGAACCAAGGTGGAGCTCATATGAAGTTTGGTGTTGCTCTGGTGCTCAGGCCTCATCTTCTCCTCTCATCGCTTAAATCCTGAGCTGGTGTTAGGTGTTTAGGGGAAGTGGACAAGGTTAGAGCGCTCCGAGAGAAGGCGGTCAACAAATATCCTGATGGAGTTTTAAGTCCTTAATAAGCCGGACTTGTGACGTGAAAGCCAAGTCCTTCCCACAAAGGTGTCGTGATCTCCTAGAGACGAATCTGGAAATCTCAGAAGTAAATTGGGAAGGAAGATTGGATGGCGATGAGTTCTCGCCCGTGGTTCACCGCTGCTGCTTTAACCCTAAATAAATGAGAATATTTGAGGGAGAACACAGAGCGTGTGCACGTTCTCTGGGGAATCTTCTGCTGTTCTCTTGTGGGTTTTTTTTTAAAGGTTATCCTCCGACGTTCTGCCCTCCGGATCACACCGAGCCGAGGGATCGCGTTTCACATTTTATTTCAGCCGCAGCTGTAAATGTATTTTCTTCCTTGCTTTCGTTATACGAGGCTGTGAGTAAATCGAGAGAGAGAGAGAGAGAGAGAGAGAGACTGAAACACACAGAAGTAGCTGATGGAGCGATTACTCTGTGGTGACGGAGATTACGCTGGAAATGTTGGAGTGTTTATTGAGGTTCTGAGCTGCTGAAGTGTGTGAGGGTGCACACAGGTTCAGGATGGAGTGTTTACACATGGAGGATAAGTGGCATCCATTTCCATTCCAGTAAAAAAAGAAAAACTTTCACACACACACACACCCACACGGGCCTCATGTTGTTAAACACATACACTATATGATCCTCTTACACACCAGCATCATCTCTGCTCTTCGTAGATGTCTAAGAACATGGAGGAACCCGAGCTGAGCTGTGATTGGGCGAGACAGAGAAGATGAGAGAAGATCAAAGAGGGCAAGATAACGATGGGTTTTCCCCTTTACATGCTTCCTCTGGGCAAAATAATTCGTAAACATGGTATTAGTTTTCATTGTTATGCTGATGACACACAATTATATGTCTCAGCAAAACCAGATGAGAAAAACCAGTTTGCTAAAATCGAGCAGTGTGTGCAGGACATAAGAGATTGGATATTAATTAATTTTCTTCTGCTTAATCCTGATAAGACAGAAGTTCTAGTCATAGGACCACAAGTAGCTAGAACTAAGCTTTCTGATCACACTGTAACTTTAGATGGCCTTTCTGTTCCATCAAGTGCAACAGTAAAAGACCTCGGTGTGATTATAGATTCCAGCCTTTCGTTTGAAGCTCATGTAGATAATATCACCAGGATAGCTTTCTTTCACCTTAGAAATATTGCCAAGATAAGAAACATATTGTCACTAAATGATGCAGAAAAACTAGTTCATGCTTTTATCACCTCTAGGTTGGACTATTGTAACGCCTTACTGTCTGGTTGTTCAACTAGGTGTATAAACAAGCTTCAGTTAGTACAGAATGCAGCAGCGAGAGTCCTCACTAAAACCAGAAGATACGAGCACATCACCCCTATCTTATCTACACTGCATTGGCTCCCTGTGAAATTTCACCTCGATTTTAAGATACTACTTTTGACATTTAAAGCACTAAATGGTCTCGCGCCACAGTATTTGAGTGAACTGTTAGTGTCTTACGATCCGCCACGCCTACTTCAAAGAATGCAGGCTGCCTGTCAGTACCACGTATTATTAAAACTACAGCAGGGGGCGGAGCTTTTTCTTACAAAGCCCCAAAGTTATGGAATAGTCTTCCTATTAATGTTCAGGACTCAGACACAGTCTCAGTGTTTAAGTCTAGGCTAAAAACCTATTTATTTAGCGCAGCATGTTTGTAAATAGATTAGCTTTAGGTAAAGGAGCAGATCTGGGGGACTCATGGACGTAGAGTATTCTGGTGAACTGGTATGTTTAGATGCTGTCCTCCCCACTCTCATTGATCACTCAGGTTTGTTGACGGTGAGGTGATTGGTTGCTTTACATCTCAGTTCCCCCTCATGTCTGTGTTTCCTTCTGACTCTCCCTTTTAGTTATGCTGTTATAGTTAGTCCTGCCGGAGTCCCTGCTTGCACTTTGCACTAAATATACATTCACCTTATACATGTTGACTGTGACCAGACCTAACTGTTATCTCTCCTTATTTTCTGTTCTCTCCTTTTCTGCTCTCTCCTCTCTCTCTCTCTCTCTCTCTCTCTCCCCCTCTTCTTTCCCTCTCTCTGTCTCTCTGTCGAGCTATACATGTCACTCCTGAGTTGCCAGTGATCCAGACCCCTCTGCCCTCTGGACCCGTCTAACCCGTCTTGGAGTCCTGCTTCTGGTTGGAGATCTCGTCGCATGGATGCCCCGTGTGGTCTGCCTGGATTCGTGTGGTGGCTGGGGATGGTTTCCACGAAGACTGTCCTGTCATCGATTGATGCTCTGGGGACCCGTGACTTCAGTTGTTCGATAACTCAGGACCGGAATCTCCTACAGTCTACCTGAGCCTCCGGGAACAAACTGGACTCCTTTTAATTTTAATTTTAATTTTAATTTTAAACACATCTCCTGTTATACTGAACTTCCAGTCTTACACATTATTATGCTGAGCAATTCCTGCTATCCGTTATCACCCAGATGAGGATGGGTTCCCTGTTGAGTCTGGTTCCTCTCAAGGTTTCTTCCTATTACCAGCTCAGGGAGTTTTTCCTTGCCACCGTCGCCCTCGGCTTGCTCATCAGGGACAATCTTATCATTTTGATTCATACACATTGCATACAAACTTTTGCATACAAACTTACTTCTTTTTATTGTGTAAAGCTGCTTTGCGACAATGTCAATTGTTAAAAGCGCTATATAAATAAAATTGACTTGACTTGACTTGACGATGGAGGAAGGAAGACAAAAGACAAGCCATGTAATCAGATGGTCATGTGACTTTAATCATGTGCCGCACATGTATGTTCACATATTTTTGCATATTCGTATTTACAAATGAGTCACTTGAAAAGATGAAAAGAAAACTTTATTTAATAATTATCACACGCTCAGCGATCCACCAATCAGCACACAGGGGGTCGCTTTATGCTTAAACCAATTAGAAGCAGGGGGTGGGGAATGACCAATTATAATGGCAGGAGGTTTCATAATGAACATTTTAATGAACTTAATTAATAATATTCTAATATATGAATAGTATAATGTTAACATTACTTGTTTTGCTTCTGAACTGTTTACACTCATTATCCTGATATCCTGGATGGTCCAATCTTCCAAGTTATACTGTATTATTTCTCCGAGCTTGTCAAACTGGACGCTATAATTCTGCTGTGCGAGTGTGTAAGAATGTGTGTGAGAGCGAATCTGATTGTGACGTAGTTAAAAATATAGTTTGTTACACTTCATAAAGAATCCAAACCTCACAAACTCTCCTGATAGTTCGACCTGAAGACAGCTCTGATTATGGCTTCTGATTATGGATTATGGTGTGTGTGTGTGTGTGTGTGTGTGTGTGTGTGTGTGTGTGTGTGTGTGTGTGTGTGTGTGTGTGTGTGTGTGTGTGTTAGTGGTTGTCCACACAGCGGAAGCGCACACACACTCGGAGGCGCTCCTGGAAGGCGCTGGTGGTGATGGTGTAGAGGATCGGGTTCAGAGCGCTGTTGATGGGCAAAATGAAGATCACCACCCACAGGATAAGCGTTCCTGCGTTCACACACACACACACATACACAGGGAACGACTGAGACACAGACTGTGTTGTGTTATCTGCATCAAACACAAGCTACCTCACACTGTCTGTGTGTGTAACATAAAAGATATGCACTCACACTCACCGGTGATCTGCACCTGCAGTAGCGAGAGGATCTTGAGCAGGAAGATGGGGATCCAGCAGAGGGCGTCGGTGAGGACGATGAAGAAGAACCGCTTCGCCACGGACACCTCGAGGTCAAAACTCGTCTGTCTGGCGGACTTGGCGGTTTTCTGGATGGAGTAGAACATGCTGGAGTAGGAGAAGACGATCAGGATGAACGCAAACAGGTTCAGGCCTGAAACAAAACCAGACGTGACCATTACACCATTGCCTCCATCTTCCCATGACAGAACATAAGATCGCTGCTTGGGTGTAGCAGGTGAGGGAATGAACCGCAGCACTGAGCTACGCATGCGAGAGTGCAGTACAGTAAATTTCCACCATCTGGAGGAGGGGTCAATGCTAGCATGATCAATGCTAGCAGCTTCAACTTGACCTGGAGGAGATCTTCTTGCTGAGCCAGGTCTACAGGGATCCAAAAGCAGATCCAAAGCCAAGGGAGCAGGAGTGGATCTGCCTCATGCTTTACATAACCTCGTAGTTCAGCAGTATCCAGTCCTGGGGGAGGCTATACCCAGTGTGTCTGCTGTCTGAATACCAGGGTGTCGAAGGTGAAGCTAACAGGACGGTTCCCCGCACTCCGATGAAAGGCAGACAGCAAAGATTTGCTCCAAGCCCTGTTGCTTCCTGCTCAGCACATTGTGGAGGTGAACCTGAATCACTGCACCCTAACACTTTACAGGTATCATTGACGTGGCTCCCTACATCAGGGACAAGCCATGACCTGCTCACTCAAAGCTGTGCTCTCCTCTATCTCATCAATGCCATGCAGCATCCCAGCCCTCTGCTGTCACTAGAGGTCCACAAGGCAGCCTTTCCTGCCCCAAGCTCAAGCCTTAGTCTTGCTCTGACCCAGTGTCCAGAGCAAGTTCCATTACACCAAACGCCAACACGTGGTACCCAGGCTAAACTCTATAATACCATAAAAGTTTGATTAGATCAGGTGAAGGATACACAAGACCTCAGTTCTCCCTAGGCTCCTGATACACTTGCACCGCATCTGTATTCGGCTGCTCAATGCAAAAATTAAGGCCATGTCCACATGTAGCTGGGTATTTGTAAAAACAGAGAATTTTATCTTTGGTTTTGGCCTGTTGTCTAAAGTGAAGATTTTTCCAATCCTCTGTTTTCAGTGGTCTTGTGTGGACAGGTGAAACAGAGATTTCGGCTTGTTGTAACGTGCCGATGATGTCATTGTCTGTGTGCTCGTCTCCTTGATTTGACGTCAGCTTTGTTTATGAGGATATGTTGTGCAATAGTGGTCGTACGTACAGTAACCTAGTGACCGCGTTAATGTTGCTTTAACGTAACAGACTTTTTACACGGGCAGTTTCTCACGCACTACGTTAACGAACAGAGGGGCCTGAATGTACTACGAAGCTCACTGCTGCTACATACAAAACAGGATTTTGATTCAGTAAGTAAGTAAAGTAAAGTAAAGCCTTTTATTTTGTCACATATACATTACAGCACAGTGAAATTCCTTCTTCGCATATCCCAGCGTGACTGGGGTCAGAGCGCAGGGTCAGTCATGGTACAGCGGCCCTGGAGCAGTTAGGGAGCCTTGCTCAAGGGCCCAACAATGGCAACCTGGCTGAGCCGATCTTCCGATCAGTAACTCAGTGCCTTAGCCCACTGAGCCACCACTGCCCTGTGGCTACCAACAGCACTCAACAGGGCGCTTTTTGTTTTCATGTGGACAAAGATATTTTTTTAAAAACGTAGGTCGTGTGGACAGAATTATTTTAAAGTAGAAAAACCTTTGTTTTTAAAAATACCCGGCTACATGTGCACATGGCCTAAAAGTTGACCTGCAACTAACCTCCTTGCGTAATACTTCAAACCTTCTTTACCTTCTCAGGTTCCACTTTGTTCTTTGCTATCTACTTTTACACTTTGAATTGTGGCCAAGATAACTGCTCTCGTTCATAACTCTATATCATTATACATTCATCACTTACCTCTGGCCTCGTTCCTTCATCTCTTAAAACAGCTGTTAGTCAAGAAACCCCTCACAGCCCCTGATGACTTGAAAATTTTTTGCCCTTAATATGAAATTGACCATTTCTGTATAAAATAGTCATAGTCTCTCATAGTCCATATTTTCCTCTGTTGCCTAGCAATACCCTTTTTTTTTTTACACCTTTAACTTCCTAAATAGCAAACCTGAAATCACAAATTAAGTATTTTACCTCGTCTCGTCTTTTATCTTGTCTTTTAGTCTTTTAAAGCAGTTTATTAAAAAATGAGCATTGAATGAATGTGTTCTGAGTAAATCGTGCTCTTTATGAGGACAAATGGACGCTGTGTCCCACCCAGGAAGATGCCGGTGGAGTAGCAGCGTGCCCCCAGCTTCTCCGTCTGGTCCGAGTGCAGCGGGAAACACACCCCATTGCGGCCGTAGAAGTTCCCGAACGTGTGTCTGTCGCAAAACGGGGCGAGCGCCAGGACGAAGCCGAGAGCCCAGATGGAGGTGAGCGAGCAGAGCGTGCGCTTGCGTCCGGAGCGGTAATGATGGAACGGGAACACGATGCACACGTACTTCTCCAGTGACATATACGTCAGCATCATCACCGACACTTCTGTGGAGAGCAGCGCCAGAGAGCCAATCAGCTGACAGGACAGGCTCTCCATCCAGACGTGGGCGTGGCGGTTATACTCCCCGCAGTATTTCACATCAAAAGCGCCGATGAAGAAAAGGTACACGCCCATCAGACAGTCTGCACCTATCAGAGAACCAAGAACGTCACTATACACGACATACACAATCACACCTATCCATATATGGACATGAGAATAACTGAGTAGGTGTGTCTTTATATCCACATATGGAAATTCCAATTAATCGCAGTGGGTGTGTCCTTATGTTCATATATGGAACTAGAATTCCTTTGAGTGGGTGTGTCCTTATGTCAAATAAAGTCACACCCACTATAGAAACACTACATGTAGAGTCACATTAAAATGTGAAAGACTCACAGCAGAGCGATTTGATGGCCATCGTGTGATGCTCATTCTCCGAAGCAACGCAGGAACGCAGACAGATCACGAAGACATTCCCGAAACAGATAATGAAGGCCACGACCCAAACGAACACGCGCAGGATGATGTTAGCCAGCAGGTTCTCAAAGGACGAGATGCCGTCGGTGTTCGGCTTGCAGCTCCGCACGTTCGGGGAGTAGGTGCAGTACTCGAAACGTTTAAAATAGCTTCATCAAAGAAAAGAAAAAAATAGATAGATAGATTAAAACTAAAATGACCTTTTCTTTCATTAAGTGTCTATTATTTTATCATTTTAGTTGTCAAATACATGGTTTTGTAAATAAATGATTGTTCTTTAAACATTTTTTAAAACATAGACAGTTTTGTTTTTAACTAGTTCATCATTTTATGTCCCCAGTTTTTTATTTCTTTTTTTTCTAGGTTCTTCCTTTCTAATTAACATCTGTATCCCACTTTTTTATTTACTTCTTTTTGTACTCTAAGACGTCTATTCTTCTTTATTTCTTACAGATTTTCAGATTCCTAGTTTCTAATTTTCTAGGTTCTTTTCTTTCTTATAGTTTGTTATTTAAATAAGTTTCTTATTTTCTATATTTTTCTTAGAGATATATTATTTTATCATTTTATGTTCCTACTTTGCTATTTCAATAATTTTTTTTTCTCCTTTTTTGTTCTTCACTTCGTCTCCCTTGTTTCTTGGTTCCTTATTTCCATCTTCATTGTTTCCTGTGTCCTAGCTCTCTCTGGCACCAGAACTTATTACTTCTCACTTTGTAACTCTAGACCCCTTGTTTCCAAAATTCCCCAATATACAGTAAATACTAGTTCTCTAGTTTCTGGACCCTTTTGTTCTTTGGTTTGGAATTTCCACCAAACAAACACCACTTTTTAGGCACTTTATGGCACCTACTGTACTACCACCGCTTAAATTGAGGGGGGGTGTGGGGGCGGGGTGTGGGGGTGTGTGAGGGGGTGTGTGAGGGGGATCCCTCCTGTTGAAAAAAATGACAAAAACCATCCCCTCTGTAAAACCACTACCACCCTTACCATCACCTTTAGATTAATTATATTAATAATGCTGTGTATTATGTCAATCTTATCATTTTGATTCATACACATTGCATACAAACTTACTTCTTTTATTGTGTAAAGCTGCTTTGCGACAATGTCAATTGTTAAAAGCGCTATATAAATAAAATTGACTTGACTTGACTTAATGGAATGAAATATTCAAACTTTCTATGTATGATTATCTACGAACTGCTCATGAGCTCACACAAGTTTGCGTCATTTTTCTCGCTGTTCTCATTTTCATAATGGCCAAGAGAACGGTTCAAGCAAAGCTTTTAACTTATTTCAAAAAGAAGAGAAGTTTTCGACACAAGAGTTTTAGAAATGACCGACAGCTTTAATGATTATAAAAGACGGGTTCTTTACCCAGTTCTTTATCCCCCCCACCCCACCCCCCACCCACCAAAAAAAAAAAACATGATAACACCATCTCAATTAAATTTACAATTCAGCCGCTGCCTAATATTGTTTATTTCTTTACTTTCTTAGGCCATGTCGACACATAGCTGGGTATTTTTAAAAACAGAGATTTTTATCTGTAGTTTCGGCCTTTCGTCCACAAAACGTAGTTTTGGCCGTCGAAAGTGAAGATTTTCCAAAACTCCGTTTTCGACATCAGCTTTGTTTATGAGGATATTGTGCAATAGTGAACGTACGTAGAGTAAACTAGTAACATTGCTTACTGGACTTTTTACCAGTGGCGGCCGGTCAATACGGGGCGCAGGGGCGCCACCCCCCTTAAAGATAGGCAGAGAAGAACGCTACTTTAACATGTAATTATTTAACATAATAATTATTTATTTTAATAATGAAATAAAGTCATTTAGTCACAATATTCCGCTGTATTTCTTAATATAATTTATTTGAAATAAAAAAAAAATCTAAACTGTATTACGTTCATTTGTGTTGGTGTACGCGGGGCGCCGGACAAACGAGTGTCTGTGTAGCACGTACATGTTTGAAAAGCATGTGACCTGAGGCTGAGCTCTAATTGGATCTTTCCAAATCATCCTTGGGGCGGAGCTCTGTGCGCCCTGAACCCTCCCACTTTTGTTCTTAGCGAATCAATATTGTTTTTAAATATTTGGGCTCATGTGATTGGACCATGTGATTCTCAGCGAGTCTTTTCCAGCACTTCTTATGGCGAGCGGAGCTGCTGACTGGATGTGATGTGAGTCAGGACTTTATTTTATACTAGTAGTGATGATCACCGCATAATCACCTGATAAATGACTATTTACAGGCCAGTATTAAAAGGTTTATTTTCATTGTGTTTGCGCCCCCCCCAAAAAATGTTTTGCACCAGCCGCCACTGCTTTTTACGTGTGTATATACACATGTGGTTACACACACATTACGTTACAATGATACAGACCTCACAGACAGCTAACACGTAACAAGGCGTTTTGCGTTTCCATGTGGAAGATGTTTTTAACACAGAACACGGTTTAACACTGTGGACGTGGTTGTGTGGACCGAATTATTTTGAAAACTGAAGTAGAAAAAGTGTGAGCAAGGACTCAGAGAAAAGCTGTTACAGGATTTTAGCTTCCAGTAAAGAGTTCTCCTGAAACTTTGACAGAGATACACAATGATGGATGGTTCTTTAGACTGTAGGTAACTCGGGTCCCCTGTTCCTCAGTTTACGTCCCTGCGTCCCTCAGACCTCCATGCTTTCTAGGCTTTTAGTTATAGCTTAGTGATTTTTAGTTCTTAGTTCTAATGTTTAGTTTTAGTCCTAGGAGACATTGTCTCCCACTTCTAGCTCTCTGTCATTTACATAATCAACTGTGTATTTGTATATTAGGTTCGGCTGAAATTAACATACGTGTCCACTGTAAATGTAGAATTTCTAAGAACCTTTTTTTTTTTTTTTTTTCACTTTTGTTCATGTTCAAATGGCTGATATTTCAGGAGTCCTCCCTGAGCGGTCTGAGTGAAAAGGTTGATTTGACCATAAAAGAAAGCAAAGATCTAAAGGGTCAGATTCAGTTCATCCTTTTGAGGTTGATGTGAAAATAACTGGCCGTGATCTCGCTGACATTTCCTTTAGGCAGGAACGTCTGGAGAAGTGTTGCCTTCGATAACAGGGAGGATCGTGTTCATGTTTAAGTGCGGACTCTTTAACTCTCTCTCTGAACACCAGACAGGTGCTTTTTTCTCTCTCTTTTTCTTCTTGTCCCTTCTGTAAATGTTTAATTCATAATCTCACCTTTAAAAGCTTAAGGTAGTGATAAACCCTCACACATCAACCTCAGCCTCCTGCTATCCAGCTTGCGGCACTCCTGCTTCATTATCGTCAGTTGTTTTCTCAGATTAATATCTATCCTTGTTTAACTTTAGGGGTCAGTCTAGGACATGAGAGAGCAGTATTTACTGATGACGTCTCAGTCCTGAAGATTTTGGAAAACTTATAGCTTTTCACCTGACACTGGATACTCCTTACTTTTTAAAAATTTTATTTCAGCTTTGTGTTAAGCTTTTACATTTCATTCATATGTTTATGTTGCACACATAGTGAATAGTGACCGATGATAAGAGCGCTCACATGTGGGACAGGTTGCCGAGGAAGCGAAACGTGCGGATGCTGATGTTGGGAATTTCCACTTCCTCCATACTCCTGCAACAAGGACAGATTACATCCAGAGGTGGGCAAAGTACACAAACCCTGTACAGTGGAACCTCAGATTGCGAGTAATGTGGTTTACGAGTGTTCCGCAACCCAAGCAAAGATTTTAAGTAAATTTTTAACTGGAAACCGAGCAAGTATTAGTTTACGAGCACCGAGTATCATGTATCACGCATGCGACTCTTATTTTGACACCGAGCGGCAAGTGATCACAACAAGCCAATGATTTTTCTCTCTCTTGCGCTGTGGGAATTATAGGTAATCGTCTCAATCTTATAGGCAATCTTAGTGCTCGTCTCTTACTGGTAAAATCAACGCACACACTCACACACACACACACTCTCCACGGCTGCGCTTTATTTACACAGAAAACTCAGCTCTGTCGCAATTCTTTTCAAAGGTAAGGTGCTGGTTCATTTGTTATTTTTTCTTTTTTACTTTACAGCAGTTATTCAGTTAGTATGAGCTCACGCGAGTATCATTAGGGAGATTTTTTCTTTTTTTCGTTAAAAGTGTTTGCATTGTGTGTGTTAGTTGTGAAACTTAAAAAGAGAGGTGTGGGAGGGAGAAGGAGTTTTACTGTTTAAGACGAGGCGAGGGGCTAGTTCCTCACACACACACATAAATACAAATACACGGCGCCTGCGCGCACAAACGGAAACACTTATCTGTCTGGATTTATTTTTACTTTTTTTTTAAATGTTAAGTGCAGTTTAGTTTTATTTTTACTTTATATATTGTATTAATTATTTTTATGTATTTATTGTTTTGGGCTGTAAAATGAATAATTTGAGTTTTCATTATTTCTTATGGGAAAATCCTATTTGGTTTATGAGTGTTTTTTTGGAATACGAGCCCACTTCCGGAACAAATTATGCTCGTAATCCAAGGTTCCACTGTACTTACAGTAAGTAAAAGGAAAGGTCCTTCATTTACTTGTGCATTTGAGCAAAAGCACAGAACTACTCACCTTCAAGTGGTAAAAATACAGGGCTTGTATTTCAGCCTTTTCTGATAGTAAAATCTCTCTCTCACGTTCTGTCTCTCTCTCTCGATTGTGAACGTGCTATTTTTGCCGATGTCTCGAAAGAAAGGCAAGTCTCACACTTACTGTTTCAATTCCTGCTTGAAATTATACACACGCAGAATTGTGCAGTAGTTTTTAGAACTGAGTAAAAGTACAGATATTTGCTCTACTCTCGAGTGGAGTAACAGTAAACAGTATTCTCTAATTAAACAACTGTACTGATTTGTGAAATATGTGCTTAAGTACAGTAACAAATTGCATGAACTCAGTGACCCCCACCGCTGGTAACGTCACTAACAGATTGTGGTAGCTTTTGGAAACAGAAAATCCACACAGAACCGTGTCATCGCCAAGTTTAGAACTGCATCGAGACCACAGCGGGACAGTTTGGTAGTTTTTGCATCAGTGTGCACAAGCTGGTATGTCGAAAGCAATGTTCTCTTCTGATAAGGTAACTTAGCGTGTAAATAAATACAATTGAACAGGCCGAATAATTCAACATAACATCCGAAAGACCTTTTACAGTTTATTTTATCTGTAAATAAACTGTTTAGCAGCTTCATCAGATAACACAAAATAGCAGCTTCATCAGATTACACCCAGTTCCTTAGAACTACATGATGAGAAAATTAAATTTACACCAAAAAAACATTTAGAGTTATGTGAGTTTCTGAGACGTTCTGTTACTATAACAACTACTTGATAGATTTAAGAGTGAGATGTTAGTTCTTCAAAACATATTCATACAAACTAACCAATATCTAGCTAACGCATTGAGGGGACTCGAACTATTATAAAGGTTAAGGGTTTGGGTTAAGAGTTGGGTGGCTTCTGAGGTCTTTAAAGCTGCCTTGAGAATCTACATCTTCTAACATCACTCGCAGAATTCACATTAAGCTGTCTAGAATCGTCCTGGAGCCACACTGAAGAGTCTGGAGTTGGTTCTGGAGTCAGCTACTCCTGTGGTGATGGGTTCAAAGCTGCACTGATGAGTCTAGAGCTGCTCCAAGACATCCAGAGTGCTTTTAGTGCTAAACTAAACAGTCTTAAGCTTCACTAAGCTGTCTAGAGATCCTTATTAATAGCAAGGATAATAGCTACACCAAAAAATCAAGCCTTTGTTTAGAGCTCTACACTGTTGCACTAGTGAGTCCAGAGCTGATGCAACAAGTTCTGATCAGTTTTAGAGCCATTAGGTGGGTTTATGAGACAAACTAGAGTACACTTAGGTATTACAATGATATTAGCTGCATCAAAAAAATCTGGATTTTGTCTAGAGATAGTAATATAACATAATATTCAATTATTTGTCACAAGGCCCTTAGAGCCAAATGAAATAATTTTCAGTGAAAATTTTTTTTTCACATACCCCAGTTAGGAAGCGTCGCAGCACCCCTGGAGCATACAGAGTTACGAGCCCTGCTCAAGGGCTCAACTTGGTGGGGCTCGAACCAACAATCTTCTGATTAGAACCCAGTCTTAACCGATTGAGCAACCACTGTCCTGGAGATGCCCCCTCCCATATTAATGTTTCTAAAGCTGACCCAGGAGGTCCTGAGTGGTTCATCTGGTGTTTAGATCCACAATGTAGGTTCTAGAACTGGTTCTGGAGCTGTCCATCCCTTTGTTGCTGCATATCAAGCTGCAGTGATGAGTCTAGAGCTGCTCCAAAAGTCCAAAATGCTACTAGAGCCATTATGAAGGTTTTAGAGACATAATAAACTAAACTAAATAAGATGGACATGGACGTGGACCTGTACAAGGCTGCGGCATATAACGTCCGGAAGGCGGTAAAAGAGGCGAAGCAGCGCTACGGGAGGAAACTAGAGTCACAACTCCAACAGAGTGACTCTAGGAGCCTGTGGCAGGGACTAAGAACGATAACGGACTATAAAGCTCCAACATCCGGTATTACGAACGCTGACATGACTCTGTCAGACGAGCTGAACACCTTTTATGCTCGCTTTGAGGCTGCAGCTAAAGACGCTAGCGATGCTAATGCTAGCGGCGTTAATGACTGCAGACAGGAAGTCACTGCCAGCACCGGAAGCGTTTTCATCATCTCCGAGCATGACGTGAGGAGAGCACCAGGAAAGCAGCAGGACCAGACGGCATCTCAGGTCGAGTCCTCAGAGCCTGCGCAGTCCAGCTTGCACCTGTGTTCAAAGAGATATTCAACATCTCCTTATCTCAGTCGGTGATCCCCACATGCTTTAAGGAGTCCATCATTGTTCCTGTTCTGAAGAAACCCCATCCTGCTTTCCTCAATGACTATCGACCTGTAGCCCTCACATCAGTAGTGATGAAGTGCTTTGAACGGCTGGTCAGAGACTTCATCATTTCCTCACTACCAGACACCCTGGATCCACTGCAATTTGCATATCGCCCGAACCGCTCTACGGATGATGCCATCTCTCATCTACTCCACACATCACTCACTCACCTGGACAATAGAAGGGGGAATTATGTTAAAATGATCTTTGTCGACTACAGCTCAGCATTTAATACCATAATTCCCTTCACACTCACCACCAAGCTGGAGCACCTGGGACTCAGCTCATCTCTGTGTCAGTGGATCTTCAACTTCCTAACTGGGAGACCACAGGCAGTAAAGATGGGCGGCTATGTCTCAGCCCTCTCTCACTCTCAGCACTGGAGCCCCCCAGGGTTGTGTTCTGAGCCCCCTGCTGTACTCTTTGTACACCTATGACTGCGTACCCACTACGAACTCCACCACCATCATTAAGTTTGCTGATGACACGGTCGTGGTGGGCTTGATCTCTGACAACGATGAGACGGCCTACCTGGAGGAGATTGGAAATCTGGAGAACTGGTGCCAGAGGAACAATCTCCTCCTGAACGTCAGCAAGACAAAGGAGTTGATAGTGGACTTTAGTACTAAGCAGGAGAGGAACTACAAGACCCCCGCCATCAACGAGAGACCAGTGGAGAGAGTGGACAGCTTCCGATACCTTGGTGTTCACATCACGCAGGAACTGTCATGGTCCTGTCACATCAACACCGTGGTGAAAAAGGCCCGGCAGCGTCTCTACCACCTCAGACGCCTGAGAGACTTTAGACTGCCCTCTAAGGTGCTCAGGAACTTCTACTCCTGCACCATAGACAGCATCCTGACGGGAAACGTCTCAACCTGGTTCGAGAACAGCACCATGCAGGACAGGAGAGCCCTACAGAGGGTGGTTCAATCAGCTGAACATATCATCTGTACCAAGCTCCCTGACCTTCAGACGATCTACAACAAGCGGTGCTGGACCAAGGCCAGGAAGATGGTGAAAGACCTCAGCCATCCCAGCAATGGACTGTTCTCTCTGTTGCGTTCAGGAAAGCGATTCCGCTCCCTGAAGGCCAACACAGAGAGACTGAGGAGGAGTTTCTTCCCACAGGCTATACGAGCTCTCAATCACAACACCACATAGGACCTAACACTCACACACTTGCACATTTTGCACACCTCAGGACTGCAGACTTTTTAACTTTTACTTTTTACCAGGACGCACAATCAGTTTACACATGGAACATTTGCACATTTACACACTTGCACATTTTGCACACTGCGAACTTGAACTCCACTACATTCTGAGCTGCACTACATCACATTTCCATTACATTTCATTTACTACATATATCCACTATTTTTATTAGATATTCTTTAACTTCTTTATATTTATCTTATTCAAATACTTTATTTCATTTTTATTCTTATTCTTATATTATGTAAATAAGTGTTTCTTTATTTTAAATCTCTTATTTCTTTTTTGTTGTAATATTGTAGGTCAGTAGCAGTCGTATAAGCATTTCACTTCATATCATACTGTGTATGACTGTGTATGTGACGAATAAAATTTGAATTTGAATTTGAATTTGATTTTTAGAGCTCTTACAAGGATACTACCTGCACCATGAAACCCAGACACCAAGAGCTGCTCCAAGAGGTGGTTCTACAGTCTGAATTCTCGAGCTGCACTGAATAGCATTGAGCCACGATGAGGATATTGGTGTTGCAGGAACAAATGTACAGTTCTAGGGCCTTCACCAGCTGTGACGGTGCACCTTTGCTTTTAGAGGTACACTAATTACTGGACTAAAGCTGGGGTAAGAAGCCCAGTGTGGTTCTCGAGCCATGCTGTGGATTTTGATGATCTGCTGTGGATTTCACCGCCTGGCCCTGCACCCAGCTGTCTAGAACCATGACGATACATGTAGAACTGTTCCAGAACCACAGTGAAGGCTATGGGTTCAAGAGGTGCAGGTAGACCACAGCCATCCAGTGAGAAGTCGAGAGTTGTTTTAGAGTAACGCATGGTCCTAATAAAAAACACCGAATACTATGTACCACACACACGTCTCAACACTATACAGGTTCATCTATCATTGTAGGGTTAGTGTTAGACACACACATATAAACACGAGCGTGTGTACGATGAGCACGGAGTCTCGCGCAGGTTCATTACCTCGTCAGACAGCAGACGGGTTTCTCTGAGACTACAGCGAGCGCTCCCGTCACTACTCTGATTAATGATGTGAACTCACAGCGATTGGAGATTGATGAAACTGTCAAACTGGTCTTCATACACATGCGTCAGGGGGTTGTTGGAGATGTTTCTAAACGTACACACACACACGCACACACACAAGAAAACATTGCTGGTGATTTATAAATCTTGTCACATCATCTAAACAGATTAAAAGACAAATCAGTGAGCCGTCTGAAACACACAGAGGCGCTGAGACACTTTGAAACATTCACACAAGTTATTTACCAAGTTTATATCTCGCTCTTTACTGATCGATTCTTGTGTATGTATGTGTGTGTGTGTGTGTGTGTGTGTGTGTGTGTTTAATACGTCTCTCACTCTCTATGTTTTTTCCCCATAGCCCCCATAGTTCCTGTTCTGTGTTTCACAGTGTGTCTTTGTCTAACGCTTGCTGTTGTTGTGTGTTAGCGGTTATATGCTGATTTTCTCTTCCTGGATCAGGTTCTGGTTTATGTTTCTGCTTCGACTCTTGGTATTTTTGGTATTGTTTGTTTTTCACTTGGCGGGGGGGTGTGCACTCGTACTTGTCTCCGAGATATCTCTAACGAGATAGTTCAGGAGAATCCACATTTTTAACAAGAAGAGCTACAATGATTTTTAATCAACTCTTATTTTTTGTTGTTTCCAATATGAATTTTTCATGATTTTTCTGTTTTTTTTTTAAATAATAAAATGTATCATTTTTTATTATAAAAAAATATATTTTAAAATAATATGGTTACATTATTATTATTATTATTATTATTATTAATGTTATTTTGGATTGGAAAATAATATTGTTGTTGGACCACATTGTATAAATAGTCAAATATACATAGTATCACATATTTAATGAAATATAAAATATGAATAGGTAATTAATATTTGAAAAACAAATGTGGTACAATTTGAATATTATTATTTTTTAATCAGATAATAACTCCATCTAAGATTTGGCCGTGTGCATGGCATGTAAAGTTTCTTGGGACTGTAAAAAGAAGAAATAAATATGATGATGATGATGATGATGATGATGATATAACAGTTACTTGCTTCCTTCAAAACATGCATGACCTGCTCGCATGAACCTACTCGCATGAACCCAGAAGTACAGGTGAAGATTAATTTATGCAAATGTATGTAAAGTGTGTAAAAATCACACAATGTCTATCGTTCACAATGCTGTTCAGTGTAAACTCAACTCGGGTCAAAAAAGTCTTCAGACCTCGGCAGAGTCTCGTGCTGTCTGTTTGTGTCTCTTCCTCTTCAGCTCTGAGGCAGCTGACCAGGTGCTTAAATATTCTTACGAGCTCTAGTCATGTGACTAAGTGCACCTTTCTGAGACATTTGGGAAAATGCTGCATATTAAAAAGACTTCTGTAAGGCATTTATTTATCATGTTACGTGAACTGTTTTAAATAAATGGACATTGTAACCGTCATTTAAACATGCGGTGTAATCTGTAAATCAGGACTCACAGCTGTCGGACGTTCTGAAGGCTGTGAAACAGAGATGGAGGAAGATCCGAAACCTGATTGATGGAC
Source organism: Clarias fuscus (assembly GCA_030347435.1). NCBI lineage: Eukaryota > Metazoa > Chordata > Actinopteri > Siluriformes > Clariidae > Clarias > Clarias fuscus. Next base: position 1,414,760 of record CM059212.1, read on the forward strand.
AGATCACTAAGGAGGAAAGGAGGGAATTTATTTTCACTTTACATTAGATTAATGAAATACTTTATTAAACTTTGTATTTACAGTAAAACACGAGTTTGTGGCTTGTAGGTTTGTGATTTGGAAAAAATATATATATATATTTTTTAAACTCTTTTCTGATTGCTGGGGAAGGAATGTGCTTATAAACACTCGTTTGTGATTGGACGAAGAAGACATGAGTTTATGATCATTCCATGGTTGTTAAATTGTGGTGAATAAAGTGAGCAGGAGAATAAAAAGCTTATATAATTTGTATGATTTATGATTGTTAATAAAATGTTGATTCTCATTGCAATGGACGAGTGTGGAGAGTAAAGAGGGAGACAAATGAGCACCAGAGCTGCAGGATGTCCATCAGGGAGACAGGCCATGTGCTGGGCTCTTTATTTATTACCCAGTAAATGTGAGATGAGTGCAGGGTTGCGTGAAAATGTGTGACGTGTGTGTGCTGTACATGTGTGTAGAGCTTGCTGTATGTGTTTGTGTGTATTAAATTCGCAGGTAATAACAGAAGCTCCATCAGTACAAACAGGATCATCTGTCCATCTCTGGATCTCATGCGTGGGATCTTTTATAATCTATAAAACTCAATAACTCCAAACAATAACCATTCAACTCAAGCAGCGTGTCTGCCACCTGTCACCTCACTTCCTGTGTGAGTGTGTGTGTGTGTGTGTGTGTGTGTAGGACCTCACAGGTCTATGAGTTGATGCATGCTTGAGAAGGTTCCATCTTCTATAGCACTTATGCGGTTTCTCCTTAAAGCCCTGAAAGAAACACACACACACACACACACACACATCTAACAGACCATTCACGACACATGAAACACTTTTGAAACCAATATATATATATATATATATATGTGTGTGTGTGTGTGTGTGTGTGTGTGTTCACTTACAGGACTGTCAGTGATGTGCAGTTCTTAAAAGTGGATGATAACAAAGATGAAATTTGGTTACCTTCTAACTCCCTAAGATAGACACACACACACACACACACACACACTTTTGAAGCACAGACAATCCCTTTAGCAATGCATTTTCATCCAGCACACAAACCACACGCACACACACAAGCTACGTTTATTACGTGCCACTTACAACCAGTTGAGGCGGGGCATCTCGCGGCAGAGAGAGGTTTTGGGTAGCTGCTCTACAGAGTTATTTAACAGAGACCTGGTAACACACACACACACACACACAAACTGCGTTAGAATCGGTTAAATGCTGTGCCCACTGGGGTGTGTCCACTGAAGATGATTGAAACTTACAAGAAGAATAAAGACTTTAGTCCTTCAAAAGACTTTTGACGTAAAAATGTGATTCTGTTCTCATCCAGGATCCTAAAACACACACACACAGTTCAGACACATTAAACACAAGAGAAAGAGGAAGTTAATCTCCACGTTATGCCTAATATTTTTTGATACACCAGCCTCGGCTAACTGGTAGAGGAGGAGGCGTCGCAGTTATTTACAATGATAATCTGACTATTGTACAAAAACACGGACACAAATTTAATGCATTTGAAGTTCTCTTCAGCAACATAAAAAGTGTAGCTACAAATATTAAGTCTGCTCGGTCAATCCCACTAATTATGATTTACAGACCCTCAGGGCCGTACTCGGAATTTCTCTGTGAATTTTCAAATTTCCTCTCAAACCCGGTCGTTTCTTTAGAGAAAGCGTTAACTTAAAGGAGTAAATCAGTGAGTAGTAGGACCCACTCATAAAGCAGCTCACACTCTAGATTTAAGATTTAGATTAAGTATAAGAAATTTATTCACAATTCCGCAGTCTGAAGTTATCGCAGATCACTATCTTGTCTCAATTAAAGTGTGTCATAGTAAGAATGTAGCACAGCACCGCTCTACCGCCTTAAAAGTCATCAACTACGACACAGAGCTTTATCAATAATCTCCCAGAGTTATCAACATTGATTGGATCGCCGTCTGACTTCACAGAACTCGATCAGGCAACTGAATGTTTAGAGTCGACATTCAGTTATAGCTTAGATAATGTAGATCCAGTTAAAAGAAGTCAAATCAACCAGGAATACGACCACTGCAGAAATCTCCACAACGACATCATACAGTAATGTGGACTTCATGAACTTTTTCAGTAACAATATCATAAATATTAGGCAAAAATCCAAGTTTTGAAACTCAACAATTTAAAGATTAGAACCTAGAATCTTAATTTCACTCATCTCTTCTTCAAAATCGTCAACCTGTATATTAGATCCTATACCGACACATTTTCTCAAACAGATAGTACCAGCAATAATAGATCCCCTGTTGAAAGTAATTAACTGTTCACTCAGTAGTGGGTATGTTCCCAAATCCTTTAAATTAGCCGTTATTAAACCGCTAATCAAGAAACCTGACCTTGACCCCTGTCTGCTTTCCAATTACAGGCCGATATCAAACCTTCCCTTTATCTCCAAGATTTTGGAAAAGGTAGTATCACAGCAGCTATGTTCACATCTACACAGAAATAGCATAAATGAACTGTATCAGTCAGGATTTAGGCCTCATCACAGCACAGAGACAGCACTTGTTAAAGTAGTAAACGACCTCCTATGGGCCTCTGATCAGGGTTGCGTCACTGTACGTGTGTTACTGGACCTCAGTGCAGCTTTTGACACCACTGATCATAGTATTCTCCTTCACAGATTAGAAAAGGTAGTAGGAATTAAGGGAACTGCCCTCTTGTGGCTCAGATCCTATTTGACTGATCGTTATCAGTTTGTAGATTTAGATGGTGACCATTCCTCATGTTCTCAAGTGGAGTTTGGTGTTCCACAGGGTTCAGTTTTAGGCCCACTGTTTTTTTCCCTTTCCATGCTTCCTCTGGGCAACATAATTCGTAAACATGGTATTAGTTTTCATTGTTATGCTGATGACACACAATTATATGTCTCAGCAAAACCAGATGAGAAAAACCAGTTTGCTAAAATTGAGCAGTGTGTGCAGGACATACGAGATTGGATGTTAATTAATTTTCTTCTGCTTAATCCTGATAAGACAAGTTCTAGTCATAACTAGCTTTCTGATCACACTGTAACTTTGTTAGGCTCATGGCCTTTCTGTTCCATCAAGTGCAACAGTAAAAGACCTCGGTGTGATTATAGATTCCAGCCTTTCGTTTGAAGCTCATGTAGATAATATCACCAGGATAGCTTTCTTTCACCTTAGAAATATTGCCAAGATAAGAAACATATTGTCACTAAATGATGCAGAAAAACTAGTTCATGCTTTTATCACCTCTAGGTTGGACTATTGTAACGCCTTACTGTCTGGTTGTTCAACTAGGTGTATAAACAAGCTTCAGTTAGTACAGAATGCAGCAGCGAGAGTCCTCACTAGAACCAGAAGATACGAGCACATCACCCCTATCTTATCTACACTGCATTGGCTCCCTGTGAAATTTTTAAAATTTTAAGTATTTTAAGATACTACTTTTGACGTATAAAGCACTAAATGGTCTCGCACCACAGTATCTGAGTGAACTGTTAGTGTCTTACGATCCGACACGCCTACTTCCATTAAAGAATGCAGGCTGCCTGTCAGTACCACGTATTATTAAAACTACAGCAGGGGGCGGAGCTTTTTCTTACAAAGCCCCAAAGTTATGGAATAGTCTTCCTATTAATGTTCGGGACTCAGACACAGTCTCAGTGTTTAAGTCTAGGCTAAAAACCTATTTATTTAGCGCAGCATGTTTGTAAATAGATGAATCTTAGGTAAAGGAGCAGATCTGGGGGACTCATGGACGTAGAGTATTCTGGTGAACTGGTATGTTTAGATGCTGTCCTCCCCACTCTCATTGTTCACTCAGGTTTGTTGACGGTGAGGTGATTGGTTGCTTTACATCTCAGTTCCCCCTGATGTCTGTGTTTCCTTCTGGCTCCTCCCTTTTTGTTATGCTGTTATAGTTAGTCCTGCCGGAGTCCCTGCTTGCACTCTGCACTAAATATACATTCACCTTATACATGTTGACTGTGACCAGACCTAACTGCCATCTCTCCTTCTCTTCTGCTCTCTCCTCTTCTCTCTCTTCTATCTCTCTATCCCGCCGGTCTACATAGTCGTTCGATAGTTCAGGACTGGAATTTCCTACAGTCTACCTGAGCCTCCAATAGCCAACTGGACTCCATATTAACTTTATTAACACGTTATCTGTTATATAATTCATCTGTTCATCATACTGTATGTTAACCTCCAGCTTTCTAAGAGTGCAGATCAATCCCTGCTCTCCGTTATCACCCAGATGAGGATGGGTTCCCTGTTGAGTCTGGTTCCTCTCAAGGTTTCTTCCTGTTACCATCTCAGGGAGTTTTTCCCTCAGCACCGTCGCCCTCGACTCGTTCATCAGGGACCATCTGATCATTCTGATTCACACACACTCACATTTCTCACAAATTCCCATACTTTTCTTTTGATTCTGTAAAGCTGCTTTATGACAATGACAATTGTTAAAAGCACTATACAACTAAAATTTAATAGAATTTAATTGAATATTTTAGGGGAAAATGTTTAGAAAAGACTGATTGTTATGTCACTTCTGTGTTCAGTTACAATTGGCTTCCATTTCTGAATCGTCCATGCCTGAGTATGCTGTCTCAACCCAAGTGGAGAACAACTGTGTTCTCACACAAGACCGAAAATAAAATACATTAATATGGTATTGGTAATATCATCCGTATAAAGGTGCAGTGTGGTTTTACACTGTGAGTAAAATTCTGAGAGAGAGAAATGGAGAGAGAGAGAGAGAGAGAGAGAGAGAGAGAGAGAGAGAGAGAGAGAGAGAGAGAGAGTAAATTAATATGGACAAAGGCAGAGAAAGTACATAAGAGACCTTCTGAGATTACAGACAGAGATAGACTAGGGACTGAGAATAAAAGGTGACTAAGAGAATGTGGGCTGGAGACAGACAAATTGAAAATAAACACGCACACACACACTTTTTAAAAGATTCCAGAGAGCAAACTGTTCCACTCTCATCCAAATGACCTGCACTCTATCACTTACAGAGACACTGTAAGCGGTCTCCTTACGCAGGAGGAACCCCATGAGCAGACTTCCATGTGTATGAGCGCCGACCAACAGAATCCAGTGCAGGAGAACCAATATCAGAAGAACTCATCAACAACAGATCAGAACAAAACTCAGCTCAGAAGAATCCAGCTAAAAGAAATCCGGTGAAGGAAGTCAGCTAAGCATAACACAAGATAGTGAAACTCAACTGAGCAGAACATGAATCCATTTCAACAAAACACAGAATAGCAGAACCAAGCCCAGAAAAATATTGTTCACCCAGACACAGTCCAGGAAAATACTAAACCCTGAATCAGTAATACTAACCCATTTCATCTGCCCCAATCACAGAAGAATCCAGACAGAGCTGGATGCAGAACCCAGCAGAACTCATTCCAGCAGAACTCATAATAACTAAAGTCATTCACAATAGAAGCTAGTCGAGCATGGTTCAAATTCACTTCCACTCATCAAGCAAGCAAGCAAGAAAGAAAGATGTAAGAGGCAGATGAAAGAGAGAGAGAGAGAGAGAGAGAGAAATTACCCTTTAAAAACAGACAAAAAAACTGAAATAGTGTGGCTGCCATCTGTCCCCTCACGTCTTGTGTGTGTGTGTGTGTGTGTGTGTGTGTGTGTGTGTGTGTGTGTGTGTGTGTGTGTGTGTGTGTGTGTGTGTGTGTGTGTTAGTGAGACTCACAGCCACTCAAGACTGTTGAGGTCAGTGAAGGATCCTGCTTTCAGAGATGATATCCTGTTCTGACTCAGAAATCTGTACAGAGAGAGAGAGAGAGAGAGAGAGAGAGAGAGAGAGACGTAACAAGTGGAAAAATTATAAATAATAATTCATATAAATTAGTTAACAATTGGTGTTATGTGGTAATGGATGGATGTGAAGGGGTAATAGATGGTCTAATGTGGGAATGAATGTTTAGCTGAACAGATGGATGGATGGACATAGAGTTGTTGCTTACAGTTTTCGCAGAGAGAAGAGGCCAGAGAAAGCTCTCTTAGAGATTGTTTCAATATTGTTATTTTCCAAATGCCTAGAGAGAGAGAGAGAGAGAGAGAGAGATGATTTCTACTAAAACAAAAACGCTCTGCCTTCATACTCATCTCCAAACTCCATTTTTACTCCACCTTCCTCTTTACCCCACCTCCATCTTTATCCCACCATCATTTTTACCCAACCATCATCTTTACCCCACCTTCATCTTTACCCCAGCTTCATCTTTACCCCAGCTTCATCTTTACCCAAATATCATCTTTACCTCACCTCCACGTTACCCCACCTTCATCTTTACCCCACCTTCCTCTTTACCAGACCATCATCTTTACCCAACCATCATCTTTACCCCACCATCATCTTTACCTCACCTCCATCGTTACTCCACCTTCATCTTTACCCCAGCATCATCTTTACACAACCTTCATCTTTACCCAACCATCATCTTTACCCCACCTTCATTTTTACCCCACCATAATCTTTTCCCCACCTCCTTCTTTATCCCAACTCCATCTTTACATCACCTTCATCTTTACCTCACCTTCATCTTTACCCCAACTTCATCTATACCTCAACTTTAACTTCACCTCACCTTCATCTTTAGCCCACTTCCATCTTCACCTCAGCTTAATATTTTCGCCACTTTATCTTTACCCAACCTTCATCTTTACGCCACCATCATTTTTACCTCACCTCCGTCGTTACCCCACCTTCATCTTTACGCCACCTTCATCTTTTCCCCACCTCCTTCTTTATCCCACCTTCATATTTTCCCCACTTTATCATTACCCCACCATCATCTTTTCCCCACCATCATCTTTTCCCCACCTCCTTCTTTATCCCACCTTCATCTTTACCCCACCTTCATCTATACCTCAACTTTAACTTTACCTCACCTTCATCTTTACCCCACTTCCATCTTCACCTCAGCTTCATATTTTCCCCACTTTATCATTACCCCACCATCATCGTTACCCCACCTCCATCGTTACCCCACCTTCATCTTTACCCAACCATCATCTTTACCCCACCTCCATCTTTACCTCACCTTAATCTTTACCTCACCTTCATCTTTACCCCACCTTCATCTATACCTCAACTTTAACTTTACCTCACCTTCATCTTTACCCCACTTCCATTTTCACCTCAAATTCATATTTTTCCCAACTTTATCTTTACCCCACCATCATCGTTACCCCACCATCATCTTTACCCCACCATCATATTTACCTCACCTCCATCATTACTGCACCTCCATCTTTACCCCATCTTCATCTTTACCCCATCTTCATCTTTACCCAACCTTCATCTTTACCCCACCTTCCTCTCTATCCCACCTTCATCTTTAGCCCAACCTTCATCTTCACCCCACCTCCATCTTTTCCCCACCTTCATTTTTACTCCACCTCCATCTTTACACAACCATCATCTTTACACAACCATCATCTTTACCCCACCATCATCTTTACCTCACCTCCATCATTACCCCACCTTCATCTTTACCACACCATCATCTTTACCCCACCTTCATCTTTACCCCACCATCATCTTTAATCTACCATCATCTTTACCCCACCATCATCTTTACCCCACCTTCATCTTTACCCCACCTTCATCTTTACCCAACCATCATCTTTACCCCACCTTCATCTTTACCCCACCTTTATCTTTAACCCACCTTCATCTTTACCCCACCTCCTTCTTTATCCCACCTCCATCTTTACCTCACCTTAATCTTTACCTCACCTTCATCTTTACCCCACCTTCATCTATACCTCAACTTTAACTTTACCTCACCTTCATCTTTACCCCACTTCCATCTTCACCTCAAATTCATATTTTTCCTCACTTTATCTTTACCCCACCTTCCTCTTTACCACACCATCATCTTTACCCCACCATCATATTTACCTCACCTCCATCATTACTGCACCTCCATCTTTACCCCATCTTCATCTTTACCCAACCATCATCTTTACCCCACCTTCCTCTCTACACCACCTTCATCTTTAGCCCAACCTTCATCTTCACCCCACCTCCACCTTTTCCCCACCTTCATTTTTACTCCACCTCCATCTTTACACAACCATCATCTTTACCCAACCATCATCTTTACCCCACCATCATCTTTACCTCACCTCCATCGTTACCCCACCTTCATCTTTTCCACACCATCATCTTTACCCCACCTTCATCTTTACCCCACCATCATCTTTAATCTACCATCATCTTTACCCCACCATCATCTTTACCCCACCTTCATCTTTACCCCACCATCATCTTTACCCCACCATCATCTTTACCCCACCATCATCTTTACCACACCATCATCTTTACCTCACCTTCATCTTTACCCCACCATCATCTTTAATCTACCATCATCTTTACCCCACCATCATCTTTACCCCACCTTCATCTTTACCCAACCATCATCTTTACTCCACCTTTATCTTTACCCCACCTTCATCTTTACCCCACCTTCATCTTTACCCCACCTTCATCTTCTAATTCATGACATTTCTAATGTCATGTCAAATATCATCCTTCCTATTCCACATTATGCTTGTAAGTGGTAAAAAAAGATGTTATTTATTTCAGCTGACTTACTTTGACCTGTGGGTTTCACCTCTTAGTTCTCTCTATGCAGCAAACACACCACATAGGATATTCTAAATAGGCCATCAACAAAATAGCTTCCAGATCCCAAAGAAGGATGACACCGGGCTCCCTGCAACTCGCGACTTCATCACCAATGGGTGTTTCTCTTTTTTTTCCAAGTTGTTGAACAGGAGGATGTCCATTTACAAATGCTATCTCTTCCTGAATCCATAATTCTCTATTAAATCTAAGCAAACACTAGAGATAAGCCTGTGTTTGTGCTATGGACATTTTATTTAACAGGTAATCTAATGTACCAGTACAACAAAAGCGACGCATGCTGGTGCTAGTAGTCACTCTCTCCATTCATTCATATCTAATTTTAGATCAAATCTGTTTGGATGAGTTCAGGTTATGTGGATCTACCAACTGAGATTCAAATTCAGTTTCCACTGGCTGTGATCAAACAACCCACTGTCTCAGTTCATCTGTTACACATCAAACACTTGAAACACTGGTTTATATTCATCAAAGAGAGGGAGACTGAAACCTGGGATATTTGGTTAAAATTTGATTTTGCTTTTTGTGTAGAGGGGAAAAAACATCACAAAATGAAAGCTTGCCTTTTCTCATACTGTTCTTTCACAGATGCTCAGATCTCATTAATGGAAATGACTCACCTGCATGTTCACTACTCACAAGCATGTATCAGAGTCACCCTCTTTTAACAAGCTTTATATTTACAGACCCAGACCGACATAAAAGCCATTTCAAACAGTAGATTAACCAAGCGTCTAATCATAATATAACATTAAAGCCATGGTAAATCACAGTACTTTTACTTTTGATATTTAAGTCCATTTGAAGGTGACAACTTTTGTACATTTTTTTCAAGTGGTAATGTAAGTGGAGGACTTTTTACTTATATGAGCTCTCCTGTCACTCAACTACAGGATTTGTGTACTGCTTATTCAAAAAAATATATATTTCCTTCAACCTATTCAATACTAAAAATTGCCCACCCACATGCAACTCCACCCAGAATCCTGACCATAAACTTGCTCCACCAGCAGAATCTTACACCGACTTAGATCAACCCTCAGAACCCTGTCTCACCGTCTCTGAGAAAGGCACACACCATAGACCTACATCCACATCTGATTCCATAAATCTCCATCTAATCCCAGAAAGCTCTACCTTCACCCCTGCCTCAATGCCAAAAGCCTCCCTTTGTCTCTCTTCCAATGCAGAAAGCCCTGTCTTTATTCCTGCCCCAAAGCAAAACACCCCACTTTAATTCCTGCCCCAATTTGGATAGCCTCACCTTCATCACAGCTGAAATGCAGAAAGCCCCGCCTTTATTACTGCTCCAATGCAAAAGCTCTGAATTCTTTCCTGCCCAAAATTCTGAAAGCCCTGCCTTTATCTCTTGTCCAAAGCAAACAGCTCTGCCTTAATTCCAGCCCAAATTTGGACAGCCTTGCCTCCATTGCAGAAAGCCCTACCTTCATTCCCACCGTAATTCTGATAGCCCTGCTTATTTTCCTGCCACAAGTCAAAAGGTCCTGTCTTGGTGCAGGGCAGAAAGTACCGCTTCGTCCACACCCCAAAGCAGAAAGCCCCATCTTAATTCCCGCCTCAACGCAGACAGCCTCACCCTCATCCCTTGTCCAAAGCAGAAAGTCCAGCCTCCATTTACACCAGAATGCAGAAAGAGCCCCTTCATCCCTATCCCAATGAAGAAAGCCCAGTCTTCCTCCCCGCCCCATTTTCAGAAAGCACCTCTTTCATCATCTCTTGTCCAATGCAAAAAGCCCTGCATTCATTCCCGCCCCAATGCAGATAGCCACCTTCACCCCACACTTATTCCCTTAGAGCAAAATCTCCAACTTAACTTAAGTGTAAGTGCTAAATCTCCTGCATGTGTGAATTCTCTTCAACATTCTGCCTGTCTTTATATGACTCCCATGGTTTACTGCCAACCTCTTTACCTTCCTCAGGGTTAGGGTTCCTTAGGGTCCTTTCCTTTTCCAGTCTGTTTCCATGGTAACTAGTAGTAAAGGCCAGAGAGAAATGCCTGACGCGCAAATATTTCTTCAAATTAACAAAATTCTATTTCACATCATTTCGCTATCGGCATTGTACCACTCAGTTCTCTGACCTTCCCTACAAGTCGAGTGGTATTGTTGAGCATCAGCGACGGTGTTATCATTAAAAAATAAATTCTTTAGTTGAGGTCCCGCACAGAGGTGGAAAGGTAACAAACACATAGAGTCAATGAAAAAAAAGTACTGCAAAGTATGGTACCATGGAACTACTACATGTCTGTGATTATTTCACTTGGAATCTCAAAGCATTTAACAAAATCATACACTTTTAGGAACGACTTCCTCTGAGGAAAACTAAGGATTTTGTGTAGAACCTTAAAGTTTATTGTTTTCATATCAGAAATGTTCCTCTTCAGAAACTTCAAGGATTCTACATTTTATAAAAGTTTACTCAGTGGTGATTCATTGGTCAATTTAATGTTCTTAGCTTTTACTAGGATGGCATTGATTCCATGTGCAGACACAAGTGGCAGCCAATCTAGTAGCTCCTTCTGTGTGCCATTTATTAGAAAAATTTCAGTGCCAGCTAAGGCTAAGCTGATTACTAACTGTTGGAGATATAAGCCCTCTGTTCCATCTCTCATACACAGGAATGTGAAATTGATGGCTAACAAGACAGATTGAGTGTGGACAGAGACCAGAAGTCAAGCGACAAGTGCAAGGGTACATTCCATCAAGCCCATTGAACATCACCAAGACCAAATAGATATAGATTGACTTTCGCTGGTCCAGGTCTACCCTGCTACCAGTCTCTATTGTGCTGTCCCCAAAGCCATTCGGCTTTTTAATACCTCTCTACAGGTAAAAGTGGGGGAAAAGAATTGGGAGTTTTCATGGTGCGAGATACTGTACAGTGTAGCATTAGCCATTCCTCTGTGGCATTAACACTTCAGAAATTAACCTTGGGAAGCCAGATAAAAAGCCTGGATGTTGTTCTGAGTGTTTCTCTTGCATTTGGTAGCTGTTCATATGAACGCTCAACATGAAGTCCAAAGAGCTGTCTATGAAACTGAATACAGCCATCATTAGGGTGTAAAAAAAAACATCAGAGACAGACCAAAAACATTGGGAGTGGCCAATACAACAGTCTGGAACATTCTTAAAAAATAAGGAATTATCTGGCGAGCTGCGCGGCACGGTGGTGTAGTGGTTAGCACTGTCGCCTTGCACCTCCAGGGTCGGGGTTCGATTCCCGGCCAGGCTCGATTCTCGTCTCTGTGTGCATGGAGTTTGCATGTTCTCCCCGTGCTTGGTGGGTTTCCTCCGGGTACTCCGGTTTCCTCCCACAGTCCAAAGATCTGCAGATTAGGCTAATTGGTGTTCCCAAATTGCCCGTAATGTGTGTGCGAGTAAGTGTATGTGTGTGTGTGATGGATTGGTGGCACCCTGTCCAGGAGGTACCCTGCCTTGTGCCCTGGAATAGGCCCCAGGCCCCCGTGACCCTGAATACAGGATAAAGCGGTATAGAATCAGAATCAGAAGAGTTTTATTGCCAAGTACGCTTGCACGTACAAGGAATTTGTTTTAGTGACAGAGCTCCAGGACAAAACAAATAACAAGACAAAACAGCACGACACAAAACAGGAAAAAATAAATAAATAAAATAGAAAATTACAACAAATTGAGTAGGATGGATTTTTTTGGGTTAACATCAAATGGAGTAGGGTGTGAGATACTTACAAATAAGTTAAATAAATATCTGTGGTATTGCACAGTATATTGCAGTGGTGTTGCACATAATATTGCTCATATATTTAATGCACAGTGAGAAGAATGTTTTAGCTGTTCATGAGGTAAATTGCCTGGGGAAAAAAACTGTTCTTGTGCCTGACTGTCCTGGTGTTCGGTGCTCTGTATCTTCGGCCAGACGGCAAAAGTTCAAAGAGAAGGTGGTTTGGGTGTGAGGGGTCCAGAGTGATATTCCGAGCCCTTTTCTTTACTCTTGATGTATACAGTTCTTGCAGTGTGGGTAGGGGAGCCGATAATCCTTTCAGCAGTCCGAACCGTCCTTTGTAGTCTTCTGATGTCTGCTTTTGTTGCTGAGCCAAACCAGACAGTTATTGAAGTGCCCAGGACGGATTCAATGACGGCTGAGTAGAACTGTGTGAGCAGCTCCTGTGGGAGGTTGAACTTCTTCAGCTGGCGAAGGAAATGCAACCTCTGATGGGCCTTTTTAACAGTGGAGTCAATGTGAATGTCCCACTTCAGGTCCTGAGAGATGGTCGTGCCCAGGAACCGGAGTGACTCCACTGCTGTCACAGTGCTGTTCATGATGTTGAGTGGGGGAAGTGCAGGTGGGTTTCTCCTGAAGTCCATGATCATCTCCACTGTCTTGAGTGTGTTCAGCTCCAGGTTGTTGTGACTGCACCAGACAGCCAGCTGCTCAACCTCACTCATCACCGTCCTGGATGAGGCCGATGATTGTAGTGTCATCTGCAAATTTCAGGAGCTTGACAGTGGGGTCTGTGGAGGTGCAGTCATTGGTGTAGAGGCTGAAGAGCAATGGGGAGAGGACACATCCCTGAGGGGCTCCAGTGTTGGTGGTGTGGCTGTTGGACATGAAATCCCCCAGTCTCACTAGCTGCTGCCTGCCTGTCAGAAAGCTGGTGATCCAGTGGCAGACAGAGGTAGGAACAGAGAGCTGGATTAGTTTGGTCTGAAGCAGTGCTGGGATGATCGTATTAAATGCTGATGAAAAGTCTATGAACAAGACTCTTGCATAAGCCCCTGGTTTGTCCAGGTGTTGAAGGATGAAGTGCAGTCCCAAATTGACTGCATCATCCGCAGACCTGTTTGCTCTATAGGCCAACACCAGTCTTTCAAATGACTTCATGACCACAGATGTTAGGGCAACTGGTCTGTAGTCATTAAATCCTGTGATTTTAGTTTTTTTTGGACGATTGTGGAACGTTTAAAGCATGAAGGGACTTTACATAGTTCCAGTGAGCTGTTGAAGATCTGTGTGAAGATGGGAGTCAGCTGGTTAGCACAGGATTTCAGACAGGCTGGTGTAACGCCGTCTGGACCTGGAGCCTTCCTTCTCTTTTGTTTCAGGAAGATCTGGCGAACATCTTTTTCACAGACCTGGAGTGCAGGGGGGGGGGGTGGTCGTCAGAGGTGATAATGGTGGTGTGGAAAGATGATCAGGACAGGAGTGTGGTGTGAGATTGGGGGTTTCAAATGTACAATAGAACTCATTCAGGTCATCAACCAGTTGTTGATTGCCTACAGAGTTAGGGGATGGCGTCTTGTAGTTAGTGATGGTTTTCAGGCCTTTCCACACTGAAGCAGGGTCGTTTGCAGAAAACTGATTTTCCAGCTTTTTAGAGTAGCTTCTCTTAGCCACTCTGATCGCCCTTGTTAGTGTGTTCCTGGCCTGGTTGTACAAGATCCTGTCCCCACTCCTGTAGGCATCCTCTTTGGCCTGACGAAGCTGTCTGAGTTTTGCTGTAAACCATGGTTTGTCATTATTATATGTTAAAAATGTCTTGGTAGGAATGCACATATCTTCACAGAAACTGATGTAGGATGTTACCGAATCTGTGAGCTCGTCCAGATTGGTGGCAGCAGCTTCAAAAACACTCCAATCAGTGTAGTCGAAACAGGCCTGTAATTCCTGCTCTGCTTCACTGGTCCAACTTTTTACAGTCCTTACTACAGGCTTAGCAGATTTAAGTTTTTGCCTATAGGTCGGGAGAAGATGAACCAGGCAGTGGTCAGAAAGTCCTAAAGCTGCTCTGGGGACTGAGGATTAATGTGCTGTTTGTATTTAGGCAGTTCACGTTTGAGATTTGCTTTGTTAAAATCACCAAGTATAATCATAACAGAGTCCGGGTGTTGTTGCTCCGTGTCTGAGATCTGAGCAGCCAGCTGTTGTAATGCTGCGTTCACACACGCTGGTGGAGGAATGTACACACACACAAGAATAAACGAGGTAAACTCCCGCGGCGAATAGAAAGGCTTACAGTTGATAAAATATGCCTCTAGATCGGGACAGCACATTTTTTCCAATGGTGTCACATTTGTACACCAACGTTCATTGATGTAAAAGCACGTCCCCTCCGCCTCGCGATTTCCCCGTTGATTCTGTGTCGCGGTCCGCTCTGAACAGCTGGAAGCCCGGCAGGTGTACCGCGTTATCTGGAATGGCTTCGTTCAGCCAGGCTTCCGTGAAACACAGTGCGGCAGAGTTTGAAAAGTCCTTATTTTTCCTGGAGAGGAGGAAACGTTCGTCCATTTTGTTGGGTAAAGAGCGGAGGTTCGCCAGATGTATACTCGGCAGCGCAGTTCTAAAGCCGCGCTGTCGGAGCTTGACGAGGGCGCCGGCTCTCTTCCCCCGCCTGCGCTTCTTATAGCATTTCAACAGCGCCGCTGCTCCGCCAGTTACAATGTTAAACAAAACGTCTGAATAATAAAAAACTGGTTGAAAATTGTGTGGTGTGTTCTGCTGAATGTTCAGCAGTTCATCTCTGGTATAACTGATAACATTTGAGAAACAAAAAACAGGACAAACTAACAAAAACAATAAGACAAATGGAGAGCCATCCGCGGCGCGGCTATCAAGATGAGTGAGTGAGTGATCTGGTGATCTGGCGAGCTCAGAAACAGCAAAAGGCCTGGAAGACCATGAAAGACCATGAAAGACCATGAAAGACAACTAACATGGATGACCACAGAATCCTGTCCTTGTTGGAGAAGAACCCATTTACAACATATAGCCAAGTCAAGAACGCTCTTGAGGTGGAAGGCATGAAATGGTCAATGTCTACTAATGTCAGTCAAGAGACGGCTTTAAGTAAATACAAACGCTTCAACACAAGGTGTAAACCACTGGTAACGCTCAACAACAAAAAGGACAGATTAGACTTGGTCAGATTCTTTAGACTAACAAAATCAAAATGAACCTTTCCTCCATCGAAGTTCTGGCAAAGTAGTTTGATGGAGGAAACTCAGTACTTGGTCATGTCCGTGGATTGCAGACTGCAAAGGATTTTCATCCAGGTATTAAAGGTAATCTTTATGTTTCTAATTATTATTAATTTGTTCCATTATTTATGATCCCCAATGTGTGAAAACAGCTGTGATTACTCAATAGTTATTTCACACTTTTTCCACACTTTTTTCAAACCCCTTGAACTAAAACTGAAAGTCTTGACTTCACTTACATCTTGAGTGGTTCAAATTGAATTTAAAATTCATAGTGGTGGTGTACGGAAGCCAAATGTCAATAAACTTCCAAAAAGTATGTTCCAAAATTATTGGACCTGGCTGTTGCTACTGGATGTTTAGAAGTTCTTTCAGCATCAGTGAAGTATCTATATACCTATCCTCTTGATAGAAACCGGGAATCATTACAGTACACTGTAGGCTTCTAAGTGAAGCTCTAATGGTCCTTATAAGTACTTAAGGTAGAGAAGAAGAAGAAGAAGAAGAAACGTGATGATGGAGGGATGATGACTTACAGTCTCTCAAGGTATCTGTAGTGGATGAACAGATCAGGATGGAGGGATACGAGGTCGTTACTGTTCAGCTCTCTGTAAGACACAGGAAAGATGGAGGGAGACAGAGAACTGCAGAACTTCAGATGGCA
>CM059212.1:1436137-1451137 GCA_030347435.1 Clarias fuscus
ACTGGGGGAGAGAGAGAGAGAGAGAGAACAAGAGAGGGTGAGAGAGGGGGGGGGGGGGACTGGGGGGAGCGAGAGATGCTGTAGTTCTTTATGAGCAGTTAGCATTAGCGTGTCTCTCACTAACCGACTGGTAATTAATTGAACCGGATTCCTTTCCTTCCATTCATGAATCTGTCCCTATAATTTCAGGTTTGGTCAGAAAAGTCAGGGCTCGTCATTCACTATTGACTGGAATACATTTTTTGGTTCCTCACAATCTGGAGGTGGATTTAAGGTAAATAAGCTAAGTCAGAATTAAATCAAAGTCAGCAGGACATGCTTCAGTGTGGTATTACAATGGAGACTTCAAATCCTGCTAAGTATGATTAGTTTAATTCTGTAAGCTAAACTTTAAGTTAAAATCAAAAAGTTAAAATCTGTAAATTAAAATTTATAAGTGAGTGAGTTGAACTCACTCAGTCGCTCATCATCTCGCTATGTCCTGTATATATGGAGGGTCGTGGGGGGCTTGGACCCGATCCCAGGAGACTCGGGCACAAGGCGGGGTACGCCCCTGGGCAGAGTGCCAATCCACTGCAGGGCACACACACACTCACATGCAACAAACCCACCAAGCATGGGGAGAACATGCAAACTCCATGCACACAGACCCCGATGCAGTAATCAAACCCGGACCGTGGAGATGCGGGTACTAACCACTAAGCCACTGTGCCACCTATAAATAAATTGAATTAAGAAAAAATCTCAGTTAAAATCTGTCAGTTAAACTCTGTACATTAAATTATAAAATCTGTACGTTAAATTATACGACCTAAAGTTAAGGTAAAATCTCTAAGCTAATTCTGTTAACTTTTTTTTTTGGGCTTACAGATAAGTTCTCTCAACACATTTGGAATCATGCCTTTTTTTTTGTTGTTGTTGCTAAAGCTAAAACATAAATTTGGCGTACATTCAAAAGACAGCTTGACCGATACGCTTAATATACAAGACACGTCGTTGTGTAAAAAGTTCTGGTAAACTGCACATATGCAGTAACAATCTCGCCGTATCGTCTGGACATGGCAAGCTCGAATCCTGGGTGATGCTGCGGCTCTCGCGGGAGTTTCACGGGGGAGCACTCTAGCGCTCTCACGTCAATCGTAGCTCTAGCCAATCATCGGTGTCTGAGCTCACACAGGTGGAAGGAGCAGATAGCGCTGTCCTCCGAGTGTGTTACACTGCTCCCAATGGTGTGTGAGCAAGAGCTATGAAAAGATGTGCTTGGCTGCGGGGTGTTCAAACTTTTGACAAATGTGGTGTGTGTTGTTAGTTATGTTCGTCCTACCTTATTCTTGCCAATTTTTCCTGCTTGTAGCACATCAACATAGAGAACTGAACTGTATAAGGAGATGATCAATGTTCTCCACTTCACCTGCCAGGGTTTTTAATGTTATGCGTATAAAGTTATTGTTGTTAACAAATCAAAATCCATATAGCTATGATCCGTTTAGTTGAAGTAAAAGCTGAAAGTGTTTTGGTGCCATCTAGTGACCATGTGATGATGTGACAGGTATTTATTAATCATAGAGTCAACGATCAGCTCAGTTGTGGTAGCAGTAATACCAGGAATAGAAGGTGCGAAGGTAATAGTAACTGTAATAGATGTAGGAGCTGTAAGAGGAATAGCAGTAATTGCTGGGGTAATAGTAGGAGTAGCTGTAGCGGTAGTAGCATTCAAATTCAAATTTTATTTGTCCCATGCACAGTACGATATGCAGCGAAATGCTTATACGACCGCTTTTGACCTTTAAACTCTAAATTATCGATAAAAGTAAAAATAGAAATAACAAAATAAATTCGGGAATGGAAATGAATAAAATATAGAGAAGATGATAAGAAGAACAGAATATAAAATATGGAATATGGTAAAGAAAAATAGTTTTAAGAAAAACAACCTAGCTGTACAAAATATACACAGTGATGACTGTACAAATGTGCAAAATATTAGACTAGATATAAATTTTATTTGCAGTCATTTTTAATCAGTAGAAGTAGTTTTGTAGAAATATTCGTAAAAGTGTGATGGTACGAGTTATACTATATAGATATTCACTATTTTCAATCGTAGCATTAGTGACAAATGCTTTTCTATTTCCAGTCTTATTATTAGTAGAAATATGCTGATTTTTCAGTTTTTATAGAACTGTTTGTAATATTTGTAGTTGTAGTAACTAACAATTGTGGAAGTTTTAGTGATTTATTTACATATTTATTATTGTCCATAGTACGTAACAGTGAAAGAAGTGGTCGAAAAGTAGTTGCAGAATTATTAGTCAGTGCTTTAATAGTTAGGAAATCCAATTGTTGTTAAAATCATTTTAAAAGCTGTATGTTGTGTCAATAATAACAAACATAATAAAGAAGGAAACGTCAGATGCTAAGCGTTTGTTTCCTGCCCGTGTTATTCTGAAATCAGACTCGTCACGCTAAATGCAAACGGAGGACGCTGGGACTCGTGTGTGTTTTTGTAATACTTTAATGACAGTTTAAATGAAGACATTCAAAGCAAATATCCTTGTTCTTGATTGGCTAAACAGAAGGCACATGCCACCTGCGGAGCGGCGAACGGGAGATAAACTAATCCAAGGTCTTGCTCGAACTTTGAAGTATCGGCAAGAGTTGTGATTATCCAAGATCTAAAGAAGAAACCCGAAATAAAATAATCGTATTGCTTCAGTGCAGCGGAAAGCTGCGTTAAACAACACAACGACGGTAACGTATTAGCGATGCGTCGCGTATAAATAGCACACACTCGCTAAATGAAGCTAAAATCTACAACAAGGAAAAAAAAAATGCTCTGCTCTTAAATGCTCTTTTTCTAATACAGATTTTTCAAAATAATACTGCAAAGTTTTCATGTCTTAAAAAAGGAAACAAAACAAAAGCTTGGAATTTGAATAAAATAAAACCTACAGTTGAAGAAAAATTACAGTTTGATATTTAACTTTGACCGCATTGGCGACTGCAGGGAGCGTCCACAGACCTGCGCTGGTGTCGCTGAGGGGCATCAGCGGGAACCTCTCACACACACACACACACACACACACACACACACACACGTATATAAATGAAGACTGATTTGGCACGAGGGATGATCATCAGGGCTGTGACATACAGACATGCATCAGTCTGAAGGTTTATAATTAAATCTGAGATAATTAAAGCCAGTCGGAATTATAATGTGATTCAAAATTCTAAAAAAGAATGAATGAAATTTGCTACAAGACTTATGAAGCCCTTTTTTAAAAAAAAAAAAAAGTATAAACCTGGAAAAATAAATCAAACAACAAACATAAACTGCTTCATCATATTGGCACTGATTGTAAGTAATAACCTCGGTCTGTCGGCCGAAAGCTTTATACACACATCAGTGTATCAGTGTATAACGGCACTTGGTAAATAAATTGGCACTGATTTTGTTTTTTTTTTGTGTTGGTAAAGTGATCTACAGAATCTACCCAAATGAATAAAATTTAAGAACTGATAATAATGTTAAGAACTGATCTTAAATCCATCATGCAGTTTGAAAAATATAGATTTATATATGTATATATTATTATAAAGGTAAAAAAAAAAAACAATTACAAAAGATGCGTAATCTCCCTTATAATGATACAGTAGCCCCTATAGCGTCTGCTATTCCCGTTTTCACTCTAATCTGTGCTTGGTGTGGAACTGTTGGCAGGTTGTGGCTCCCCCTGCTGGCCGCTCATGACCCCTCACGGCGTTTACATGCACTCGAACTCATCGATACGCTGTTTGGTGTTTCCGGAGCGGATCTGCCGCAGCGTCTTGTATTTGTCGCGTCCGGCCCGCACGTTCTCCGCATGGATGATATCGTTCTGCGTTTTCTTCGTCTCGTCACGAGCGTTAGCCAGCTCCGTGCTCAGAGCCTGGGGGAGAAAGGGAGAAGGAATTCAAACATGGCCTTGACATGGACCAAAATCTTTAACTTGTGGTAGCAAACATAACAAACGAGGTTTCATTTAGAAAACTTTAAACAGATAAAAACCGATCCAGCTGCAGTCCTGGACTTGCCTCAGGTCCAGTACACATTTCTCTGATCCAGATTTTGCCTTTGGTCTTGGTCCTGGTCTTTGTTCCAGGTCTGTTGACTATTTCTAAATCTGCTCCGAGTTCAGATCGAGGCGCTAGCTCTGGTCCTGATCACTGACTCTCTGACACGGACCCCATGACAGACTCACACTTAATCTTCACCTATGAACCCAGCTCTCTCGTCCGGTCCTGGCTCTGCTACTCTCTGCGCGGATGGTGATGTCTACAAGACATGCATGGTGTTCTTACCTGCAGGTGTTTCTGCACGCGTTCGTTCTTCTCGGCCTCGGTCATGCGCTCCTCCTCGCTGCGGTCCTTGTACGCAGCGGCGTTGGTGAGCTCGGCGCTGGCCTCCGCACTGCTCTCATCGCTCTCCTCGTGATCGCTCTCTCCGTGGACGGGTTCCTGCACGTGAATGGCCGTCACCGTGTTCTTCAGCTCCTCCTTCGTCTTCTCCAGGTCCTCCTGAACCATGGTGGCCTGAGTGCGATTACAGAATGTTATTAACCTCTCCGTCAGGACGAATTATCCTCAGTAATCTGATCATCTCCTTCTTTTTGTCTTTATATATGTTGTCTATATGTTTTTTCTTACTTAGCTAGCTAGGCAGATGTCTAGATCTATTTAGCTACTAACTTTAGAAAGCTGTTAAAAATACAAAAAGAAAAAGATCTACAGATAAACTTACTGATGTTTAGGTATTCAGTCATATAATCATGCTAGTTTTTATAACTAGTTTATTTCTGTAGCTTCCACATGGTGAGCCGCTCCATTGTGTAAAGAGACAGAGCGGCGATTTGTCTTTAAATAGAACTGACTCTAGCAGCACTGTGAGTGTGTGTGTGTGTGTGTGCTGCTTTCTAACTCTCTATGCTCCAGGATATCCCCAGTGGGGCGAGGGAGTCCGCCCTTCCAAATAAACGAGTGTGAAAGAGAAGGAAAGAATGGAAGAGTTAAAGCGGCTGGGAGGAGGCGAGCGGAAGGCCGAGGTCACTGCAGCCGCAAGCGCATGAACTCGCACAGGAAACCTTCAAATGAAAGCACTTCGTTTTTTTTTTACAGAGACCAATCAAAAGGTCAATATGGGGACATTAGGTCCTTGTAAAGGGGTGAAACCAACCCCCTCCCCCCCCACGCATGCCCCCCCCCACCCACCCACACACACACACCCTTCAACATATTTGTCTATAAAGCAATTTCCCTTTGGGATTAATAAAGTTCTTTGAATCTTGAATAACCAGGGACACACCCGCTGCCCAAAATACCAAACCTTGTTAATATTCCCAGGATATTTTATTAACTTTTCGGGTGTCTGGGAAAGTGTGTATGGACGTCTAAATGTTCACACGAGCTGTAGAGAAGTGTGTTAAAAACATTTCACCTTCTGCTGCCACAACTCGGCTTCCTCCTCCTTCTTCTTCTTAGCATCTTCTAGCAGAGAGATCTTAGAGGTAAGCTCTGCCAGCTCAGTGGCCTAAACACACACACACACACACACGCACACACACACACACACATTAGTTCATCACATTTTCCACACAGTTGTTCTGTGGCTTTCTGTAGTTAGGAAACTGGAGAGGGGTTTCAGCAGTTCTAGGAGACTGTTGCCAGGGGGCTATAACGACCGTTAGGAGTGTGTATAGACATTATAATGACCGTTAGGAGTGTGTATAGACATTATAACGACCGTTAGGAGTGTGTATAGACATTATAACGACCGTTAGGAGTGTGTTTGGTTTCTATTAAACACTCTCTAGTGAATGTTATGGGCGTGATTTTGCGCTGCGAGGTCAAACGGGTTTGTGTGTGTTTCTGTGTCTACACACCAGGTGCTCCTGGTTCTTCATCTGGTTCTCAGCCTGCTGCAGCAGGGTGAGTTTGGCCTCCTCTGCTGCCCTTCTATCTTTTTCCAGACGTTCCGCCTCTTCATGTGCTTTCTTCCTCTCCTGCTCGAGCTCCAGCGCTTTGCGGGTCTGCTCCTCCAGCTCTGCAAACACACACACACACACACACACACACACGCACACACACACACACACACGCACACACACACACACACACACGCACACACACACACACAATGTTCAATGCCAAACACTCCGACCACGCCCGCTCCAAGGCACTCTGACCACGCCCGCTCCAAGGCACTCTGACCACGCCCACAGTCATTAGTAAGTAACACGGACAGACCTTCTTGAGCTTTCTTGGTCTGCTCCTCAATCTGCCTCAGTCTCTCCATCAGCTCCTCCTTCTCCTTCTCAATCTTCTCCTTCTCCTTCTCTGCCTGCTCTCTCTTCTTCTTCTCGTTCTCCAGCATGGCCCTGTGTGTGTGTGAAGGAGAGAGAGAGAGAGAAAAACATGTGATGGAAAATTGTTCTTCTTGGCATTGAGAGGCATGCAGTATTGGAACAATAGGAACATAAACAGACACAGGAGTCTTAATCAGGCATGCATACACAACAGCCTGCAACCACACACACGCACACACACGTCTGTACCACTATACCCTCTCACGATAAACATCATCATGCTGTTTGTTTGTTTTTTACGTGAGGCGTGTCACGGGGAGGTGCGGCTTCTGTAATTAATGATGGTCTGAGCTCATTAAACATGCTGAAGCTTCTGATGCGTTTCAGCAGCTTCACTTCCATCGCAGCATTACACTTCCTGTGTCCTCATGCACACTACGGCTTTAAAGGAAATGATTTACTGATTTATATGTGTTTACATTTGGTGGTAAAATGTTGCCGTTCCTCTATAATCCTGCAGGTGGTGCTCTAAACTAGTCATGCAGCACAGAGTCCTGTGGGCGGGGCAAATTCTTTGCTAAATTTGTGCAGAGTTATAACAAAATCTGAAAACATTTACTGTAGAGTCGTGATATTTATAAAATCATGGTATCTATAGGTTGTTAACACAGACTGAATCTGGCCCTCGTATGGCGATGACGTCGCCTCGTCTGATCCCTGCTGATCCCCATCCCTGCTATAATCACACACCAACTACAATAAGATAATCGGAGTGACGGTTTTAATAAACTCCCCGTTTTCTCTGATTCAGGACTAGGCGTCTGTATCTCCACCAACCTCCCATAAATGATTCAAAAATCTTCAGGCTGGTCTCCTGACTGCTCCGAAAAAATAAACGCATCCTCCTCTAGGATAAATGAGAGAGAAGCTGCTCAGTCACTTTCCTTTTCGTGTCAATGCAGGAGATCAGATTACATTCTCTCTGAGCGAGTCAGCCATGCAGCAAGAGCTGCTGCTAGGACAAATCACGTCCAGGAGAGCCACGTATGGGGTGACGTGAACGAATGAGAACAAGGCGGGAGCGGAGTCTCACCTCTCCATCTTCTTGTGGTTCTTCTCCTCTTTGGCCTGCGCCTTCATCTGCTGCACCTCGATGGTGTCGGGTTTCCTGCGGCGCATGTACAGCTCGTGGTTCCCCATGCACAGGGCCAGGATACGCTTATTAATGCGCAGGCGAGGGGCATAGAAAACAAAGTCCTGCACCACACCCACACACACACACACACACAAACTTTATTATTAAGATGGACCTGATTATGAATACACACACACAGACAGAGAGACAGAGCTGTGCTACACACCGGTGCTTTCTTATCGATGGGTTTGATGACAAACTTCTTGTCGTTGAAGGAGATGTTTCTGATCTCGCTCCATGGGAAACCGATCTTCGGCGTCATCCTGAACAGCACACAGGAGAGAACACACACCCATGTGTGTGTGTGTGTGAGTGTGTGTGTGTGTGTGTTTTAATAATATACTTCATTACAAATGATCATTTGTTCAAGTATAAACAGAAATATCCGTCAGGTTCTTTATGGCCACTAGTAGGTGCTGAAACGCAGACAGTCATTTCAATACCGTGTGTGTGTGTGTGTGTGTGTGTGTGTGTGTGGCTGTACATTTGTGTGAAAAAAACAAACCAGTTGTATTTATGACATATGAATCAGTGTGTGTCTAAATATTCATCTAAAAGCTGAAAGTGTGTGTGTGTGTGTGTGTGTGTGAGAGAAATACAGCGTGCATACTTGTCGGTTTGTTCGTAGATGTTGAGCCCGAGTGCGTCGACGCCCAGCCACAGCTCCGTGCCCTTCTTATTCTTAATGCTGAAGTAGTTCACACCGTACATCTCCAGATCCTGAGCAATCTTCAGATACTCCATCATCGAGTCCTCCCTAACACACACACACACACACACGACTTTAATAATGATACAGTCTCTATATCATGATAAACGTTTCACCATTCGAGCTGTGAATCAGCACTAGACTGTTGAATTGATTGTGAAACGATTCGTCATTAGCACTCAAGATATCTCTCTCACAGGCTCTGAAGTATTAAAAAACGTAAAGTATTTCATAAAACACTGACACCGAATGACTGTGTGACTTGTGAGATTGAACGTTTACAATGTCATGATGCCATAATCCACACCAACCGCACAGTAACGCACTACTGAGTAACAAGCAGCGATGCTCTCACAAAATCGGAGTATTTGCACAAGAAGAAAGCTGCTTGTATTCATTCATTTTAAGGTTTTCATGATCTTACACAATTTTATTCATTAAATCAACCAACAAAAGATCGATTAATAGTTCAGGACTGGAGTTTCCTACAGTCTACCCGAGTCTCCAATAACCAACTGGACTCCATATGAACTTAAACACGCCTCCTGTTATACTGAACGTCCAGCCTCCTAACACACAGTATGAGTGCTGATCAAATCCCTGCTCTCCGTTATCACCCAGATGAGGATGGGCTCCCTGTTGAGTCTGGTTCCTCTCAAGGTTTCTTCCTGTTACCATCTCAGGGAGTTTTTCCCTCAGCACCGTCGCCCTCGGCTCGTTCATCAGGGACCATCTGATCATTCTGACTCACACACATTTTCCCACAAATCATACAAACATCCATCATTTTATTTAGATTCTTTAAAGCTGCTTTGCGACAATGACCGTTGTTAAAAGTGCTATACAAATGAAATTTGAACTAAATTGAATTTCATGGCAGAAACAATTAAATCAAGTTAAAATTGCGACAGTTTCGATAAGTCATAAGTTATAAGTCCTGAGGAACCGATACACATCCCCTACCCTACATAACTTACACACTGCTACCATGTTTTCCTCTCCTGCGAATACATTTCAGAATTTCAGAATTATTTCATAATTTCCAATGAGCCGCACCGAACTCCAACAAAGATCTCGCTAGGATTTCAGATGCACTTGCAGGATTAAGACCGCTTCAGGATTAAGAGGTTTAATAATACTTTGCATACTTAGCAAGTGTGTATACAGTATAAACATCTAATATTATACACCGATCAGTCACAACATGAGAGTGTAGACCGCGCGGGCGTGGGGGAGCTCGGGTGCCCGGGATCCTGTCACCCGCTTACTGCTGAGTAATGTGTTAACGTTATGGCGGATCAGTGTCTCTATAAAGTGCTTAGTATTTATTACGTGGTCATGCGCGCGCGCGTGTGTGTGTGTGAGATACGTGTATACGTACCTGAGCATGCCCTTGTGTTCCTCATGCCACACCTGAATTCGCTCCTCCCACTGCTCCTTATTCAGCTTGTGCTGCTCCAACACTCTGAAAACACGACACCCAGAGTTAAACACAGTTACACACACACACACACACACACAAAGATATACACAGAGAAACATGCACACAGAGACACGCACACACACACACCTCTGGGGGAGGAGCTTGTCGTTGGACAGGTATCCAGTTGAGTGTGAGTCTTTGTTATAATCGGCGTATTTGGCCTGAACTGCGTATGAGGCGAGTAACACGGCGGTCTCCGGGGGGCAATAGATATCATCGTTCAGAATTCCTTCTTTCACCTGCACACACACACACACACACACACACACACACACACATCACTTTACATACAACAATTTTACAATTCTATGTTCAAAGATTAATATATGTATATATACACTAATATCTGTATATATCATTTGTTTTCTAAAAATCCCTTGCGCACGCACACACACACACACACACACACACACCTGCAGAAAGAAGAGTCTCTGCGTGGCCTCCTGTATGAGCTCCTCAGAGACGTCCTCAGGGTAAAACTTCGCCCGAAACTTAAACAACAGTGGGCTCTCCTTACGCACATCCTGTGCTGTCACCTGCACACACACAGGCATGAACACACACACACACACACACACACACACACCAAAACCACATACGTTAGCTATCTGTTTGCACGTGTCCAGTTTTCTCTCTCGTATGTTTTTCTCGTCTCTTGCAGTTGTGGCTTCACACACTCACACACACACACACACAGGTTAGAGAGAGTGAGAGCAGGAGGAGCGTGTGTACGTGATGTGTGGGTTTGCAAAAGCGCTGACACACATTCTTTCTCTCAGTCGCTCGTCTCGCTCGAGATTGAAACCCAGAATTTATTTGATTTTCATGTTCACATAGAAGAGAAGCGCAAGTCAGGAGTGCACTCGAATGTAAACGTAAAGTAAATGAAATGAAATTAATCAATATGTGATAGCAGTGAAAAGTTATAGAAGGTTTATAAATCTATTCTTCCGAGCTTATATGCTTCGAAACGTTTTGACATCTTAGGACTTGCAGGAAAACTAGAAGACATAAAAAAAAAAAAAAAAAGTAAATATAGTTTGTTTAAAGTTTCCCCACGTACAACAAGAAATTAAATTCCATTCATGTTCTTTCTAGAATTGCATATGTTCACATATTGTACACGTGAGAATATTTTATTGATATTATTTATTTATTCTTGCAGGTGTTCTCCATGTTCTGACACTTTCTTACCCTCCGTGATGAACTTTACACTTAAGTGATGAAGGCTAGGCCTGAAAAACATCCTGCACACACACACACACACACACACACACACACACCTTCTTGTTGAGTTTGAGCCAGGTTGGGAAACCCTTGGTGTCCTGGTACTGCAGGCCAAAGAACCAGACCTCCCTCAGGCCGATGGTCTTCACCACCTGTGCACACACACACGGAAATGATTAGTTAACTTACACATTCATATGTAGAGTTTTGACACATATATAACAAGATATCTCTATTTATCTAGAGCGGGACTGTTGAGGACAGTGGATAATAACAGAACACAGTACTGAGAGTAAAAACTATTTCTCTATATGATCCCCTGCTACACTAACACACACTAGTTTTCAGAGTATGCCCGGCCTCCCAGGATCTCCTTGGAACGAGATCAGGACTGTACGGGGGACGTGGCAATGTAACTCCAGGCGAGTTCCTGTAATGTGTGTCTCTTCCTTCTGCAAGTTGGTACCGTCGACATTCAAGGGTCAGACGTTCCACTCGCTAAATGTTCACGAGACTGACTACAGTGGGCCACAATCGCCTGTTTTATGCCTCCATTCACAAGAAATTTCATTTTGACTCGAACCCCCTCGTATATGAGAGCGCCAGATAGATGATGCTCCACCCTTCAGCTAAGACAGGAAGCTGTGACTCAGAACAGAACTTTGCACAGGAGATACTGTGTGTGTGTGTGTGTGTTTGGTTCAGAGGAGGGTATCAGTGTGGGATAGTCTATCAGTCTTACCGTCAGTGCTGTTTGACAGGAATGTGTGCTGAACTGTGTGTGTGTGCGTATATGGAAAATGTGAGGTCCTATTAGTAAATGCTTTCCGGGCGAGGTGTGTGTGCGTGCCAAGTCACGGTAGATGTGTTTACACACACACACACACGCGCACACACACACACACATTGTGTATTTTGTCTGCAAATGGAGAGAAATAGAAAGCAGTAGACGCTGTGAGAAAAAGAGTGCAGAGTGTGTGTGTGTGTGTGTGTGTGAGAGGGAGAGAGAGAGGTGGGGGATGGGCTGACCCTGTGACAAGACAGTTACAATGTCAGCTGTGTTTAATGGTGCAGAGTAAAAAAAAAAAATTGCAAGTCACTCATGTAGCCACAGTGCTAACAGTTAGCCTTTAAACTACTAAACAAACTAGCTAGCACAGCACACAAGTGCCTGAATGTTAGCAGATACTAGTACACACACACACACACACACACACACACAAAATAATAATAATAATAATAATAATAATAATAATAAAATGAGTTTTCTGAAAGGATTAAAAGTGTTCATTAATTTTACAGTTCTTTAAAATCCTCTCAGAAATCCTGTCAGGTTAACACATGCTCGCTAACTAGCTAACACCACCTGAGGAAATCTCTCTCTCTGTCTCATTGTCTCTCATTGTTTTTTGTTCTGTCTCTCTCTCTCAGGTTGTGTCTCTCACTGATGATCTATTTGTGCCTCCTTCCCTCTTTTTTTTCTGTGGTTTCTTTTTGTCTTTCTCTCCCTGGCGCGCTCTCTATCTGTCTGTCTATCTCTCCATCTCTCACTCTCCTTGTCTCTGTCTGCCTCTCTTACTTCCTTCCTTTCTCTTTCTCTCGCATTTTCTTCCTGCGTCTTTCCCTCTGTTCCAGTCTGTCAGTATCTGTGTGTGTGTGTGTGTGTGTGTGTGTGTGTGTGTGTGTGTGTGTGTGTGTGTGTGTGTGTGTGTGAGAAGAGAGAGAGAGAGAGAGAGAGAGAGAGAGAGAGAGAGAGAGGAGGAGAAATGAAAGGTTGCGCTGAACAAAGCGTCTCATTATCATGTTAAAGAGCGAGGTATTTCAGCGAGGCGACGGACAGAATGAGTAAGAACGCTAGGAGGACGGGGGGGCGGGTGTGAGGGCATGAGGACGGAGAGAAGGGGGGATTGAGAAAGAGTGGCACGAGGATGAAAAAAAGTGGAGGACAATCGTTGGGAGGAGACGAGAGAGAAACACAGACTTCCTTTTAAACAAACAATTTACTATTTATGAAAAACAGCTAAAGTTCCCTAAAAGTGAACACACACCCAGAGAGAGAGAGAGAGAGAGAGAGAGAGGGAGGGAGGGAGGGAGAGACAGAGAGAGAGAGAGAGGGAGAGAGAGAGAGAGAGTGAGAGAGAGAGGGAGGGAGGGAGGGAGGGAAAGAGAGAGAGGGAATGAGAGAGAGAGGGAGTGAGAGAGATGGAGGGAATTTGGTGGTGTTCAAAAACAGCACTAATAGTTGAAGCTACTTGAGTTTATCTGATCAGTGAAAATCAATCAAATCATTAAACACCTCTGGGACACAAACATATACACACACACACACACACCACTACAGATCTCTCGAAAACAACTCGCTTCACACAGTCAAAATTATTCAAATAACTAAAATAACAATACTGAAATACCCCCCCTCAGTGAGTGCACAGACACAGCTACTGCACATCATCTCTGCACCTCACTGTAACACACACTGTAACACACACTGAATCTCACTGTAACACACACTGAATCTCACTGTAACACACACTGAATCTCACTGTAACACACACTGAATCTCACTGTAACATACTAACACACACTAACACTCATTGTAACACACTGCACCTCACTGAAACACACACTGTAACACACTTAATCTCACTGAAACACACACTGAAACACACACACTGAAACACTAACACACTGCATCTCACTGTAACACACTGCATCTCACTGAAACACACTGAAACACACTAAAACACTAACACATACTGCATGTCACGGTAACACACTGCATCTCACTGCATCACACACTGAAACACACTGCATCTCACTGAAACACACACTGCATCTCACTGTAACACACACTGTAACACACTGCATCTGCATCTCACTGAAACACACACTGCATCTCACTGAAACACACACTGCATCTCACTGAAACACACACTGCCACACTGCATCTGCATCTCGCTGAAACACACACTGCATCTCACTGTAACACACTGCATCTCACTGAAACACACTGAAACACACACTAAAACACTAACACATACTGCATGTCACGGTAACACACTGCATCTCACTGAAACACACACTGCATCCCACTGTAACACACACTGTAACACACTGCATCTGCATCTCACTGTAACACACTGCATCTCACTGAAACACACTGAAACACACACTAAAACACTAACACATACTGCATGTCACGGTAACACACTGCATCTCACTGCATCACACACTGAAACACACTGCATCTCACTGAAACACACACTGCATCTCACTGAAACACACACTGCATCTCACTGAAACACACACTGCCACACTGCATCTGCATCTCACTGAAACACACACTGCATCTCACTGAAACACACACTGCATCTCACTGAAACACACACTGCATCTCACTGAAACACACACTGAAACGCTGTAACACACACTGAAACACTGTAACACACACTGAAACACTGTAACACACACTGAAACACTGTAACACACACTGAAACACTGTAACACACACTGAAACACACACTGCATCTCACTGAAACACACACTGTAACACACTGCATCTGCATCTCACTGAAACACACACTGCCACACTGCATCTGCATCTCACTGAAACACACACTGCCACACTGCATCTGCATCTCACTGAAACACACACTGCATCTCACTGAAACACACACTGCATCTCACTGAAACACACACTGCATCTCACTGAAACACACACTGCATCTCACTGAAACACACACTGCATCTCACTGAAACACACACTGAAACGCTGTAACACACACTGAAACACTGTAACACACACTGAAACACACACTGCATCTCACTGAAACACACACTGTAACACCAACACTGTAACCTCTCTTCAACTCACAGAAATGCAGAAAAACCTGAAACTCACAAACATTTGCACTGAAATCCACCGAACCTCACACAAACTCACCACAACTCACACCGAAACTTGCACTAAAATTCTCAAACTGCTCAGCCCCTTTAATGAACCGCTCACACACACTCATCACACTAACCCTGAATAACCTCA
>CM059212.1:1458637-1483637 GCA_030347435.1 Clarias fuscus
TGCACTTGTAAGCGTGAACGCCTTGTAGCACAACGTGGTCCCATCTGTTTCACAATATACTGTAAACTAATGTAACCTAGAACGGTTCTACAGATGATCTGCCCGATCGATAGAGCCATGCTGCAGGAGGTCGTTTGTTGCTCAGAACTTCCAAAAAATTTAAATAATCACGTTCAAAAGTTAACGAAAGAATTCGGTCTGAGGTGAAACATTAGAATTGAATTTTTGTTTCTGAACAGGTCATTCATTACCTTCTGAGAGGGAGAGCATGGCTCGACAGGCGCGCTTCATATCTGAGCACGGGTACGACCACAAACCGCGCAAAATGAAAGACTGTTTTTGTAGAACTTAAAAGCAGAAAGTCTTGCTTTCAGAACCAACTCCCTCCATCAAACCAGTGTCGCGTCTGAGCAGGAAGTGCTTCAGTGTTTGGAACTTGAAATATCATGTTAAATACTTAACCAAGGTTTCAGTCTGAGGAGAAACATCTGCCTCGCTCTACATACTGTAACGACGCGGATGGAAAGTGTGCCTGCGTGTAAATTCTTTTTTCCTTTTTGTGGTCTGATGCGGTTCTGATTTCATTCATTCATTTCTCAATTGTTGGAGTTACAGTGTACATTATCAAAAAACAAACAAAACAACAAAAAAAAACCTCAACCCGAACACGAGTGTAACACTAGATTTTACCCACTTTAACCCATTTTATTTATTTTGCTCCCTCCCGATCTGGCAACCATTCGACTGTCTCTACGGGATTCTTACCAACCTGGCAACCTGTCACCGAGTAACGGTTCTCTATCTGCACCAAAGACATAACAATGCGAGAAATTATAACACACACACGTTCTGTTTCATAGTGTGTGTGTGTGTGTGTGTTTTTAATCTTTGAGTGAAACATTAAAAGCAACTGTATAAATCATGACCAGACGTGAGCAGGGTTTTTAGGACAACTAGCAAAAATGCTACACTGTGGGAGGCTCCATGAGATTCCCTTCACTAATTGAACAGATATAACAATGAATTAATTAACTAATTAAGGTTCTGTATTAAAGAATCAAATGTTAACAGCGATGAAAGCAATGTGGTGAAGACAAGGTTTACATCCGGGTTCTTTATCTTTCATTCTTTTCTCTTTAAAAAAAAAAAACACAAAAAAACCGTTATACTTGTATTTTAAATGAAGAGAGGAAACACCGCGCGTTATCGCGAGATTTGGATGATGGGGTTTAAAATGGATGAAGACAAAAGAGAACAAAATGAGGTGAAAACACGAATTAAGCCCGGAGTCGCGAGCATCACAGTGTGTAGAGCCCTGAGGAGGGGCAGTGTGTGTGTGTGTGTGTGTGTGCGGCTCAGCGCGGGTTATTCACAGTCTGGTCACTAATTTCACCGTTAATTAAACTCGTGCTTCTGGATGAACGTGATGGATAATAACACACGCCTGTTTTTCTTTTCATATCAATCCCGTTATCTGTCTCACTTACAGTGCAACAAGTTCCATCAGCTCACACACACACACACACAGGCAGGCACTCAATTATAACTAAACTGGAAAAAGTGTGTTTAGTCTGATGAGAGCAGTGTTCATCCACATCCTGCGCAGCTTTAGGCGCGGAACACACACACACACACACACACACACACACACGGGCTCGTTACATTTCTGTTTTCTTTAAGAAGAAGTCCAGTGCTCAAACTCACCGTTTTCGGCATCTTTGATCTTCTTTCTTTCGTATTTTAAATTAATTACAAAGTATCTTTTTTTTTTTTTTAAGAACGCGATGACGTCAGCCGGCAGCTCCTGGAACAACTTCTCCCATCCAGCGCGCGCTCTCTCTCTCTCTCTCTCTCTCTCTCTCTTCAGGCACAAACTTTCGCTTTCTGCCTTTTTCCTTCTCTCTCCTTCTTTTATTCCTCTCTTCTGCTTTCCTGCGGTGTGTTTCAGAGCTTCGGAGTGTGTGTATGAGAGAGAGTGTGTGTGAATGAAAGAGAGAGAGTGGGGTTTTTTTTTTTCCTTTTCCTGCTAACGGAACTCACTTTATATATAAACCACACCCAGTAGTCTGTCTCTCTCTGTCTCTGTCTCGTGTGCACACAGACACACACACACACACACACACACACACACACACACACTACGTCAACCAGCAGGTGGCGCAGGAGGGCTTTACACTGCCGTACAGGGGCGGATCTTCATCATCATCATCATCATCATCATGTGTTCGAACGCACACAGACTGGCCATGTGTGTGTGTGTGTGTGTGTGTGTGTGTGAACCCTCACTAGTGAACAGATTATTAGTGAGTTCCAGAACTAAATGAATAAACGTCTCCGTGTTCTCGCGTGAACGCGCACTTCCGTCCTCAGCAGGCCGTTAGGGGGCGCAGTGTGTGTGTGTGTGTGTGTGTGTGTTTGTGCGCAGCAGGACCCAGCCGCGGTAACGGCTACTGTGCACGTCGCCATGGCAACGTTCCAATCCGCGTGCGCTCTCTCTCTCTCGAATAATCCTGGAATCCAAAATGGGCGCGTCACCAGCGCTGGCGGGCCGGGCCGGTTACCATGGATACGGCATTCAAAAAAAAAAAAAAAACCCTATGTGTGTATGTACTAGCCCATGCTGCAGTAGTGCACTAGCATTATTAACATGAACTAATCATTAGAGTAGTGTTACAGTAGTAGCAAACAGTGTCAAACAGACAGAAAGATAAAAGTACACTGTGTTAAACCTTTGATGTTGTGTAAATAAACAAACTAATTAAAAAAAAAATACAGAACAGTTTCAATTTAAATAGAAGGACGCTATATTAACAAAAACATTTAACTAACTTCAATAAATAAATGAATAAAATTACACTGTTAAAAAACTATTTAAAATAAATAAATACCTAAATAATTAAATAAAATACACTACGTTTAAAAACATTGAACTTACTTAAGTAAATGAAAACATACATAAATAAAAATACACTATATTTAAAAACAGTGAACTGATAAAAAATAAATTCAATATAACTGTTAACTGTTTTAACTGTCATGTGAACTAATTTGAGGAAAGAAAGAAAGAAAAGAAGACTATGTTTTTAAACATTTAATTAAATAAAAATAATAAAAGTACACCATGTTTAAAAACAGTGAACTAATATAAAAATGTTGTTGGTCTTTTGGCTGCTCCCGGCTAAGGGGTCGCCACATTACACACCATCCGATCCGTACAAAGCTTGGCACAGGTTTAACGCCGGATGCCCTTCCTGATGCAACCCTCCCATTTTATTCAGCACTGCATCCAGTGGCTGGGGTTTGGGTCTTGGCTGGGAATTGAACACAGGCTTTGTGAGAAACCTACCACTGAGCCACCAATGCCCCCTACTGAACTAATAATATAAAAATAAAAGAATGAAATATAACTGCAATAACATTTTAAATTGAAGTAATTTAAAGAAAGAAAGAAAGAAAGAAAAGCAGACCGTGTTTTAAAATATTTAACTAAATAAAAAAATAAAAGTACACTATGTTTAACAACATTGAACTAATATAAAAATAAATAAATAAAATATAACTACAAGAACACAACACATTTTGAAAGTTGAACTAATTTAAGGAAAGAAAGAAAGAAAAGCAGACTGTTTGAAAACCTAAAAAAAATAATAATAATAATAATAAAATAACACAATATAATTTTTACTTTTGAACTAACCACTTTAATTAATTATAATTAATTGTTGAACTAATTTAAGTAAATAAATTACAGTAGTCTGACAAAATGATTTAATCCACTGAACTAATGTAAACAAAATAAAAACACATACAAAATAAATAAATAACAATAGCAATATTTATAAAATTATGAATAAATGTATACACTTATTAACAAATAACAATATTACACTAGAAACTATGAAAATATGAAAACAAGCTGGCTAATTTGGGAACACTTAATCCACATGTCTTTGCACTGTGGAGAACCCAGAGGAAACCCTCCAAGCACGGGGAGAACATCAACTCCATGCACACAGACACAAACTGGGAACTGAGCCCGGACTCTGGCGGAGCGAGGCGGCAGCAGTAACCACTACGCCATCGTGCTGCCTTCTCAAAGTTTAGAGCAGTTTAAAGTAGTACTGCTCAGTATTACAACTACTTTTTGTTGACTTTGTTTGTAAATACTTAAAGAAGACTAATCTTCACGTTATCCTTCTGTCACACGTCTAACATGAGGTTCTGCATCACTGCAAAACCCACTGCAACATCTTCCAAGATCTAAGTTGGAAATGCAGCTGATTTATTATTTTTTATTATTAATGTTATTAATAACAACAACAATTAATCAGGCTGTGTGCTGTGTACGGCCCCGTCACGTCCTTTTACTTGTTTTGGTAAAGGAGCGCCACTTTGGCAGCCTGGGCCTTGACTAAAATCTTATCAATGCAGAAAAAACAAAAAACGTACAGTGCCAACTAAATTAGTCACACACACACACACACACACACACACACACACACACACACACACACACACACACACACACACACACACACACACACACACACACACAGGGCTGCAGTCATATATGGAGAGACACAGTAAAAAAAAGAGCACAGGGTCAGGTCTGCTCTTACAGAGCGTGTATTATGAAGACACATGAGAAGTGAACATGTTTAAGGTTTGTGGTCAAAGGCAGCTCTGTATATTCATACACACACACACACACACACACACATATGTGCAAACACAAGTCCTAGCATTGCATGTTTCCTATCAGGCAGTAGATAGTGTGAAGCCTAATCTCTTTAACTCGTGTTAAATACACACATTGCAGACTGAACAAACAGTGCAGAGGCAAACAGTCTGTACACTTTACACACCGATAACTAGACATGTGATAAACATTTATCATAAACAACAAAGTGATGTTTGTGAAATGATCCATCTGTACAAACTATCAAATAAACCAATAAATGTGCGGTATGATGGCCCATCAAAATGATTTTTTCCTCTAAAGAATAATAAATAATCTGAACTTTGCCAGAATAAGAAATTGAAACTGTTCATTTTTGCAAGTAAAAAATTCAGATCGATGAATACGTTCATTAGAAACGTGCAGATTTTACTCACCAGACTCCCGGTAAAGTGATGAGAACATTTACAGACTGAAACCTGATTGGTTCTGAGGTTTTATGACATCACAACACTTTTCTTTCATATTGTTCGACACAAACGTGCATGTGCAGTACAAACACACCAACAGATGTGAAGCAACTTTGTTTATCACTTTATTTTTACGCACATTCACACCAGCAATGTTTTTGTGTCAGGAAACTTTATAAACTTTATGAAACCTCCTCACACCCTTTGAGAATATTTTACTTCTTGTGTCCTGTCGTTTTTTTGTTTTCTTTTTCTGCACTCACATTCGTTCCATTGTTACAGTACGGTACATTTAGGATTATGTCTGTCTGAAGGTTTCCGTTTTTCAGATCAACAAGGAGAGGAGAGTCGACTCTTTCGGCTGTTGAACGAGGCGTTTCCACTTTCTTCCTGTTTGGGCTGAATTCATTTTATTTTACCTTTTTAGTTTTCAGTAAACAAGAGAACCTGACTTTTCATTGTGTTTTATAAAATGTTTAGACAAATCCTTTCAGTCATGATGGAGGCTCATTTCTCACACTTTCTGACTCAGTAATATAAAGGAGGATCAAAAAGTTTGGAGATTAGTTTTGCAACACGCCAACAGATGGCAGCACAGGGGAGTCACAGGGAACACTGACCTTCATAACTCAGTGTGCCAAAAGACATGGTCCTGTGTACACCGGGAGCCGTGTGACCCGTGTTATTCTAACCATGTGATTCACCACGCCGGCTATTTCATCTTGGACAGCAAGTTAGAACAAAGAGTGAACGTGAAATTCTATGTGAAACTGGGCGAATCTGCCACACATTTGACACGACTTGGCAGGTTTACAGCGATGCCGCAATGAGTCGTTTTGAGTGGCACACGCGTTTCAAGAGCGGAAGAACGTCAATGGAAGACGACTGGAAGACCTTCAACCAGATCAACCCCTGAAAATGTCAAAACCAATCAGCAGCTTGTGTATGATCCGGTATGACGAACGCGGACATGTCTCTGGCAGACGAGCCGAACACCTCCTAAACTTCAGGTTTGCAGCTAACAATGCTAATAGCTCTAGCAATGCTAACAATGATAACGTTGCTAATGGCTGCAGACAGGAAGAGAACGCCAACACCGGAAACGCCTGCATCATCTCCGAGCATGATGTGAGAACAGCATTCCAGGCCGAGTTCTCAGAGCCTCCACAGACCAGCTAGCACCTGTGTTCACAGTAATATTCAAATTCAAATTTTATTTGTCACATACACAATCCTACACAGTACGATATGCAGTGAAATGCTTAGGCAACTGCCCTGACCTAAGAGAATAAAATTAAATAAAATATAAAATATAGAATATAAAATGTAAAATGTAAGAATATAAAATATAAAATGTAAGTAAGTAAAAAATTGTAATTGTACAAATGGACAAGTGGAAATATTTCAAAAATTCCAATTTTGAAATATTGAAATTTTTATTTTAATATGCAAATATGCAGTAAAGTGACATGTTAAATGTTAAAGTGGCTTGTCTGCATATTTAAAGTGACTTGTGTGCATACTACCCATGAGTGAGCAGGTGTGCAGTGAGGACAAGTGAGCAAATGTCCTGAATGTCCAGAGTGTCCAGAGTGAGTGCAGAAGCATGTGTGGATGTGCAAGATGGATCAGTACTGTGTGTTGTACTGATTAAGAGACCGAATGGTAGAAAGTAAAGTGTAACTGGGGTCAGAGCGCAGGGTCAGCCATGGTACAGCAGCCCTGGAGCAGTTAGGGTTAAGGGCGTCGCTCAAGGGCCCAACAATGGCAACTTGGCTGAGCTGGGAATCGAACCGCCGATCTTCCGATCAGTAACTCAGTGCCTTAGCCCACTGAGCCACCACGGCCCTAATATTCAACCTCTGATCTTCCGATCAGTAACTCAGTGCCTTAGCCCACTGAGCCACCACGACCCTAATATTCAACC
Source organism: Clarias fuscus (assembly GCA_030347435.1). Taxonomy (NCBI): domain Eukaryota; kingdom Metazoa; phylum Chordata; class Actinopteri; order Siluriformes; family Clariidae; genus Clarias; species Clarias fuscus. The sequence goes on from CM059212.1 coordinate 1,465,713, forward strand.
TCTCCTTATCCCAATCGGTACTCCCCACATGCTTTAAAGAGTCCACCATTGTTCCTGTCCCAAAGAAACCATGTCCTGCTTCCCTCAGCGACTATCGCCCTGTGGCCCTTACTTCATTAGTGATGAAGTGGCTGGTCAGAGACTTCATCATCTTCTCCCAGATCTTCTTTACATCTGCCAGATGCCATCTCTCACCTCTTCCATACATCACTCACCCACCTGGACACTAGAAAGGGGAATTATGTTAAAATGCTTTTTGAAAACTACAGCTCAGCGTTTAACACGATAATTCCCGCAACACTCACCACCAAGCTGGAGCACCTGGGACTCAACCCATCCATGTGTCAGTGGATCTAACTGACAAGTCTCAAGCTCCCTCGCCCTCAGCACTGGAGCTCCCCAGGGTTGTGCTCTGAGCCCCCTGCTGTACTCACTATACACCCCTGACTCTGTGGCCACGACCAACTCCACCACCATCATCAAGTTTGCTGATGACTTTGTCATGGTGAGCCCAGTGCTGGGGGACGTTACTTTTTAAAGTAACTAATTACATTACAAAATTACTGTCTTCAAAAAGTAATCAGTTACATTACTGCGTTACTTTCTAATAAAAGTAAAGTAAGTTTCCACTGCAGAAAATGAAAACTCCTTTGTGCTTCCTCATGCATGTGGTTTTAGTCAAGACCTTTATAATTATTCTGCCATCATCACTCAGCCAAGTTTGGCCCAGAATCTGTTAACTACCAATACCCCTATCTCATCTATGCGGTTTCGCGCGGTAGCCATAAGTACGGTTCATCATGATACACCGCGAGCTGCGGCGCTGTGTTTAGGTTTCCATCTTTCCGTGCGTCGGTCCTCACATTAGTCAAACCGCATAGGTGAGATAGGGGTATAACAGCAGGAATAACAGAGGGGGACGGGGCTTGTAGGACGACTTTCACACACACTAATGGATTGGGAATGACTGCTGTCTGGCTCACGGATTACATAAATTGTCTGAATAACAGATTACATTTTTGAAAAAAGTAACTAAGTAACTGAGTACTTGAATGGCGGAGCGAACGTGTTAGATTACTCGTTACATCAAAAAAGTAATCCGAGTCCTCTAACACCGGGCGAGCCTGATCTCTGACAACAATGAGACGGACTACATGGAGGAGATTAGAAATCTGGAGAACTGGTGCCAGAGGAACAACCTCTTCCTGAACCCGACGACCACTAAATTGCCCCTGTTGGGCCCTCAAGTAAGGTCGTTAACCCTTTAACGACTGCTCAGATGCATAATGAGATAAAAATGTAAGTCACTCTGGATAAGATTGCACACCCTGGAAATTTGAACTTTGCACATTATTCTGCACATAGTCTTGCTCATGACTGGACATGTTTTTCTATATCACAATTCCATAATATATATATATATATATGTTATTATTTGTGCATGTTTACGGCTAAAAGTTTTTCTATATTTGTACATTTTTTTCTCTTATTTCATACATTATATTCTTTATTTGAAAACTATTTTTAATTTCATTTTCACTTCAGACTGGTTATGACTGTGTATGTGACAAATAATATTTGAATTTGAATGATGATCGTCGGAGAACAATCCACAAGATCGCTGCCGTTGTCGGGGTGTCATACGGAACAGTCCAGGCGATCCTCACGTGTGATTTGAACATGCGCTGTGTCACTGCCGAGTTCCTCCCCAGACTGCTGCCGCAGGAGCAGAAGGAACATCGCGCCAAAGTCTGCCAAGAACTCTGTCAGAGTGCCAGGGACGACCCGTCCTTCATGTCGAGGATCATTACTCTCTCTCACTTACTCATCGTCTCCAGGCCTTGACCTGAGACCTGGAGCCTATCACAGGAGACAGGAGGAGGTGTACGGGTATGATCCTGAGACGAAGCAACAGTATCCACAGTGCAAGGTCTTGTCCGAAAAAGGCGAGGCGACCAAGTGCACGCTTATTGTCTTTCAAGCATCGTGCGTTAAAAATTCGTCCCCAGGGGCCAGACGGTCCATAGGGAGTTCTAATGCCAGGTTTTAAGGTGTCTGAGGGAGGATGTACGGAGCTTAAAACTTTTTAATACCGCCTTGTACAATACAATACAAAAGCTATTTATTCAAATAAATAAAAAATGTATACAAGTTATATGAGTCGACTAATTTTTAAATAATACATGAATAATTGTTTTTGTTTTTTTTATCCGATCCGGAACTATAATTCGCTGCTATGGTTTCCAGGGGGACCGTTTAAACACGTACCGAGTCTTTCTGTGAGTCGAATAGTAATTAAGATTCGACTCATAGCAACGTCGCTCCTAATCCTGTCAAAAAAACCGCAATGTTTATTTTAACGTAAACGTGATGAATGAAATAAAGAGTAATTAGTAGTATATTTAGTTTATATAAATTGTTGTAATTTCTAATGTCTTTTAAATGTATATCCGCGAATGGACGCGTATATCCGCGAATCGAAATGATTCGAATCGAAGAACCGAACCGCACAAACGACACATTGAGTAAACACCGGAAATCAGTTCGGCGTCCGTATCCGGTGTATTGTTTGGTCCAGGGTTTCAGATCTGTGTGTGTTGTTGTTTTGTTGTTGTTAATCGGCCCCGTTAATCAGAGCGGCTCGGTGTCAGCGGGTGTTTAACGGTGTGGAGATGAAGAGGAAGCGCGCGCAGAGACGCCGCCATGTGGTCGCGTGGCTGAACAGAGCGGAGTGGGAGCAGGTGGTGGAGTACCTGAGCTCGCGCGAGCCCGCCTTACAGACACACGCGCTGCACAGGATCAGCGCGTGGAAGGGGAGGTGGGGGGTTGCTCTCTCTCACACACACACACACACACACACACACACACACACCTCTGTACCTGGGCTGTGTGTCCCTGTAACAAAGCTACCCATCATTCCTGTAGTGCACTGAATAATGGGGGGGGGGGGCTCTTATGACGTCACAAAGGCATTGGAGATATGACGTCACCACGCACTGAACGGGTGTGTTCATTTCTCAAATGAAGTTGACAGTATGTGTGTGTGTGCGTGCACGTGCAGGTTTGGGCCGAGCACTCCGGTCGCCGTGGAGACCACAGCCAATCTGGTGCGCTGTCAGATTCTGGACCGGAGCGGCAAACTGGAGCGAGACGACCTGGTGCTGCTGTACGGCATGGCACTGACCAGGTGTGTGTGTGTGTGTGTGTGTGTGTGTGTGTGTGTGTGTGCAGTTTAATTTGAGTGACTACATTATGTTGTGATACCTTATATGTGTGTGTGTGTGTGTGTGTGTGTGTTCAGGTTTGTTAACCTCATTCTGGAGAGAAAGCAAGGCCGTGTTGCTAAATCCCTGCGCCTCCTCGCCAGCACTGTGAGTGTGTTATCGCATACACACACACACACACACACACACACACACACGGTTCCAGTTCTGATTCAAATACTGAGTCTGACGAGGAACTGAACGTGATCTGATCTAACTGGGAGTCAGATACACTTTCAGTTCTAATTCTGCTTGGGTTTCATCAGATTAATTAGTGTTAGTACGTGTCATTGATGGTTAAATCTAATATTATTATTATTATTATTTGAGGTTGAAGTCCACGTCCATGTCTGTGTGTCTCTCTGTCTCACTTATTAACACACAGAAATCACATTCTGTAAGGTCGAGTATCTGACGCCTTGTTTACACTAAGTTGTACTTCTTTGGTGCTCAGACAAATACACTCGCTGTTCGGTAATCGGAGAGAGAATCACAGATGAGAAATGGAAAAAGTCGATCAGATAAAGATGAAGTTTCGTCTTAAAACGACTCCGGCGTGTTAAAATTCACTTATACCACTTCAGCGCTGTTATTTCAGCCAAAGTGAGAATATGAACTAATCCCAGTCAAAATATTCACTTTATCTTTTCTCATTAATATCTATTGGTGCAGGTGTTTGTTTACATTGAGACAGTAGCGCATTAGTAGATTATTTTAAAGTAGATGATTAAATCCCACACATAACTGATCATAACATCACTTAATGAAATAGAAATGAGTGTTAAAGAGCTTAATAAATAAAATGTTAGCGTGTGTGTGCCGTGGTGAAGTGTAAACACCGATCAGTCAGTGTAAGATGTCAGTGATGTCTCTCCACTGCGTTGCTACACTCCTGGGGTTTTAGTCTGTGTGAAATACTCGCAAAGTAAACAAGAAGCCTGACTGGAGTGTTAGCATTACCATGGCGATGTAGTACGCGATCGCTTGTCACTCGTAGCGCGCTCCTTCATCAGGACGTCTGACAGGCTGCTGAGATTCAGACGCTCGGCCAGACGCACTTCAATAAAACTACCGCTGTGTTTCAACGTTGTACCGCCAATAAATACCGATAGCACTTTATCACCCAGATAAACCTCTCTGTTCTTTATAGAGCAACACTTTACACTCTGACTCTCTCTCAGATGAACATTCCGGAATGGATCGTGAATCTGAGACATGACATCACACACCGCAGACTTCCCACGCTCAAATGGTGCCGCAAAGGTCAGACACACACACACATACACACAGAGTAGATGTGTGTTAAATCCCTTCAGCAGGGATGTTTCTCAGGTGTGTGTGTGTGTGTGTTGCAGGGTGTGAGTTTGTGTTGAACTGGCTGCAGCAGCAGTACTGGTCTCGGCAGCTGAGCAGCCTGGCAGACTGGAACTCTTCATCTGAGGAGGAGGAGGACGAGGAGGAGGACGAAGAGGAGAGGGAGAGGAGGAAAGAGGAGGAGGCGACGAACAGACAGAGAGAGATCGAGAGACACAGTGAGCACACACACACACACACACACACATACATACATGATACGCTTCAGGTCAAAGTGTAATGAAGAAGTTGGAAAAAAAGCGATCGAGAGACACTCATCTGATCTGTGTGTGTGTGTGTGTGTGTGTGTGTGTGCGCGCAGAGAGAGCGAGAGAGCTGTTGATCTCCTATGAACGAGAACAGTTTCAGGTAAATAACACACACACACACACACACACACACACACACGTCATGTTTTAGAGATGATGTCATCCAGTAAACAAACTGTACCGAAGGTGTGGACATGGACGTGGACAGACGTATAGGAGAGACGTGAAGTCTGCAGGTGTGAGCGCCCCCTAGAGGGTGGTGTGTGTGTGTGTGTGTGTGTGTGTGTGTGTGTGTGTGTGTGTGTGTGTGTGTGTGATCTCCTTTAACTCCACGTCCACTCGTGTCCTGAACGTCCTCCACACTGAGACTCGGGCGTGAACATGATATCCTGTCTTTTTAAATTTAATAAACACACACTGAAGATGTGATCAGGTAAAAGTGTATTCAGTTCATCAGGTTCGTTTGTTCAGGGTGAGTGTATGTGTGAGTCAGCATGCACGCACGCACGCGTGTGTGTGTGTGTGAGTCATGGACTCGTTCTTCCAAGGACATAAAGCAAACATGAGGAGGTGCATGAGGTTCGCTTCAGTGAAGTTTCTGTCTCTAAATCATCTGTAAGCTCTTAATCACGTGTGTGTGTGTGTGTGTGTGTGTGTGTGTGTGTGTGTGTGTGTGTGTGAGAGAACCTCATAAACTCGTCAACGTCAGTCAGACGTCCATCATTAAGCGAACGATATCCGTGCTGTTGTAGTGAATATCAGCACGACTATTTAACCAGTTATTTTGCTCCGCCCGCACACGTCCTACCGCTAATGAACAGGAGGTGGCAGTGGTGTTAAACTCTGAGCGGTTCTCTGTAGGAGCTCCAGGTGAGGAGAATAAACCATGGAGGTGGTGGACAGTCCTGAGAAACTCACCAGATTTACTGCAGATTTACACTGATTACACTTTAGAATATCAGCTCCGGTAACTTCAGGGTTCTGGGGTCGAATCCCAAATAGTGTTAAATGTAAAGCTAGTGCACAATGTAGGGTGTACACTCCTTTGTTCCACACTCCGAGTAGTGCCCTTGATCAGGGGTTAGAGAGGGGTTTGGGATTCAGCCTCGTGTTAGCGTCTAGTTAGCTTTGTGGCTAAGCGTTAGCCGTGAACAGAAGGAAACGGACGGTTCAGAGGTGATTCAGAAGGACTCAGAAGTGATTACTGCAGAGACGTGAGGCGTGTTGTTTAAGACGACATGACGTTATCAGATGTGTGTTGTTGCTGAAAGTGCTTCTGTGACTGGGTGTGAATGTGGGCGTGGTCAGGCAGCCGCTCTCTCCTCAGTACTGCGGACCGTACAGACCGACTCTCACCCACGCCGAGACACACAGTTAGTGTCACTGGACAACACCTGGGACACGCCCACTCACACGTATAGTTACAGGTCACAGTGCTGTTACTGTCTGTTATCAGCACTCGTGTGGAATAACGGCTCTCGTCCAATCAGATCACTCGCTGTTAGTATTATAATAATGATGATAATAATAAATGCAGCTGTATGTACAGGTAATAAGCAGTGGTGTGGTGTGATGATGATGATGATGATGATGATGACTGCAGGTGTTTGAGGAGATGATGAAGCAGGGGTCGGGTCGAGGGGCGTGGCCTAACGCCAGCCCAGATCTCAGCTGGATCCTGGCACAGATACAGCAGCTCAACTCAGAGGCCAGGTGTGTGTGTGTGTGTTTAATGGTGTGTTCTTTGATCCTCATGATTTAGAAAATGTAGACATTTACATACCCTGTGTGTGCGTGTGTGTGTGCGTGTGTGTGTGTGTGCGTGTGTGTGTGTGTGTGTTATAGAGATGCGCTGATCCATACGTTAGTGCAGGACGGGTTTCTGATCCCGACAGCAGAACAGCTGGAGTCCCTGAACATCGACCCGTCAGGTACACACACACACACACACACACACACACACACACACACACACACACTTGCTAACCCTGCGTCACTGACTCTGTCTCTCTCTCCTCAGAGGAGCTCCTGGACCCGAGTTCTCCGTGTGTTCCTGTAGAGTTCCTGCACTTCTGGTTGCCTCTGCTGAAGGTTCTGAACTGCAGCTCGTTTATTCATCAGCTGCTGGAGAAGCTATTCGCTGAGCTCGCTAACGAACCGACCAATCACAGAGCGTATTACTCTTCAGCCTGGATCTCTGAGATCCTCCAGTGGAACTGCAGGAGTAAGAGCGCGCGCGCGTGTGTGTGTCTAATGTTCTAATGTGTTTTGTTGTGTGTTTATTCTGAGTGTATCCTCTGTGTGTGTGTGTGTGTGTGTGTGTGTGTGTGTGTGTGTGTGATGCAGGTGAGTCGAAGGCCGCCAGGAGGATGAGGATGATGAAGGAGCGGTGGTTCATGAGCCGAGTGTCTCTCCGGTGGACGGAGCTCCTGTCAGCGTGCGTGAGCGCGCCGTGTGCTGCTACACCATACCTACTGCGACAGTGTGTATCCACACACACACACACACACTTACAGAAACACTGACACACCCCGTCACAGTTTTGAGTTCTTATGTCTCTGTGTACCCGCTCAGGATTTTGACAGACATGGACAAGCCCCTCCCCCTGGACACGCAGCACAACTTGCTCCTCCTCTGCTCCATCTATACGCAGGGTCACCATGACAACTGTGCCCCCGGTAACCCTGACCCCTCCCACCCCGTCTACACGCTCGAGAGTCTGCAGGAGAGAGTGGGCGGGGCCACGCAAAAAAACACACCCTCCGAAACGCCCGGTAAAGCCGTGGAGTCGCCGAAGGCTCCGCCCACTCAGGAAGTGCAGGAGCAGCTGAGCGCGGAAACGGTGCAGGAAAGAAACGCGGCGCTGCGCGGCTCAGCGTGGAGCGTGTGCACAGGTGGAGCGAGCAGACGCGTCCAACATTCATTCGTTAATTAATTCATACGTGAGACACATCGTCACGTGTGTGTGTGTGTGTGTGTGTGTGTGTGTAGAAAAGGTTCCCTGGAAGCAGTACCCTCTGGGGAAGGTTCCGGGTCAGACGGATGACCCGTCCTGCCTGATGGTCGAGACGTACAGCACGCTGACTGTGTTCGACCAGCAGGTCAAAGGTCACGGTCACCACGGCAACCAGAGGTGAGAGCTTTCACATGAGCACCGTCCTGAGAATGTGTAGGAGGAACGTTATTGTGTCTCATACAGTGAGAAATCATGTGTGTGTGTGTGTGTGTGTGTGTGTGTGTGTGCGCGCGCGCAGTGTTCCACTTCAGAGCAGAACCGGGTCAGACGGACTCCTGTGGACCCACAACGACATCACCAAGCTCAAAGCCGGACTCAAACTCTTCTAATACACACACACACACACACACGTTATGAGGTTGTGTATTACAGCGTTGCATGTTCTCATTTTTTCATATTAAAGTTTCCTGTGAATAAACACCTTCCTGTGTTCCTGTGCTTGTGTTCCTCACATGTTCTGTCAGGGTTCGGGTGGGATGGTTAAGGGGACTTGGGTTTGGATAAAGGAGGGGGGGGGGGGTTCAAAAGGTTCTATGAAGAAGCTTTAGGAGTTCCCTCAGAGAGGAAACCCAATGATCTAATATCTCAAGGTTCTCAGAGGGTTCCTTAAGTGTCTAATAGATCAATTAAGTGTTCCAATGTGTCCTAAATGAAACTCTACTCGTAACAATGAAGCGTTCCCTTTAGGACAGGAAACCACGCTGGAGTTCCAAAGTACCTTAAATGGTGCACTTTCAGAAGTTCTTTAAGGGTTCTTTCTGGGGTGCTTTTGCATAGAGGAGCATCAAATCAAACTGAAGACCTCTTGAGGTTTAGAAGTCTTCTTGGAACATTGCTTCCAAACCCTGCTCCTGGAGAACCCTGTTAAAGACCGAACGTGTGGAGGAGCAGGAAGCAGGGCTGAGCGACAGTTTAGTGGTTTGATGGTGTGAGTATACGTCGCCCCCTAGTGTATGTGTGAAGGACAGACAGGCAAAGAAAAGTTGGCTTGGGAAGCAACGAAAAACAAGGAGAGGCGAAACTGACGTAACCAACAGGGTTTGGCTTTATTGAAGAAAAACAAACACATTTTGTCATAGAGACTTACATTTTGTTTGAGTCTACAGACCCAAAGAGTTACAAAGTTCCTTCTTTTTAATGGGGGCTTTTGTCTTTTCGTTCTGTCTCCCTTTTTTGTTTTCAAAAGCGAGTGTTTCGTTCGACACAGAACCAAACACACGTAGCCGCATGTCGCTGTTACATCACAAGACTTCAAAGTGTTCAAATCCACTCAGCCGGCCTGCGAAAAAACAAAACCCGCAACGCAACACGGTACAATAACGTAACCGAGGAGAGAAAAAAACCCGAAGAGGAGTTCGTTTCTGAGGACACGATTAAGAGCTCGTTTCACTGCGTCACAAAAAAAATCGCCATTTAACCGTTTTTGTCATAGCTAACATCAAGATCAACGTCTTCAGTGGAGTTCATGATAAATCTGTTCATTCCTGAGACTGTGTGTGTGTGTGTGTGTGTGTGTGTGTGTGTGACAGCTGGTACATTTGAAACACCCACAGCTCATAAACGTGGGTTTGTTTTACATCTCAGCAGTCCAGAACCCGCGCGGTCCTCAGAGAAAAGTCGCTTCCTTCAGGACCTTCTAGAATCACAATTCACTTCTGCGACTCCAGAACTTCACATCTGTGTTACGAGTCCTGGATTCACACACACCGAGGGGTGAATAGTCTATAAGGCAGGCGTGTTAAAACACTGTGTGTGTGTGTGTGTGTGAGTGTGTGTGTGTGTCGATAATAAATTCTCATTTCACAATAAATCACAATAAAACCTTTTCAGGAACCCAGCAAATTTCTAAGGAACCATTTCAGGAGCACAGGATCTTTTTTTTTTTTTCTTTTTCCAGTGGATGGGGGAGTTCAGGAACCGTTTCCCATTTCAGGAACATTCTCAAGAACCTTTGGAGGAGATTTTTTTCTTCCAGAAAAAAAAAAAAGATTTTCATAAAAAGCACGCGAGAACTTTTTTTCAGGACCATATTATCAGTTAAAAAAAAAAAAAAACACAAATATATCAGGAACTAAACCCATGAACCTTCAGAAGTAAACTTTTTACCAGCAGGACACAGGACATCTGGAACCTTTTCAGGAACCCAGAAATGTTCTTGCAAACCTTTTTAGGAACCTCAAATCATTTACACAAACCAGTGGTAGTTTTAGAAGCTGATGAACCTTTTCGGGAACCATTTTAGGGTCACCAAATTAACATAATATCTAAAAAAAAAAAAAAAAAAAAAAAACAGGGTTAGGAACACTTTCAGGAACCTTATCTAGAACTCCCAATCTCTATCAAAAGGCCAGAGGTTGTTTTTTTTTTTTTTTTTTTTTTTAGGAACACAGGAACTATTTCAGGAACTTTCAAAGGATATTTTTTTTAAATCAACCTTACCAGGGGTTCAGGAACCCAGGAACCTTTTCAGATGAACAAATATCAGTGCATACTATGTGTGTGTGTGTGTGTGGCCTCAATGCAATACAAAACATGTCTGTTTGTGTACAAGTCCTTGCTTCATTTGGGTTCCGTCCCAAATCACTCGGATAAAAAAAAGAAAGAAAAGAAAAGAAAAAAAAAACTCTTTCACATTTATCTCAGAACTCGGCTCAGACGTCGTCATGGCGACGCCCACATTCGAAATCACATCCTAATCACTACATAGTGCACTATTTCACAGCCAAGCATAGTCCATGTTGAGATTACCCATAATGCACTTGTCAGGATTGAGAGAGGGGTGTGTGTTACAAAAAAAAAAAAAATTGAATTCTTCACGAATCCATGTTTCAGTACACACAAAAGTCCAGAGTGATTTATTCATAGTATTTATTACACATAGAAACCCGAGCTAGCGGGGGTTAGCAAGGCGACCTGTGTGTGTGTGTGTGTGTGTGTGTGTGTGTGTGTGCATGCTTATAAAAAGCACTAATACTGTGCAAATCTAAGTGGTTTCAATATTTACAAAAGGAAAAATATTTATATCTGTGTGTGTATTTGGACAGTAGCATACAGTCCATTTGTGAGTGTGTGTGTGTGTGTTACCCCCCCCCCCCCCCCCCCATCCATACATCTAAGAGTCATGAAAGAAAGTAGAGAGAAAAAGAGAGGGCGAGCTCCGTCTGTGATGTAATCACGGTACTTCCTGCTCCTGCATGAGAACAGCTCTTTGGGTTCTGACACACCGGGCCACACTGGACCGGACCTTATTCCCGCCGGGTCACGTTTCGGGAGCGATGGTGGCGGGTGGCGTATCAGAATAAACAAGACGACATGTTCAAATTTTTCTCTAGCATTCTACTCAGTTTTTTCTTTCAGGAACGAGACTGTATCGCCAAAAGTATTGGCTCCCCTGCCTTCACATGCATATGAACTTAAGTAACATCCTTAATTCTTAATCCATAGGGTTTAATAAACAGCTTCAACTCCTCTGGGAAGGCGTTTCACAAGGTTTAGGAGTGTGTTTATGGGATGTTTTGACCGTTCTTCCAGAAGCACATCTGTGATGTCAGACACTGATGTTGGATGAGAAGGTCTGGCTCACAGTCTCCGCTCTAATTCATCCCAAAGGTGATTTATCAGGTTGAGGTCAGGACTTTATGGACGTTGCTTTGTGCACTGGTGCGCAGTCATGTTGGAACAGGAAGGGGCCGTCCCCAACCCGTTCCCACAAAGTTGGGAGCATGAAATTGTCCAAAATGTCTTGGTATGCTGAAGCATTAAGAGTCCCTCTCACTGGAACTACTGGGCCGAGCCCAACTCCTGAAAAACAACCAGTGTACAAATCAAGGCGAAACCTTGTGGAAAGCCTTCCCAGAAGAGTTGAAGCTGTTAAAGCTGCAAAGGGCCAACATCAAATGAAACTTTATGGATTAAGAATTGGATGTTACTCAGGTTCATAAGCATGGGAGGGCTTTAGCTGTTAGCGAGGGTGCAGGAAGCAACAGGAACCTTATCAGGAACCATGTCAGAAATCCAGGAAATTAATCTTTTTTTCCTCCTCACTTCCTGGATAAGTTTATTTGGACTTTATTCGTTCGATACTTTTCGTCTAATTATTGGCCCGAAATTCTAATAATATGGTATCTTGCTAGACTGTGAACTACTGAGAGTAAATACTGGTGCAGGTGCTCATACAGGTCCACCTGCAGGTGGGGTTCCATGGTGCCTGGTGCCGGTTCTCCAGTGTTGGGTCGGTGTGTCATAAGTGGGCGTGTCCCTGTTCTCAAGATCCTGCGTACTCAAAATACCCAACCGTGGGTTTTTTTTCTTGACCACACCCACTCATAAAACCATGCATGTTCTTAATGCGAGAGGAGAAGAGACGAGAAGACGAGTTAGCGAGATAGCGAGAGAGAGAGAGAGAGTAAGTGAAAGAGATCCCTGTCTAGATGTCTTGCCCGGCAGGAAACAAGCCTTCTGTATGGGCTACACTAGTGACACATAGTGTCACTAACATTATGGCATTAATGTTTTTTTTTCTCCTTTTAAATAAAACTAAGCTATTTTTATAGATATATAACTCTCTATATATTTATATGTGTATAGATATTTATATATATTTATGAATATATGTAATACTGTACAGATCTTTTTTTTTTTTACAATCAAGAAATAGATACAATTTGTATCAACAAGCAAAGGTCGTTTCTAGACATTTGAGGCGTGATAACTTGCTGCGGAAATAAATCAGCATCTCGGAAAAAACAGGAAACAAAAAAACAAAACAGAAGTTATATTTATTATAAAACCTTATTAAACTTTATCCTTGTAGTTTTGTAGCTTCAGTACGAAGCTAAAGACAACAAACAGGGCTGCGTCTAGCCGTTACATTTTCACTTATTCAACCTGCTTCCTTTCAACTTCAAATCTTAGATACATCAAACAAGTCTGGAATAAACAACAGTGATCATTACTCTCGCCGTCGTGTCTTCACTGGCCCAAAAAACTGCCATACGGAACACCATTAGATTCTTATTAGAAAACCAGGACGCTTTTCAAGAACCTAGAACCTTTTGTGAAAGCCAGAGGCCTTTCTTTTCTCCAGGAATTCAGGAAACGTAAAGAAACCGGGAAGAGATTCAAAAGTAACCATGAACCTTTCCAGGAATCTAGGAACTATTTTACGAGTAAGTGAATTAAGTTTTTTAAATCCAATTAATTTTAAACAATTAAGTTTGTCTGGCGACATCCCTAACCGTATGCTATGACACTAAACTTTTTTGAAAACCAGGGACCCCTTCAGGACCTCAGAAACAATTGCAGGAATTCTCGAAACAGGTTTCTTTCTAGCAAACTATGAAGATGTGAACGCTGAGTAATATTGGTCACAATATTGTATACTCGGTCCTCAGTTTTTTGTATGTGTTTTTACGCAGGAAAGTGAGAACAAGGGGATTAGAAAAGAAAACGAAAACAAAGAAGAAGAAGAAGAAGCAGCAAGCGAATCAAATGTAAGAAACAACCCAACGACAGCCTGGTGTTCCGTGTGTGTGTGTATCGCACAGGGAGAAACAGGTAGGCAGTGTGTCGCAACCTTCCCACGAGCGGTAACCTGCGCTCATGAAAACAAAACCCCAGCAAACTACAACAACTAAATAAAGTTTCCTTTGTGTTTTCCATCCAGAGAGACTTCTGGAACATTCGAGGATTCTGCTAAGATTGCGCTAATACAACAGTATAATATACACACAATAATAAGACAGGCGGAGCGGCGTGGTCTCCCAGCACCAATCAGAAAAACAGATGCTCTTCAGGAGCAACTATTAGCTGATGAGACCGCCGTTCCTTTATTAACGCGCAAATTTCATTAAAGTACGTCTTAATTGACTAACGAGCCAATCAAGTGTTTTTGATTTTATCATCTCATGCACGAAATCAATTCGGAGCTTGTTAAGCTATAACGACGACATTTCTCTAAATGCTAAAGTTCACACGTATGTTTAGTTAAATAACCGAGTCCTCCTCCTTGATGTCATTATTACAGGTTACAGTGTTGCCAGGATAGATAATTAAGCTATTTCATCTGCATAACGCTCAGCTATATTAGCAGCTAGAAGTCGTTTTAGGTTTAGCCCCTCATTGTGGCGCTAGCTAGTTTAACATGAGTGCATTTCAAGCTATGGATCTATTCCAGCCAATGGGAGAGTATCTACTGTAGCTATGACATCAAGGCGGACAAGCTCGGTGCTTTTGACACTAAAGTTAAAATTGCCCGTATAAATCACTGCCGTCGGTTTTTTTTTTTTTTTTTACTTGTTATGCAACATGTTAATTTGGAACAATGTCACATCCGTTGTGACTTACACACCCCAAATACTCATCTGTTCCCAAAACAGAGCTTAAAGACCACATAAAGACTTTAATTAAATCTGAGGAATTTTCTAGATTCTGTAAAAGTTACTGCACAACAAACACGTCAAACAGGCTAAATAAGGCTAGCTATTAGCTAGCATTTACGTAACACTCAAACACACATTAATTATGCTTTTTGGCCTTGCTTAAGCAGCGTGAAATAATCTTTATAAATGGCTTAGTGCGAGTGAGGAAATAGAGATACCGCTTGTTTGGTTTTTTTTTTTTTTTTTTTTTTTGTTTCGTTTTTTTGGCAGGTCGGCGGTGTTTGCGTTTCACTCCAAATACTCCAATAAGGAAGTCTTTGCAAAGTGTTTATTTTTTCCGCTATCGCTAAAACAGGAAAATAATTGCTCTAGTGCTTAAATACTAAACACACCCAGTGACCTCAACAACCATCAGAAAAATAGATATATTTATATATTTATGTGTATATATATCACATTAACACACTTGCGGTGAGGTCACAAGATGTAAGGCCATAAAAGTTTTAAAAAGGTCAAAGTTCATGCTTTGAGGTACTCCAGAGTTAACACTCCTTTTGGACAATTGTTACGTGTTCACCTTTTCACGAGGCAAATTTTTTTTAACGTAATTTTAACGTCACGATATTTTCACTGGTGAAAGTAAGTACGCATCTGTACTCGTATCACAATCATTTCTTTATTTTTCCTCCCTACAATTTTTGTTGTTGCTGCTGCTGTTTTAAATAATCTTTTTTTTTTTTTTCGAATAGGAATTTAATTTAATGTTATAATTAAACGTTTGACATAAAATAATTACAATTAATGTTCCTTATGAGGCAAAATGACTGAAATATTAGTAATATTGCCATATTTTCCAGAGAATAAGACAATTTCTGATATGTATGATCCTAATTGTAACATGTTTCGGTACTCCAGCTACTATCAAGGTGACATAAGGCAGTAAAATAAAAATAATTGCTGCATTAATAACACAAAACAATGTGTATAATTGCTAAATAGTAGACAGAATTTGGTGTTGAAGGTGTCGCAGAGTCCAATATAATCGTATTGTATTGTCTGGAAAATACGGCACTGTATATTAGCAAAATAAATACTAAAAAAGCTGGTTTTTGTGATCTAAACTCAGGTCTTGCGTTCCTCTTTGTATTGTAAGTGCATTCTTTACATTTACTCAAAATTAAAATAGTCAAATTGCTTTAACACCTTCATCAAGAAACATCCATGCTTCATTCTCCAGTGGACGATTTCTTTAACCTTGGTACAAGGCCTGTCATTAAACATGGAATTATGCTACATAATGTAGCATTGCTAATTTGAACCATGGTGCTAATGCAAAAGAAATGAGTTACGGTGGATCACCAAGGTGATAGATGGATAGGAAATCCAGAAACTGGCTGTGTCGATCAGGCTGTGGAATAAAAAAAAATGGAAATGTGTAAAACTTTGTGCTGCTTTTCCTTCAATGACAGGACCGTAGTTTTGTTACAATAACCGCTGCTAGCTGCTGAGGATCCGTCATATGAGGATTCTTCTCCATGACCGAGTGGACTACGTATGCTGGAAAGATATTGCAGAGGTTTCTGTAAGTCTGGTACTGATGTTCAGGAATCGGATGTCGCTCCTGTGGTTCCATCAGACCGTGAGGTCCTGGTGGCGTATCCCACGGTGATCTCCAAATCTGTTCCATCTTTTCCGGCATACTCCGAACCATCACTCGTTCACAGCAAGGCATGAGTCCTCCTGTCAATCCGTAACCTCCGTACCCATAAGGCTCATTCCCACACGGTAAAGGATCCCAGCTGGCATGTTGCTCTCTACAAAGAGGCGGCCGTCGCTGCCGGAGAGGGTTACTTTCGTAAAGACGGGAATCTGAAATGCTGTCCATCCGGGTCATTCCCAAGGATCTGCCTGGCTGATTAGGGCCGGACAAAGGCAACATGTTCTGGGGAAGCGGTGGATAGTCACTCGGACAACTGGATCTCGCTCCAACCACCGGATGCTGCGCATGAGGCACAAGGTGGGCCGAGGATTGTTTACGTGGCCCAGGTTTGGGTTCATCCGTGCCATAACTTTGGACTCTTGTCAGACCCTCATGGTGGAACCCATGAGCAAACGCCTGTAAGCGGGACTGTGCTTGGGACTGCACTTGGGATTGTGCAGATGGTGAAACCTTCATCCCATCATCCAAGCTACCTTCCATAGAGTACATCTCTCCACCGTAGGAGGAGAAAGAGTCCGAAGAGTGGCTGCGACCAGATTCAGGACAAATGCTGGAAGCTCGACCGGGATATCCGCCTCCTCCGACTCCAACTGGATCTGGCTGTTCTAAGCTACAGAAGCTGTCTTGCATGCTTCCCAAGCTCATGGTCGAGAAATCGCTCAGCATTGAATAGTAGCCATGGTCACTAACTACAGAATCGTATTTGGGAAAAGGTTCGCTGTATGCCACGGATGCACCTTGGCTGTTGGTGACCAAGATTGGAGGGTACTGGATGCTTCCGGCATGTTCCAGCGAGCTGTGCGTGAAGTGCAGTGACCCCGGGACTGGGCTACTAGCGGACCGAGTGTTCAGTGCCCCAGCTGCGTGACTTTTTGTCGGCGGCATAGTCGGGACGCTAAGAGCCGTCACTAAAGATGGAACCGAATTAGCTTCGGCTTTCCGAGCCGGACAGAGTCGCTCTTCCTGCTCGCAGCCCACTGAACGAATGCTCGGGTCCGACTGACGTTTCGGTGCCACTCTTTTCACTTCGGAACAGTCCCCTTTTGCGGTAGCGCCAGAAATGCCACATTTTGCAAGAGCACCTTCACTCATGGTCTTGACAGCAGACAGCTTGGCAAAAGCTCGGAGTTCGTCTGCAACAGATCGTATGGGCTGCGCCGCTCTCTCCGGGTGGTAGTACTTGCACTTGTGGCCATACGTGCACTTCTTGCCTATAATGGGAAGCAAAAACAAAGAGTGAAGTAAAAGTAAATCTATGATTGTTTTATTGTAGTGGAGTTGCCTATAATTGCTGGACTGACCATAAGGACACGGTTGCTTTTTGTGCTCCGGGACCACAGGTCGCTTGCGGAGGAAATTTTCCAGGCTTGGACCATGTCGGCCTAGTGGGTCATCCGGTGGCATAAACCTACAAATGTCACAAGACATATTGGCACATAATGACATTTGTAAATCAACTTAACAAAAGAACCAAAAAAAACCCAAACAAAAATGTTTGAAATGTTAAGCTTACTTGTCATTGACGAAACTGTACATGAGAAGCCGTTCCTCTATAAACTTTTTCCACTCTGGCTTTTCATTTTGCAGATCTCGATAGTTATCGTTCGACACAATGATGCCATCTGAATCGCACGCCAATTTAACGATAAACCGATCGTCGTAACAGACAACGCGGCGCCCCTGGACTCGACGAGAAGGAGTGAAGACGAGGATTTTCTCCTTCTCCAGCTTCCTCAGGATTTCCTGATCTGAAGACAGAGGTGGCATCATGTTATGACATCATTTCCTAACAACACACAGAAACACACTTAACTATATAATAAACATGCTGACGCACACGGTGTAACACAAAGTTCGTTAGCAACTGACCTGTTATAGGAGCGTCCGGACGGGACTGCTCTTTTCTCCACGCTGGTACAAACAC
>CM059212.1:1488637-1588637 GCA_030347435.1 Clarias fuscus
AAACATCAGATTTGTGTCTTCAGACAGCCATTAAGAAAATCAGATCTGTGTCACATTAGGGCAGAAAAATCTGATTTGCGTTACTTCAGGCTGGTGATGTGACATTGGTTCTAGATCCAGTTTGTGTGAAATGTAAGATCAGTTCTAGAGTCTTAAGATTAGTTCTAGCATCGTCTTGTGTCTGATGAACGATCGGCTTGTGTCTCGTGTCTGATGTCAGACTAGAGTCGGTTTGTCTGATATATGACATTGGCTTCTAGAGCCAACTGGTTAATGACTGTAGCTTCGTTCTAGAGTTGACTTGTGTATGATGTTCAGCCTCTGCTTGAGTGTGATGTAAAATCTGGACATTTCTGTGAACTCTGGCATTGGTCCTAGACCCGGTCTCTGTGGCATCTCCAGAATCAGGCAGTGTGTGTGATGCTCTAGAGTTTGAGTGTTGTGGTTTTATAAGGTTCTATAAATGCAGGCTAGTCTTTGGTTGCTTCTGTATGGTTGAAATGGCGTGTGTATGTGTGTATGTGTGTGTGTGTGTGTGTGGTTCTAGAATTGCCATCTGTAAGTCTTTGAGTAGATCAGACTTATTTTAGAACCTCAGGAGCTTCTAGATCTGAAAACATTAACGGTAAAACATAATGAATCTTTTCTTTTGTGTGTGAAACTTGACTTTGGTTCTGGATACGATCCAGAATAGTGGATGTTTTTAGAGCTGCTAGAGAACCGTCTTAAACGCGGTTCTGGAGTGAAGAACCTGATACATGTTGCTCAGAGACAGAGGGAGAGAATGTGGATGATCTTGGAGTTCACACTCGTTTGGTTTTTAACGACTCGCTTCAGGCTGTGGTACTTTTTTCCGGAGCCTTCTTCCGGGACAGGGAGAGCTTTCTAGAACTTTCATTTATTAGCTCTGAGCAACATAACAGCATGTGCGGTTGTTCTGAACGAGTGTTTGGTGTGTTTGTGAGTCAGTGATCTGGATCATGGTCGATTAGCTGTGAATCAAAACACACACACACACACACACACACACACACACACACACACACACACACACACACGGGGGCGTGATCCTGACGGGAAGCAAAGCGCTGATACAGCAGCGTTTCAGAGTTTACACAATATCATAAAGATAAACCACAAACTTTCCCAGCATGGCCGAGCAGCACTGAGTCATGTTAGATTTCAACATGCGATAGAACTTAAACACGGATTTCTTTCTTCTTTTTTTTTTTTTAAATGTTACTCGTCTCCAAGTCCTCCTCCACTCTCTCTCTCTCTCTCTCTCGCTTCTCATCCCCCTTCTCTCATCTCTTGTTTTCCTGCTCTCCATCCTCACCTCCTCCATAACACAGGCTGGGAAAGCAGCAAGGCCACCGTGCACTCAAGCAGCACACACACACACACACACACACACACAGATATACACACACCGGCTCGTCTCATAGCAACAAGTGGAGTGTGTTCTGCCGTGAAGCAGAGCGTCGGGCCTGTTCGAGGCCCACGGTGTATCTCCACACACGCACTCTCCATGCATGCTGTGCATCACAGCTGCTAGAACGCTAGTTTTATAAGCACACACACACACACACACACACACACACAATGTTCCTGTAAACAGCACAATCATGACAGCATCAGATTATGAAAAACAGGTCCTTAAAGGAGCTAGGCGCGTTATACTTATAGATATATAATTAGCATTCCACAGCAGCAACGCTAACGCTTCTACTCAATAGGTCAGACTTGTTCATGCTAACTCACTCATAACATAATCATACTTATAAACATTCAACGTGATGAATCTTAGCTGTGCTAATCTATGGTGCCTAAAAAGATTAAAATCTCAAGATTAAAAGCAGAACGTAGCGCACCATGCTAATCCTCTCACAGTGTTAGCTTTTGAGTGACTTTGTTTCTTTATCAGCTTAGACAGGAAACTTTTTTTTTTTTTTGGAAGTTCCAAGGCACATGATGCTAGTTAGCTAGCTAACAACTTACAGATTCATTCCGACATACAACAAATACACACTGTACACAATAAATAAGAAGGATAGTCATAAAAATGACGAGTGATACGTTATGGTCTTGGCCTTGCACATCTGTACTGATTTGTGCAGCCTGTACTTTTAGTATGCTAATTAGGTCCAACCTCCCTTCCATGGCAGTGAGATCACATGACCTGAGACTTCATTATCATTTTCTTCAAAACAACCATCATGGCGGACACGGAGCCGACTCGTGAAAAAAAAAAAAAAAAAAAAAACACCCAGACGCAAGCTTTTTGCCGAATCTGCCAAAAAAAACCTTCACTTGTTTGGGTTCCGACATCTTGTTTGTTTTTGACACCTTGTCACGTGACTGTTGCATTTGCATACTCATTAATATTCATAAGCATCTGCCAAAGATGGGTGTGTGCACAGAATCAGTCTTGTCTGTGTTCAGTTATTTCAGTGTTTATTCCACACATTGTTTTTGCTATAGTTTTAACACACATTCTTACATACATTTTGAGAACCGCGTATGGTCTGTGTCAATGTTTACGCCTAAAGTGAACGCGCTAACTAGAAATGTTGGTCATAAAATCAGGAAAAATAAGAACGTTAAAAAGAAGGAAAACTACTGAAGTAAAATATTGACTTAAATATGGTTTACATGAAGGTCATGTGATATGTGACATCACCCACCAATCACACTTGTATGACAGATTTTCTTTCTCTCTTTCTTTTTTAACGCCATGCCAGCTTCTACAGCTATATTCATGGTGAGAGTCAGTTTTTATGTGACAGACTAAAATTAATTTTAAAAATATATGTATTTAACTGAACATAAATTGCTAGCTGGAGTAAATATAGGGTTACACTACCATCCTAGCTAGTTTAGTTATTAGTGAACTCCATCTTGCATCATTATTTTGTAATGTTTACAAAAGTGCCATCTGCTGTTAGCGAACTGAACTGCAGTTTAAAATAACAACGGCACTAACAACATTTAACGTAACCTGCGCTTGTGTCACTTTTGCACCCTCCTAGAAAACTAAGGATGGGGCTCGTTTTCGGAATGGTTAAAAAAAAAAAAGACATGCTAGCATTCCACATTACAGTTTGTGTACAGAATGTTTAACGATCATGAAATACTTACAGGTTCGCAGCCAATTAAAAACAAATCATACAGACATAAACTACCTTTAAAGATATACGCGTCTACAAGAGCAGCTCTGAACGTTAATCACAGTGTCTGACGCTCTGATCGTTTCTATAGCAACGGTGACGTTGATAACAAATAGATCGATATTTCTTTTTTGTCAAAACGTTGATTTGGTGAGTCGAGATTTATGGAAGGAAGGAGTCTCCAGTGTCGGAGTGTGAACTCTCCAGGACAGAAGTTTATCGCTAACGTGGCGAGCGTGAGAAAGAAAGAGACGCTATGTGATGCTATGGACCGGAGGAAGGCGCAAGGCGAAGTAAGGCGCTAGACGTCGCTTAAGGAAAAAGTTTCTTTAGCGGAGTAAGAGGAATAAAACACTAAATAATCAACCTGGCGGATTCATCAGACCCTGCGTGAAGTTGATGCTTTTCCCGTAACCGCACAACACACACACACACACACACACACACACACACACACACACACCTGTATTTCAGGAGTCCTGGTGTGTGAGAATGAAGACATGACGGACCCTGTATGTGTGTGTGTGTGTGTGTGTGTGTGCGCGCTCTGAGCTGGTGGTGAGGCTCTCCATGGCGGTGTAAACACGTCGTGATGCCCCCCCCCCCCCCCCCGGCACACTTACTTTCGCCCTGCTGCGGTCCTCCTCCGTGCCATCCCGGATGATCACGATCACCCCGCCGCCGGTGTCCGGCTCGCTCCTGGACTCGGGCTCGGCGCGCGGCGTCCCGGTGGCGGCGCGCGCGTGCGTGCGCGTGTGTAGGTGTGTGTGGGTGTCGGCGGCGCTGCAGCTCACCCTGACCCGGAAAACGCGCTCGATGTGCGGGATGGAGCGCTGCAGCAGCGGGCCTGCACCGGCGGGAGCGGCCAGCTCCAACACCATCTATTATCAGCGGGAGCGGGTCTGTCTGTCTGTCTCTCTCTCCTGTCTCTCTCTTCTGTCTCTCTTCTCTCTGTCTGTCTCCCTCTTCTGTCTCTCTCTCTAACCGGTCACGACGCGCGGCACAGGCCCGTTCTCCTCCTCCTCCATGCCCGGGGGGAGATGCGGGGGGTGAAATAAAGATGGAGTGACGGGGCTTACACACCGATTTAACGCGCGCGGACGCACCGGGCGCATCCCGAGTCTCCGGTACAGCACCAGCGCGCGCGCTGCCTCCCACACTGCGCGCCTGCGTCCGAGAGTCCGTGCGTGCGTGCGTGCGCGCGTGTGTGTGTGTGTATATGTGTGTGTGCGTGCATGTGCGCTCTCGTGTGCCCCTATCGGCTCTTTACGAAATTCCAATTTTACACAACCATCCAACTGGTGGGAAGATGAAAAAATAAATCCACATAAATCAAAACAACAAACTACGCAAAACAACCACAATAAAAAAATAAAAAAAACATGAAAAAAATAAAATATATTAAAACAATTAACTATACAAAACAACACAATAAAAATCATTAAAAAAAATAATTAAACGTAACAACAAATGACACATAAACAACAATAATAAATAAAATCATAAATAAATGTAAAAAACTGGAATAAATAAAAATTTTTAAATCATAATTAAATTTTAAAAAATCATAAATTAATAAAAACAACAAACTATCCAAAAAAATCATAAATACAGTACAATCAGGAATAAAAAAAATACAATTAATGATAAATATAAATAAATAAACATAAATATATAACATTTAAACATGAAAAATAAATAAAAACAACAAACTAAACAAAACGACAACAATAAAATAAATAAATAAAAACATCAAACTACACAAAAAACAATAAAATCATGAATAAACAAATAAAAGCATAACTAAATACCATATAAAATCATAAAAAATACTGCACAAAAGTCATAAATCATAAATACAATTATACATACAAAAATAAGAAATTCATTAATTAATACAAATGCTAACTCTACAAAACAACAATACTTAAGCAAAACATTCTCTGATTCTTTTCCTTTTGTGAATCCAATGTGCTTCCATACAGAATAAATACAATAATGCATAGTATTAATACAAAAAACAAAAGCACAGAACATACATAATATGACAAATAATTAATTTAGGAAAAATATATACTACCAAATAGATAGATAAATAGAAATAAGTAAAAAAAAAAAAAAAAAAAAAGCAAAAAAAAAAAAAGCAAAAAAATGTATATATATATATATATATATATAATATTGTCAAGGCGAAACTGTTATTTTAAATTATTTTATAATTAAGTTACTTGTAATTAACAGTTACTTGTCTAATTAACTTTACAAGTTAATTACATATATGTGTATGTAGAAATATTTTGTAGAAATAGTTAAAAGGTTAATGCTAAAAATAGCATAATAAATTATTAAATCCCACACATAACTGTTCATAACATCACTTTTACTCAACATGTAGATTTCACTGATGGTGCAGATTAAACTTCAGGAGATTCAGTCAATTCTCTACAGACAGGTTGGTGTGATGCTGAGACACGATCTGACTGGACAGACATACAAACATACAGACAGAATTTTGTTCTGAGTCTGGTAACTGATCCTCTAATGTATGAAACGTAAATATATCACTGACAGAGCGAATTCTGACCCAATGTACAGATAAAACCTTAATGTTATTTCTGTAGATAAGTGAGCGCTTCCGTGTATTCGTGTTACTGTCTCTTTAAAAAAAACAACAACAAAAAAACGTCTCGCTCAAAAAAGTGACACTCACATCCGCTTCCGCGTTCGCAAGGCATCATGGGATCTTGAGTGTGTTTCTGTAGTCCTCAGCGGTTCAGCGTCGGCGCTCGCTCTGCTCTGCACAAGCTCACGCGCTTTAGATCTGTTTCGGAAATCATCATCATCATCATCATCATCAATATAATAAATAATAATAATAGTAATAAAGTTACAGGAGATGGCGGCTGAGCAGGAGGTGATGATCAAGCTCGAGAGCATTAAAGAGATCCGGTGAGTGCAGTGCGGGGTGAAGGGCTAGCGGCTAGCTTTAGCTTTAGCTATTGTTATGAGTCCAACATCTGGCTCGAGCAGCTGGATCACATCCGCTGCTGTTATTCTGGATTAAATGATCCTGTATCCGCTTCACGCGCTTCTGTGTGTTCATGACTAATGAGAGTGAGATACACCTGTTTATTACTGATTATTAATTATGGTTATTAAGAGCTTATTACAGGGAGGGAGGTTTGGGTGCGTTACGGTTTCCATAGCAACAGCTCGTTATTGGAAGGAGTCTCCAGTTACAGGGTGGCTTTTTGTACTTATTTGCATAAAGGTTCTTGGCTTAAAAGGGGTGCACAAACTTTTGCACACAGTTGCAAAAAGACAGGTGGATGTACTAAATGTGCTCTGTGTGTGTGTGTGTGTGTGTGTGTGTGTGTGAGCGCAGTAATAAGACGGTGCAGATGGAGAGGCTGAAGGCGCGTCTCCGCTCCGAGTTCGCGACGCTGGAGAGCGAGGAGAAACACCTGCGCGAGTACAAACAGGAAATGGAGCTGCTGCTGCAGGAGAAGATGGCGCACGTCGAGGAGCTCCGCCTCATCCACTCCGACATCAACGTGGTACGCAAACGTGCACACACACACACACACACACACACACACACACTAAACCCAAATGCAGGTGGCAAGAATAAGAATTTCTTGTCTACACTGCTGATGGAATTCCAGGTGAATTCGGAATTCCTGGACTGTGTGATGGTGTCCGTGACCCCCTCAGACACGGTCTCTCGTCGAGATGATCCGATACGCATTGTTAAAACTGTAACCTTCTGTCATTTCTGAAACTGTAGTGAGGAATTTTCTAAGTGTGTAAAAAAGTAGGAAAATTTAGGAATCTTCTGAATCCTTGTTTTTTTTTTTTGCCTGGAAAACTGTAGCTATTCTAAAGTCAAGTCAAGTAGGCTTTTATTGTCATTTCAATAAAATTTATTGAACAGTTTAGTGACACGAAACAAAAACACAAGTAAACAGAGTTACAGTACAACAAAAGTAATGCAGAGCTTCCTAATGCACCTTACAGGTCAGTATCTTTTATGTGTTTTTTTTGTGTATTAACAAAATCGACTGTGGTCATAAAAGTCTGTGGGGAAAAAATGGAATCTGGAGAATATTCTGTAAAACACCTGGAACGCTTTTTGTCTAAGGAAACAGTACAGTGTTTTAAAATCCTGATGACACACATTCTCTGTGATGTTTTATGTTTCCATGAAAAATCTTATGGTATACTGTGAACAGAATTCCGAACGGAATTCCAAGCGTGTGAAGGTCTGTTCGTCGCTTTCCAAACAGTGGTCACGTGTTCCTGATGCTGTTGTAGTAAAATTCCAGAAGCATTTTGGGAAAAGGATAGATAATACAAACTGCGTTATAATTCCACTGTAATAATACAGACTCAGGTCAACAAGATTCCTGATGGACATCGCGTTTTTATGTTTGAAAATATTTTAAAAATCTGGAAAATTTTAACAAGTTGTGGGGGGGGGGGAGTCAGGAATCCTGGAAAATAATTAGCAAAACATCTGGAATTCTTTTTGTCTCAGGAAAGAGTACAGTGTTTTAATATCCTGGAAGTTTTCCGTGATGTTTTATGTTTCTATGAAGAGTCTTGTGGAATATCGGAGACAGAATTCCGAATGGAATTCCGAGCGTGTGAAGCGTTCCTCATGTTTCTGATGCTCTTGAGCATTGTTATCCTTCTGACCTCATTTCTACTTCTTAAAAACAATCTGGGAAAATGGTAACAAGTTGGAAAAAAAGTCTGGAACTCTGGTAATATCTGGAATTCTCATTTTTTTCCAGAGGAAATAATAATGCAATAGTGTGGTGTTGTGTGTAAGATGTGTACCGTGTGAATTGTCATCCCATGTGTGGTTGTAGCGTATAACTGTGTGTGTGTGTGTGTGTGTGTGTGTGTGTGTGTGTGTGTGTGTCAGATGGAGAACACCATCAAGCAGTCGGAGTGTGATCTGAGCAAGCTGCTGGAGTCGACTCGCAGGCTGCACGAGGAGTACAAACCGCTGAAGGAGCACATCGACACGCTGAGAGCCGCGCTCGGCCTGCGGAGACTTCCGGAACTCAGCCGGGAGGAGGAGCGGCTGTCCCTCGAGTCGGTCTCACACACACACACGCACACACACGCAGTATAAACCTTACACACATTAGCTTTGTTAAACAGCACCGTTGTGTGTGTGTGTGTGTGTGTGTGTGTGTGTAGTTACTTTGAGAAGCAGAAAGCCGAGTGGCAGACGGAACATCCCGAGCCTCCAATCCCAGAATCCTTAGCGGCGGCGACAGCCCAACAGCTTCATGCGGTGAGGAAACAAGACTCACGGCAACCGGCAACCGCGTTCCGACAGCAGCCGCCGCCCATGAAGGTACGACTGACAGGCGCACACGGTTACACTGTCTCTTTTTTTTCTTTTAGCATCGACATTAATTTTATAATTCCGTAATGAAGTTACAAACAGAATTTTAGGAAAGACCGAGGATGCTGCTGTGTAATGATCTCTGTCTTCTGAGCTTCAAGTGCGCCCTCTTGTGGTGTGCAGATTAATAGACATGTGAGAGGTATTGGGAAATATTGTGCAAAACAAACATTATCTGTGAATAATACAGTTTGTGTGTGTGTGTGTGTGTGTGTGTGTGTGTGGGTGTAGGCGTGTCTGTCGTGTCATCAGCAGATCCACCGGAACGCCCCGATCTGCCCCCTGTGTAAGGCCAAGAGCCGCTCACGCAACCCCAAGAAGCCCAAGAGGAAGCCCGACGAGTAAACCACGAGTGTGTGTGTGAGTGTGTGTGTGAAACCACATTCACACACACTCTCACACACAAACCAAATACCAATATCATATAAGGTATTAAAGGAAGACGGTGTTGTGGGATGCAGTAACGAAGCGGCGCGTTGCAGGAGTGTAAATGGTTTAATAATAACACTAACGTTACACACTAATGTTACACACTAACGTTACACACTCATACTCTCGTTTCTCCTCTTTCTGTGTTTCATTATTTCACTTTTAGATTTCTGTAATCAGGACGGTCACTTGGATTACTGAAATTAAATTATGCTTAAAAAATTGTGTTGTAGTTAAATCCTCCCTCCTGTGGTGTGTGTGTGTGTGTGTGTGTGTGTGTGTGTGCTGGTGATGTTTTTTCACTGCTAATGAAGGATTTTTTCTTTCTTTCTCTTTTTAAGGTTTTTTCTTTTTTTGTATTAATGAAAGTTATGTTCATGTGTTTGTTTCTAAACTTGTGAATAAATGTTTACATTTCTCTAATGGCTGAATTTATTATATTTTTTATTTTATGTTTTAAATGTAAGTTTTTTAAATCTAAGTATTCCTTTTCAGTATTTGAATATGGATGTATTTTTTTCTCTCCTCACTTCCTGACTTGTTTGCAGAGCACCCATGAGATTAAAAGCTCTTTTAAAGCTTTTTTCTGTGAAAATGTGCTTTAAATTATTATTATTATTATTATTATTATTTGATTATATGAGTTTTCTTTTTCTTTTTTGGTTCTACTGTCCATGGTTGTCTCTCCTCTTTAGAGAGGAGTAATAAATACATTTTGTGAACATGTGCACTAAATTAGCATTTTTGTAAAAAAAAAAAAAAAAAAATCCCTGTTTTTTCCCCCTTGCTTTTTATTTAACATCTTAATAGAATTTTCTAAATGTGTTCTCTGTGGTTTGTCTTTATTTCTTTATCAAGTAGTCAAGTCAGCCTTTATTGTCATTTCAACCATGAACAGTTTAGTACACAGTGAAACAAAACCACGTTCCCCCAGGACCGGGGTGCTACACAATTCGCTAAGACACAACTTAATTAGCTGACTAGCTAAGACAAAAAATTTACACCATAAACTAACAAAACTCTACAGGAAGACAAAGAGGACATGCAAAAACACAATGCAACAACACTACACAATGCAGTAATCTGTGATAATGACATGAGATTGTGCAAATAAATTGTCCATGAAATGAAAAACAGTAAAGATTTCTTCTTAAGTAACAAGAAAGATAAATAAAAAAAAAAGAGTAAAAAAAAAAGTGTCATCCTATTTAACAATTCTGGTGATTTAATAACATTTTACAAGGTGGGTGAAAAGTAACTAGGCATTAAACATTGGTAATAAAGTCCACATTTCTAATACAAACTTAAAACAAAGTTGTACATGTGCTTTATTTAAAAAAGAAAATAAAGGAAAATGGAGACCATTCATGAGGTCGTCTCAGCCAATCATCCTGGTAAATGCTGTTCTAACCACACATGCACAGCATGGGGAGGTGTACCATGGGGTGGCGCTCCTGTGATACTACAAGTTCTATAGCCAATTAATATTATCTACGGATTTTTCACCCACCCTGTATGTTTTATATTTAACTTGTTCAGATGGCTTTTTTTTTTTTTTACAAACTGCTATAAAACAAAGTAAGAAAATAGTGCTGTGCTGTATAGTATGTTACAAGGGACTTTTGATCCTGACATTGAACAGGACAAATGTCATGACGTCTTTCAAAATGTGTTTCATGTGGTCAGTTTGTGTTTTTATCCCCAAAAATGTCCCTTAAAGGAGAAATGAGTCTGGGCTATTATTGGATAAAAATTCAATAAAAACAATAGTTCATGTAAATCTCTTGTGTGTGTGTGTGTGTATAAAAGACCCCATTTTGTCAGTAAAACCTGCTCACTTTTGGAGGCTGGAAATAAATGTTTAAATATAATTTAAGTAACACCTATTTCAAAGATCTTCTGTAATAAAATAAATAAAAAAAAGCCCCAAACTTCAAACGAACAAAATGGCTGACATTTTAAAAAGAAAAAAAAAATATGTAAGACAATTGTTCATTAAAAAACAAATAATAAAATATGAATATAAAAAATGTATGTATCTAAAACATGCACTAAATTATTTTGATTACACTAAATTAAACAATAATAAAATAAAACACTGAAACCATCCTAAGATATAATGATAAAAAAAAAAATCAAGAATTAATAAAACTACTTTTTCGTGCATTTTAAGTAACACAGATGAAACAGAAACACATACGTGTCCCATATCTTTGTATGTTATTAATCAGGACACACTTTACGTATGTGCAACAAATATAACATAAAAGTTCTGAGACTAAAGCAGATATCCAGTAAAGTGGTCCTGGCTGAACACACGCATCTCAGTTTAGCTGGCTAGAAGAGTCTCTATTATAATATATAGCTTAAAAAACAGCTAGTTAAATTAGCGAGTAAAGATGGCTGAGGTGTTCAGTAAGAAAGCGAGCTACAGGTTGCAGCTGCATGACGTCACTTCAGGTGGCGCCGGATTCCATACGCTACTTTGCATGTGAACAGGACGGGGGAGAGCCGTTCGGTTTGCTAATGCACACTTAACGAGCTCCTGCGCATCTTTATAACCACCCGCGGTGCTCGCTAAGTCCTAATCTCTCTCTCTTTATCCACACACACACACACACACACCGTCTCCACCTGGGCTTCGTCTCTCTTAGGCGTGAAAGGAGAATTTTAGTCTATTGTCTTTAAAGTTCTCCTGCTGTGTTTTCACACACACACATTAAAACCACAATGTGCTTGAGAATGTCGCTAAGTTGACTTCAGGTCTGTACAAACTGTATGCGTCAAACATCACACACACTAGTTTTATAAAAATGAGACTTTATTGTTTCTCTCTTTTTTTGGTTTAAATAACAAACTCTAAACAGTGAGTTTTTTTTGTTGTTGTTTTGTTTAAGTCATTTTACAAAAATGTCTGAAGTAGAACACACTCCTATAAGAAGCAACATTACACAAAACACGGGATGAAGAACGGAACAGACTAGCTCGAGCTAACCTGCTTCCAAGCCATACTCATGAATAGACCCAATCGCTAGCTAGCACACGTGACGCAATCTGACAGGATTTCTTTGATCATAATCATGAATAGACGCGATTATCACTGCTTGCTAACAAACATGAGCTAATCTGACAGGATTTTTAACTCTTTACAGCTGAACAACATAAAACACAAGCTAAACTGACAGTAACATTTAGTAACAGCATTAGTAAATCATGTTCATAAATGTGCACAATCTTCACTGCTTGTGCTAGTTAGCTTATGAAAACATGCTAACCATAGGATTTCTGAGAGGATTTAAACCACCTATACCTTAATCATTATGATGTTCATTGCTTACGCTAGCTAGCTGACATGAGCTGGCTACTCTGTGGGGATTCATATGATACCTATAAAGACATTTCACTGTTCTTGATTGTTATCTGGCTAAGTGGGAATGTGCCAGCTGTGTGCTTCATCTTCATCACCGTGCTGATGCTTTCAGTTAGCCTTTGCATGTTTATGTTTGTACTTGCTAACTGTTTTTAGTCCTGTGACATCATCAGACGGTGACGGTAGGGTAGACAGAGTCCTGAGGGTAAGGGGCACTGTGTCCGTGTCCGTGCGGGTCCAGGAATGCCGGTGCGATCAGCATGGTGTGCTCCGGTGGCAGCGGATAGTTAGGATAATTCGGGTAAAACTGTGGCGCCCCCTGGTGGAGCGGAGAAACAAACGCAGGTGGAAAAGCACTGTACACACTGAGATCTGATGGACTTGGGCGAGGTGCGTGGAGACCAGGATTGGGCGTGCATGAAGTGTTGGAGCTTTTAGGCGAAGGGCCTCCCGATTCCAGTAAATTGGCCTGGGTGGGACTGGGCCGGTTGCTGGGTGTCGGCACTGCGCAGTGACAGCAGCAGACGGAGATCATCGCGCCGAGCAAAACGAAGGACAGGAAGGCGCTCACTACGATCACGAAGGGTAGATATGTGGGAACTGCAGAAATGAAGAGGAAAAAAAGAGTGTTTAGTTCAAATGCAATCAAAAAAATATTATATATATATATATATATGATGATAAATAAGTATTTTTTTAAACTGAACCCAAACTTTCAGTCCAAATTATGCTCTAAAGGTAAGTCAAACTCAAACACATTTTGGTCGAAATAGAACCTGATCGAAAAGGAATGAGTTACAGCTTCTTAATACTATTAAACGAACTGAATGTTTTAAAAACAAAGATTTTAAAACCCAATGGCTTATCGAAGTAATATTCTCACAGCACAAAATGAGCACAAACAACAAGAAAAAGCAAAATACATTTTAACAATATTATTCATAGCTCAAGCTGCACATTTATTATTTTATTTATTTATTTAAATAGACCAAAAGGTGTTTGAGCGTTACTTATTTTTAGAGCTTCGGTTTTATTTAATTTACTGTTTTTTTTTATCTGAAAAATCATGAAAACCTTTTTCCCTACTTGACTTTGTCATGGCTTAATCCACACTGGTTAATTAAAGCGTATTAATAATTGATCTAAATGCCAAAATAATCATATTGGTACATTTATCACATATGATATGATTCATTATATACGAATATAAAAATTATAAACTGATTTAGAAATAAACGTTTAATGAGAAATCAACATGTTTTAAATGCCTCACAGGGAACGCAAAAAAAAAATATGTTATATGAAATGAAACTTCCAATAATATAAACAAATAAAATACAACTAAAAACTCTGAATACTAGGAAAATATTTAAATGAAATAAATAAATAAATAAATAAATAAATGTACCCTGATTGATGTGGAAAAGGAGGTAAAAATGTAAACTTCTGGAAATATTAACCTTTCTATGTTGTTCCGGCTAATTTAAACCATTTTGACTTTTGAGAGCAGAACAAAACCATAAGTTACAGTATTTTCCCCTTCAATGTTATAACATTTTTTATTTTCTTTTATATATAATCAGCAGTATTTAAGGGTTAATTAGAGTGATTCATGAATGGACTCACGGCTCGGAGGGACGTCTCGTGCTGCCTCGGTGTAGAAGTCGAACTCGGCGGTGCACGTGCCCTGGTCGAGGCGCGCGTCCGGCGCGGCGCAGCAGTAGCGCAGTGAGCACGAGCCGCAGCAGTAGCGCGCGCCCTCGCCGTCGTAGCGCTCGGGGCAGCGGAATCCGCGGTGTCGCGCGCCCGCCGCGTCCCTCCACCCGTGGCAGTACTCACCGCCCGCGAGCGCGCGCCGCACCGACAGCGACGCGAGCACGAGGAGCAGCGCGAGGATCGTCCGCATCGTGTGAGCGATAACGCGAGTAACGTCCGGGTCCCGGTGACTGTACGGAGAGGGTTGGGGTTAGACTGAGCGCGCTGAGTCACGGAGTCACTGAAGTCCCTCACATCCAACATCCGCCCCCTTAACACCCCCCATCCCCCCCCCCCCCCCCCCCGTTTACGCGCCATCACTATCTTACCCCCTGTACCCCCCGTGTCTACACCTTATCACTCATCTGCATTCAGAAAGCTGATTTCTACACTTTATTTACACTCCTAATTACTGTGTGTGTGTGTGTGTGTGTGTGTGTGTGAGAAGTCTTTAATTGCTCTTTAGTGTTCAACTGTTAAAAAGTAATAATAAAAAAAAAGAACTTAAAAAGTTATTCTGGGACAAAGGAAGAGTTTAGAGAAAAGTTTTTATAAAGTTCCTTGATGCTGTGTGTGTGTGTGTGTGTGTGTGTGTGTGTGCAGTTCATGCTTGTCTGTGCGTATATACAGTACATTGGTTTACTGATTCATTTAATGGGGATGAGTTCAGATCCACTGGTAGAACATGGATGAGGGCTGTAAACAAGTAGTAATCAGTAATTAATTAAACTAAGTTGACCATTTTATTAAAATATAGTCTCTGGTACAGTGTGTGCCGTTTTATAAGGAAATGAGCTGCTTAGATTTACTGAACATCTTTCAGAAACAGCACAGTCCTTCTAAGGACGTTTTCACACTCTGACCTGTAGAATTACAACATTTTTGCTGGAATTGTAAAATTTGCGAAATGTATTTAATATGTTAAATGATGTCATCAAATAAACTTGTATATCAAAGTTTGTAGGGGAAAAAAAACACAGAATGACTAAGGATTTTGCACAATTTATATAAATTATTTTTTGTAATGTATATTGGTTCATATACAGAGAGTTCTAAAAAAAAATTATACGCATTTCATTTTGTTGTTATCTATTCACTTTTCTAATATTTGAATTGAATTATGGCAGCAATGTTTCCTCTAAAGATGTCAGTAGTCACACTATCGTCAATGTGATCATGTGACCATCAGAAGAGAAGCATATATTCTTCATGTTGATGTGTGTATACATTTTTTGGGGGCCCCTCTATATATTGGTTCACAGGAATCAGGACAGTTTAATTTTGTAATTTAATTACAAAAGAACATTGACTTTTTCATAATATACAATTTTTTTTTCGAGATGCAATGTATATGTGTCAATATGCATAACCCAAAAAATAAGAGCTGCTTCAAATGAACCAATACATTTGAACCAACACACACAACATTTCTCAGTAAGTTACACACACACAGCAAGTATGAATTATTTTCTGGAATACACATGCACACACACACTCCCATTCTGCAGCACCTGTTCTCTCTCTGTCTCTCTCTCTCTCGCACACACACAGTGACACAATAACACAAGGTATTAGAGCAGGAAATGATATATACACGATATAACTGTATATGCACAATAACACACTCAAACACCAGTTGTGTGATAGAGGAGGGAACAAACTGCACAAACACACACATAGTAACACACAGTGTGTTAAAGCAAGCAAAACACCGTAGACAAACACACAGACACACACTTTACACTTATGTAGGGTGTTAGTGCAGGAAACACACTGCGCACACATTGATCACACACTGTAACTGTAAGCGTGTTCGAGTAAGAACAACTTCTCACACACACACACACACACACACACACACACACACATAGTGTGTTAGAGCAAGAAACACACTGCACACACATTCTAACATGCAGAACACCACTAAGACACCCATCATTGATGGTATGTCGATGTGACACACACCTCTGCTCTCAGGGCACATGCACAACACATTTGACAGCGTCTGGAGCCAGGAGGAATGTGTGTGTGTACGCGTGTGTGCATGTGAGAGGTTAGAGGTTACAGTGAAGGAGACAGCATTGGCCTGTCTCTGTTTCTTTTATCAGTCAGCTGACTGTCAAACACACACACACACACACACACACACACTACAGCTATTAAACATTTAAAATTTTAACCATGTGTGTAAAAACTTTCCAATATTATATAGCAGCACTAGCCTAACGCCTGAGCTTCTTTATGCTAATATAACTGAATATTAGCTGATTAGATGATTAGCTTTCCTTCTTCAGTAAAACCCGTTTTGCTTTTTAAAAAATTTTATCCAGTCTAACCCGAACCTGATGTCGTTAAGTCTCTCCAGCTGGACACTCTGCTCTGACCACATCACTGCGTTATTAGCACAGATTAGCTTTAACACAATAGAGCCTTAACTGCTATTGTTTGCAAGCTAGCACATTAGCATGAGGTAAACAAAGAGCGGCTGCTGGGATTAGCATGCTAATTCAGCAACATACTCGAATGATTGACTTTAACTAGCAGCCTAAAGGATTAGTGACATCTCTGAGAGACGATGTGGCCTGGAGCGACAATTCACTCAGTGTGTGTGTGTGTGTGTGTGAGGGATTTACTCAGCCCAAACCCAGGAGGTGAAGGTATTTGCTTTCTGAATCACCATTTGGTGGAATGTCTGCTAAATCATAAAGTGTGTGTGTGAGTGTGAAGCATATAGTTTTTAGGTATAAACACATTCGTCCACAACTTTTTTGGTGTGTGTGCGTGTGTTCAGAATACACTGTGTTTGTTCCCTCAGAAAAGCGGCACGGGAGCCGCCAATGCTAACTGTTATTACAGAGTCTTCTATAAACGGCTGAGGTAAATGTTGACGTTCTGGATGTTTCCGTGTCTCTTTTACCGCTTGTGTGTCTTTACTGTGTCTGGAACGAATAATTTTTACAAGCACATGCTAGCTAAGGCATCCATATTTACTAGTTTCCTAGCAACAGTGTTCTCTCAGCCTCAGTCTATTGAACGCTGAGTGTATTATGGAGATATGACCCAGGGAATCAGATAATCATTTAAACTGATTCAGTTAAATGATTCATTCAGCTTTGTTAAGAGCAAACCGAATTCATACTCATATTTATTTCTAATTTAAGTTTAATTCTTGTACGTGAACATACAGAACAACACAGAGTTAAGTTTAAGCTAAAGCCAGTTTTGGTAGCATTAGAAAGGTAGTTCTTAATTTTTTTAAAACCAAAAATATTCTGGTTTAGCCACATTAGCTAAGTTAGCCAGCGAGCTAAACACTAAGCAAAGTAAAGCTAAGCACTGGAAAGCTAATCTGCATCTACAGTATGTGGTGTAGTAAAACCCATTAGCTAGCATGCTAGCAAGTGCTATCCCTCACACCAGCTACGAAGCTTTCGTTTATTAATAATAAAAAAAAAAAGTAAATATATTTGTTACTTTTATCTATTTATTTATTTATTTTTTACAAAACCTCACGATTTATTCATAAAATGGCGCTTGTCATCATGGCCATGAAATTCTACCTCTGAGGTTAGATCTGGATTCCAGATGAGCAGGTTTCTTCTGGTAGAGAAAACGGACTCTTAAGTGTTTCGTAAATATGTCTGGATTCCTCCTTAACCCCACCACCCCCCCTCCAACACACACACACACACACACACACACACACGCCCACGCACACACTCCTGTGGGTGGGCCCATCAGATTTGCCTAATTGCCTGGGAGGACCCCTATCGGTCCGGCCATTGTTATAGTAACGACCTCCCGACCCTCTGGCCGTGCTGTCTGATAATGGAGCACGTTAGAGCTGGAGTCACACACGCACCCACAAAACACACACAGGTTTGTCGTGGAGAACATACATATACAAAGCTCTTCCTAATGTTTATTTATTTGTGCTGTGCGCACGGGATACAATCGTGGTCGCAATAAAAAGAAGCTGAAATGATAAAAACACACACTTTATCTGCTTTTAGTGGTCACATGATTAGCATAATTTTGTAAAGATCTTCCCAACTGTAATCCTTTTCTTTTAGCTCTTAAGGTAAAGTACATGGTTTTGTTTGTTTGTGAGAAAATTCAAGACGTTTTTTCTTTCTTACTTATCTTCGTAAGGATTTTTAACTTTATCATAAAAAAAACAATGTACAGTATTTATATATATATATATATATATATATATATATATATATATATATATATATATATATATATATATATATATGTTACTAAGTTAGTTCCAATAGAGTAATCTGATTGGATGAGAGGCGTTTCACGAGGAATGATAATGGGCGGTAACAGCACTGGGACATTTAACTATACAGTATGCATCACTCGGCGTCCCGGGTGTTCTACAGTGATTAATTAGACTAACTGTCGGTCGCAGCATGGATGAAAGTACAGTAGGTCTGTACGGTTTGCAGTACTGAGGAGAGAGCAGCTGCCTGACAAGACCCACATTCACAACACATTTATTGTCCTCATGGCTTATTAACAAGTAAAAGTAGTTTTAGATTTTTACCGGTAATATGTAGCTAAAGGGTGAGGAGAATAAATCATGGTAAACAATGTTAAAGTAAATCTCGTGAGTTTCTCAGGACTGTCAACCATCTCCATGCTTTATTCTCCTCACCTTTTAGCTACATAGTACCGGTATGAATGTAAAACTACGTTTACCCCTGTTAATACTAATTATCGCTCATTAACTGTCGGTCGTCTGGTTAAATAAAGTATGAATCATAATGTGTTGTTGATAAATGGTATTTCTATAAGGCATTCTACACATCTTATAAATTGTAACTTGGCAGTCACTGTGGGAAAATACATGAACAGAGGTGGGTAGGGGAGCCAAAAAATGTAAGTGAGAGTAGCTGTACTTCAAAATAATATTACTCAAGTAGAAGTAAAAAGTAGTCATCCAAAATATTACTCAGTTAAGAGTCAAAAAGTATCCGGTGAAAAGACTACTCAAGTACTGAGTAACTGTTTCAATCGTAATGTCCGATCAGAAGTCGGGTTTTTATATGCTGAAGTGTGTGTGTCTGTTTTGGCGTATAGAGAAGACACCGCTGTATGAAGCTGCTATTGTAAAATACATAAAATCAACCATTTATTGTTTACAATATAAATAAAAATTGAAACAATATCACACTCGAGGTCGTGCATTTGTACTAAATATCAGCAGTGATATCTTCAGTACTCTATGAGTGTGACAGCACAACCTAGAATGCGATATTGTATAACATACACAAAGTTAGTTTTGACTTAATTTTTATGTCAAATATAAATATTAACAATTAAAATTAAATATCGAACTATATCAGTGTATAATTATTCACGTATTTTCCCGCCGTGACTTCCGGGTTACAGTTTTGTAGGCCGTGCACGGGCGCTACAAAAACAAACAAACTACAAATCCCATAACAGCCCATAGTTTGTGTAGCCTAGCTTTAGCATCTGGATAATACGCACTAATTACTACATATCGAGACCACCTGATTATTATTATTTGAAGGACTAGTCTATAATTTAGTCATTGTACAAGAAAATAACTCGGTAACTTGGATATAATTATGTATTTGTGCTTTGTTTCTGTAAATAAGATAAGCGTCGAAACCGGAAGACATTTTGACAAGGAGATCTTCTCTCGCGAGATTTTGAACAGGTCAGCTGACCGGCGGTGTCGCGCTCGTGCCTGTCAGCGCGCGCCTGCAGTCGCAGCGTGATTTCCTGAAAACAATGCAGAGAGACAAACATCGAGTTTAATCAGAAGAGAAACAACGGAACAAAGTGTCAGATCTAACCGCGGCTCTGATCATGGAGCACATTCTGACTCCGAAGGTAAGATTTAAGATGGAATAAAGCAACTGTAATAACCTGTCACTGATGATGAACTTGACTGAAAGTGCATGTGTGTGTTTGTGTGCGCGCGCGCGCGCGCCTTATAAAGGTATTTCTGCAGGGTGTGATTACTTTTGGAGAAGTGAAACTCCGTGGAGTTTGTGCACACTCAATAATGTATAACATGATGATTTATAGCGCACCATATGTCCAACAGGAAGCTGCAAATGACAATGATGATGTGCATGTTTCTATATTTAAGCATAAATGTGTGTGTGTGTGTGTGTGTGTTTATGTCGTGCTGTAAAACATTTCCATGCTTTAATGCATGATCATCACGGGACTCCAAAAACTGCCAATGTGTGTTAAACCAGTCAGTCTCAAAGTCTAAAGCAGAGCGAGTGTGTGTGTGTGTGTGTGTGTGTGTGTGTGTGTGGGTGGGTCAGGTCTGATCTTGTCTGAGCTGCTAAAAGAAGACTCAGGATTTCCTGCTCACTGTGCTCTCTTTCTTTATCTTTCTCACTCACTCTCTCTCTCTCTCTCTCTCTCTCACACACACACACACACACACACACACACAGGATAAGAATAAAATTCTCAACATGAAATATTTCAAAAACAATCTGTGTGTCTGTATAAATAACATTTACCAAAAAAGGAGAAAAAATGGTTTGAATGTGATTTAATCATCAGGCGATCCAAATGGGCGTGGCCGAATATTCTACTGGGGACATTTGATTGACAGCCCTCGGTGTGAGACAGCCAATCAACTTAAGGCTCATAGGAAGTGACTTGCTATTTTTATTTTTCAAGGGGACATCGATTAACGTTAAAACTTCATCGCTGTTATGTGTGGGTGCTGATGGTTTAGAAATCATGGCCTTTCGGAACGAACAGCAGAATGTTTCATAAAGCCGTAAAAATAAATAAATAAATAAATAAATAAATACACATTTGCATGTTGTTTTAAAATTGTGTATTTGTGTGCTCAGTGGGTGCCAATACTTACGAGCATCAGACATTATAAAAATACACACACCAAGAGTGAGAGGAATGAGTGAAGCACATCAGGTTTTTTTTAGCAAGAGTCTTGCTAGGCAATCGAGATGGTCATCAGCTAGCTACGCAGCGGTTGTAGACACATCTGTGATAAAAATGGCATCCGGAACGTCATCGTTTCTCTCAGATGTGTTTGTTAATTAAAAAAAACAAAACAACTAATTTATTTGATTTATTTACCAGCTGGTGTTTTTTTTGTGTGTTACTTTGTTTGTTTGCAGGTCGAACACGTGAAGCTGTTGGATAGATACGCTTCCAAAAAGCCGGCGGTCGGCACGCTGTACCTCACGGCGACGCACCTCATTTACGTCGAGCAATCGAACACCACGCGCAAGGAATTATGGGTAACGATTTTATACTCAGAATCGGACAAAACTTATAACCGATAGTTATTATTCTTACAGATTAGCCCAAGGATGTACGTAAGACGTGTTTAAAAGCCAATATTTCTGCATCGCAAACGTTAGCATCATTTATAAACGTAATGTTAAGACAGGTGTAATGAAACGGAAGAAGTGTAAATTTAGCTGTTAAGAAATTAGCATTAGCATTAGCGTTATAACCTATCATGGAAAAAAAAACCTTGTGTTTGCTAGCTGCCTAGGAAACTTGTTTTAGTTACAAAGGTTAATAGTTTATCTAGACCAACTAAGCTAGGAGCTAATATCATGTCAGAAAAAAAGCCAAACTTTTATATTTATACAGTTATACAGTAATTTATTACGTAATTAGAATAAACATTTATTCATTTAATAGCGGCCTAGCTACGGCTTACACAATTGTACATCATGTAAATATTGTAGCGAAATAGCTAGCATACAGCAAAACTAGCATTTGGTTAAACTGTCAAACTAAGTAGCATTGAGTATGGAAGTTTTTCAGCAAATCATAATTTTAGCGATGATGTCGTGTGTGACTCACGTTGTGATTGGCTGAACATGACTCGAGGAAACGTTCCTTAGTCCATTTGTCGTGAACGCTGTAGATGGATACGTGGTCATTGTAAAGTGTGTATGTGTGTGTACGTGTGTGTGTAGGTCCTGCATCATCACATCTCGTCTGTAGAGAAACTTCCGACCACGGCGTCGGGAAGTCCGCTGCTCATCCACTGTAAAACCTTCCAGCGTCTCCACCTGGTGCTGCCCCGAGAGAAGGAAGCCCAGGACGTCCATCAGTCCCTCCTGCGTCTGTCTCAACCAGGTACACACACACACACACACACACATACGTGCACACACACTTGGACACGCTCAGCATGACGTTGACGTTCCTGTGATGCCGCAGTGAAGGAGGAAGAGCTCTACGCCTTCCTGTACAACCCCCAGCAGGGTGAAGAGGAGCGGCGGCGGGGCTGGGACCTCATCAGCGTGACCGGCGACTTCAGCAGGATGGGCCTGCCCAATGAATTGTGGGAAATCAGTGATCTCAACAGTAACTACGAGGTACGAGCGCTTCCTGTCTGAGTCAGCAGAGTCCTGCGCTTCCTGTAAACACTGACTCTGCTGTCTCTCTCTCAGCTCTGCTCCACGTACCCGCCTGTGCTCGGCATTCCTAAATGTGCCAGTGTTGCTACGGTAACAGGCAGCGCCACGTTTAGGAGTCGGGGCCGGCTGCCCGCTCTGTCATATTATCACAAAGACACCAAGGTAAACACACACACACACACACCAGTGATTTAGGTTTAGTCATATCAATATGTGCCCACTGCTGTTTTTTCTTTATTTTTTTAAAGACCAAAAGATGGAGAGACATGCATACTGAGGGACAGAGTGGTATAGACAGACAGATGTATAGAGGGACGGGGAGGTGTGCAGATGGACAGATGGGTGGCGGGGTTATGTTAAGATACGGATAGCAAGATTAGGGTGTGGAAGGACGACCGGGCGTATGGAGGGACAAAGGCTCGCATAGAGGCATGAATGAGTGTTGAAGGTACAGATGGGTGTATATAGGGGTGTATAAATAAAAAAATACAGGCGTATAGAGGGACATACCTGTGTGTGTATATAAAGGGACATATGGGCATATCGAGAAGCAGAGGGGTGCATAAAGGGATATACAGGCGTATAGAAAGATACAGAGGGGAGAATAGAGGGACCGGTGGGCGTGTACGAGGGACCGGTGGGCATGTACAAGGAACAGATGTTTATACAGATAAACAGATGGGTGTGTAGTTGTCACAAAATCCCAACTGAACTGCCATGAAGTACATCAGCAACAGACATTTGCTTTCGTTTGCATATTTGTTTGTTTGTTGTGTTGCTAGGCAGCGATCTGTCGGTGTAGTCAGCCTCTCTCCGGTTTAAGTTCCCGCTGCATCGAGGATGAACAGATGCTGCAGGCCATCAGTGAGGCCAATCCCAACTGTCCCTTTATTTACGTGGTGGACACACGGCCTAAGGTACCACCGTCACCCTTCAACCCCAGTCGGTTGGCTGTTTGTTTAATGACCCCCCCTCCTTCCCCCCTTTGTAAACGTTTTGGACACAAGCTGTGACCTTTAACCTTACAGTTTAAAGCTGGTTTTAGAGTTATCTGTCTTTATCAGGTAACTGTTAAGCTAGCAAAATATTTCGATTAGTTACCTAACTCTGTGTGTGTGTGTGTGTTTAGCTGAATGCTATGGCTAACCGAGCTGCGGGAAAGGGATATGAAAACGAGGACAACTATCCCAACATCAGGTTTCACTTCCAGGGCATTGAGAACATCCATGTCATGCGAAGCAGTTTACAGAAACTACTGGAGTGTAAGCTTGCTCACACGCACACACACATACACACAGATCATGACTTGATCATTAACCTGTTTTATGGGGACCAGCTGAGTGTGATCTTTGTGATCTGTTTTATGTTTTTAATTTATATTAACTGTTTTTTTTTTCATTTATGTATTTATTTATATATATATATATTTTTTTTTACCCCATCAGTGTGTGCTCAGAAAAACACGTCTATGAGTGACTATCTGACCGGACTGGAAAACTCCGGCTGGCTGAAACACATCAAGGCCGTCATGGATGCAGGAGTCTTCCTCTCTAAAGTGTGTACTTCACTTAAGCTAACGTTGTTCTACATCATCTAACAGTTAAGAGTGTAGATGTCCAGGACGTATTGCTTACTGAGGACTACACATGACGTGTGTGTGTGTGCGTGTGTCTAGGCAGTAGGGGATGAGGGGGCGAGTGTGTTAGTGCACTGTTCTGATGGATGGGATCGCACGGCGCAGGTGTGTTCTCTCGCCTGCCTGCTGCTCGACCCCTATTACAGAACCATCAAAGGACTTATGGTGAGTACGCGCACACACACACACACACACACAGCAGGACTTATTGACGTATTATTATAATTCTAACATGTTCTTGATT
Organism: Clarias fuscus; assembly: GCA_030347435.1. Classification (NCBI taxonomy): domain Eukaryota; kingdom Metazoa; phylum Chordata; class Actinopteri; order Siluriformes; family Clariidae; genus Clarias; species Clarias fuscus. The sequence goes on from CM059212.1 coordinate 1,513,081, forward strand.
TTTTTTCAGGTTCTGATCGAGAAGGAGTGGATTGCTTTCGGACACAAATTCAATCACAGGTGATGAAAGTGTAATGTTAAACATTAAACATTTTATTAAATTTAAGCCGAACGTTTTAAGTATAATCTGGGGTCATGATGGGTCCAATCACGCAGACACACACAGCAAATTTTTACAAGAAATAAATCGGTTTGAAACCGTTAACAAGAATCACAAGTAGTCATGCGTTTTAAAAAATGTACACAGCAGCTAAATAACGTTCAATCATATCTAGATAGTATAATCTAAAGTGTGGATTTTGATGGTCCAGTATCAGTACGGTAAGTTTTAGCAGCTTGCTGACAGAGATATCCCTGATAAACATCCAGTATCTAGCTAACTGATAAGCTAGCTAGCTAGCTAGCATCTGAGGGAAACGGTGACATGGGTACCATGCTAAATCGTTAGCCCTACACTTGCGCATTGTTACTGCTTTGCAGTTGCCTAGCAACGGTGTTCATACATACATACAAAGAAGCTTTGTCAGGATTGAATGTCTCCATAACATGTTTTTGTGTGTGTGTTTAGGTGTGGACACCTGGAAGGTGACCCTAAGGAGGTGTCCCCCGTGTTCACACAGTTTGTGGAGTGTGTGTGGCAGCTGATGGAGCAGTTCCCCTGCGCGTTTCAGTTTAACGAGCGCTTCTTGCTTTCCATCCACGAACACGTTTACTCTTGTCACTACGGCAACTTCATCGGCAACAACCAGCGAGAGAGAGAGCAGCTAAGGTACAGATACATTCTCACACACACACACACACACACACATGTCATGTAATGTCATTATGGGGACATCCGGTCCTCACAAAGCTTTTATAAAAAGTAATGTACTTGACAAACATGGGTAGCTAGCCAAGCGACATATTTAGCTACGGAACACGACTACTTTACTAATAAAGTGTTGATCAACCAATGTACCAAACTGACAATGCGACTAGCTAGCTAACTAACGGACAGATGTGGTTGGTCTGCTAGAGAACTCTTGCTAGCCGGATAGTCACTGACAGGATAACTAATTAACAATAAATAATACAGTAATTAAAAAAACAATAGTAAAAATAAAAGCGGTGTTTGTTTTGTTTTCTGTAGTGTTTTTCCAATAGCTAGTTGAGGTTTAATTTTCTTGGGTATTTAAAAAATTGTGTGTATTCAGGCTCAGAGAGAGGACGTTCTCCGTGTGGCCGTATTTCCTGGAGCATCAGGACGAGTTCAGGAACCCGCTGTACAAACGCACTACACACAACGGCTTACTGAGACCCAACACACTGCCGCTGCACTTTAAGTATGTACGCGCCCACACACACACACACACACACACACACAGAAATATATCAAATAACAAAGAGTTTTTGATGTAGCTCTGTTTTGAGTTTGTGTAAACGTGTGTGTGTCAGGTTTTGGTGCGGGATGTATAACCATTACGATAAGGGGATACACCCGAGACAGTCCATCCTGGACACACTGCTGTCCCTGACCTTGAGACAAACCTTCGAGGAGAGGACCATGACGGACCTGCAGAGAGTAAGCGCCGTTCCGATATTTTCGACACTTCAGTACGCAATTGTACGAATTCATTCAGGTAACGTTCATCATTCTCCACCACTCAGCAGCTAGCTATCGCTGACGGAGTCCTCTCGGCTTCTGAAGGACCAATCGGTGCGCTTCCAGATCGGAACGGCCACGCCGAGGCCACGCCTGCATCATCCTTTGACCAGACGAACGGAGACTCTACGTGTTCGAGCGACGGCACTGGAGGAGAGGCGGAGTCAGATCCAGGAAAAACCGGGAGCCAGACGAAGGTGACGGAAAAGGACAAACCTGTTTCTATGGCAACGCAGATCTCTGAATTGGAGGCGGAGAAAACGGATCCCCTCCAATCGCCATAGTAACAAAACTGACATTTGGGCTGAAGCTGTAATCCAAAGGGAAAGAACAAACTCAGGACACACACAAACACATGCACACTGTGAACAACGTTATTACAGTAACAGAGTAACACCATAGTTGAACACCACTCCCCATACATGGTATTTTAACAATATATTGAGTGTAAAATAAATAAGAAGTCATTGTACATAACGTACAAAAAAAACGTATAAAAAAAAATATTAAACATGGCTATTTGTAATAAATGCTCATTTAGCCATGTCCCCAAACATTCACACATTTTTAACATTTCAAGGAATTTTTTTTCATAGTAAAACACTCAATGATGTTGCTTTTTCTGAACAAGAGTAAACTAATTGTTGTAAAAGAATTGCGTTTCTTAGTCACGCCCCGAACAATCTCACATAAAGCATTCCGGCCATGCCCCATTAGACAAATTCCAGTTGTTTTATGCATTACAGCACCAATAATGGATGGTATTTTAGCCACGCCCCTGACAATCCTTTGCATATTTTATGCACAATAAAAAATCTTTTAAGCCATGCCCTCAAAATGCCAGACTGATCACAGCATAGCATTTTTATAAAAAGACGCCCCACAAGGCACTTCTGCCTTTATCAAAATTTCTGATTGTAAACAACATTACTAATAGTTTTGGAGGAACACCGTATGGTCCCTAGTTTTGCAACTTTTAGAAATTTTTGCTATGTTGGTATTTTTCAAAACATTAAAAAAAAAAATTGAACGAACAAAACGTTTATAGCAAAAAGATTGGAAACAATAACTTTTTTCTTTTTCTACTATGCTGATAAAACAAGATGCTCATTTGGCTTTTACAGTGTTTACATTTTTTGTTTGTGTAAAATACGATGATCAAAGACAAGAGAAGCGTTGCACTCCGTTACTGCACTTTTTTGTTACATTTTACTTTTTTTTTTAAATTACAGTTAATAGAAAGTTGTGTATATTTATCTTGCAGGTATATAAGCCTTTCATCCCGAGGAATAAAACACTCATTTACTCAACCAACTTACCACGGTGCTAAAGTCATAAGTGTCCAATTAAGTTACATTAATTCAACAGTCACAGTGTGAATAAATTAATGCAAAAAAAAAGAAAGAAAAGCCCAAAATGTAAAATTGTATTTTTTTTGGTGTTGTTTTTGTTCATAAAAGCAGCACACTGATACAAATATAAATATTTTTTGTACTTTGTTGATTTTCACATTTTCTTTTTCCACTAAGCTTTTTAAAAATAATAATTTTCTAATTCTTTTTACATTTATTTTTATAAGATTTGACTTGACCTAACATTTTTTTACCGCAAATTTCCTGTGAAATCATGACTTAAAAAATATATATATATATATTATGTGTACATTAATATTAATAGTAGCTTTGATTAAATTCCTATTTTGAAACATGCTGGAATTTGTTAAACTCTTTTTACATTTTATTTCTTGGGGGGAAAAGGGTCTCTCAAGACTGTGTTTGGCCTAGAATTAATTTACACTGCACTTAGCATCCGGAAACATTTACGACTTTCATAATTTTTGTATTTTTTCCCCTAGTATGTAGCTAAGTAGTTTTCTAAATGGAACTGTAAAATTAAAAAGCAATATTGAAGCACCCAGTAGCAATAAATGCTATTAATGATGATAATGTAGTACTACAATTGAACGGTTTAATATTTAAATTAAGAGTCCATTATGTACTTCAATTATATATTCATTATTATATGGTATTTCACCGCGTACTGACGCTGAAACATGATTCCTGTAGGCGTATCGTTTTCTAGGACTACATTTCCCGACGAGCCACGCGGTTTTCCCGGAAGTGACGCGCCACGACTAGGCTCAGACGCTCGAGTGATTTTCCTCCTGCACAGACTGTTGCTAAGTGCCGCTGCTAAACCGGGAATAAAAATAAAATGGTGAGTCTGTTTCCTTTTGTTTTTCTTCTTCTTTTAGTATAAATGCTGTTTTGACGAGTTACATAACCGGGCGCAGTACGAAACGAATCAACGAACGACTAGGCATTATAAAAAGTCTTGAGTTATGAGCTCTGGGTAACGCAGCGTTAGCTCAGAGGCTAACCGAGCCAAACCGTTAGCGAAGGCTTTGTTGTTTCCTTACGCGCATTCCGACAGGTCCCGCCCCTCGCTCTCTGGGATTGGACACCCTCGCTTCTGCTCGCTTACCGGAGAGTGAAGTTAGCCAGTCGCAGCACAGGAGGCGGGTTCGCGGTAACCAATAGGAATGGACGAGAGGCTGGAATGTGTCGGAATACTGGTGGGATTTTAGCTGAGGTAAAATAAACCTAGGTGTAATGTGGGAATAAACAATACGTATATAAACGTGTATTTAATTCATCCGTCATTAAAATATATTTTATTTTTAACTCGTTTATGCTGTGTGTGTGTGTAATGTCATGGAGCTGATGTGTGAGACTGGCTAAGCTAACAGCAGTTTACAATAAGAGCTCTGTTTTTTTTTTTTTTTTTTACATTTCTTGTGAAGAATAAATCACTTTACAACTGTAACTTCTAAAAATGGACATTTAGAGATCACATGCAGATTACATTGCTTAATTGTGTTTGTGGTTTATTCCAAAGAGATTTTTTTTGTCGCCATTCTGTAAGGAAGTTTCTGAGGTGATTTTGGAAAACCTTTGCTTTAAGATTGCTATGTTTGTAATGTCAGGTCCTAATAACGGATGTCGTGAGGCAGAAACATCATTTCAGGAAGATGGAATAATTTTAGGAATCGGTCCTGATTCCGCTCCCTGAGGAACCCCAGGGGAGCGTTGACAGGGTAAAGGTTACAGAGAGGGGTTTAAAATGGTTATTAGTGGTGCGAAATGGAAGCAAAAGGACTGAAGATCTGTGAGATTCAGATTATGATCTTATTGCTTTTGCACATCTTTTCAACTTCTCAATCTGCAAGCTGTCAGGTTGTAAAACTCACTTCCCCACCCTTCTGCTTTTCTGTTAAAGTCCATTTCAGTTCTCAGCAATTCATTTAGCATCGAAATGCAACACAGAGAGGCGCCGGACCACAGTGCGCCACGCTATAAAGTGTTATCGGCTCTGGTTACACAGTGAGCTTCTGTTTAACCAGGGGTAATTGTACCTCATAATAACACTAATTATCATAATGTTCTCTTAAGAGTTTGTGAAAACCAACATTATTACTATTATTAAAGCCTGAAATCAAGATGTATTCGTGCTTAGAATAAATAAGATGCCCCAGAACTGAAGAATAATCACGCTTCCACATGTATCAGTCTATTCATGGGCTAGACCAGGCATCACTAAGTGGTGCTTTTCCGATGCTTTTCTGATGGAGAATAATTAATATATCAGTAATCTAGCCCTTTTTCCCCTTGAGGTGGGCGTGATTCATGTATGTGTATTTCCCTGACAACAATCCCAGATTTCTGTATCAGTCACACACTCACGCCCAGCATAAAACAAAGCACTATTAATTCACCAATCAGCCCAGAGATTTATTCGGTGAATAATTCGGTTCTATAACTTTGTCATGTCTCTCATCTCTGTTCACAGTCATTATTATCACTCAAGATGTACACTTCAAGATCATAAGTAAGCACTTACCATGTCACTCAGTTCCAGCCAATCAGAGGCCAGAGAGAGCGGTACATTCTGAGCACCAGTATGTGATTGGCTCCTTTTGATGCTCTGATGGTCTCTCTCTCTCTCTCTCTCTCTGCGCATGCATCACACGTTTTCAGCCGCTCAACCCGCAAACTCACTGTCAAGTTGAGTTTTGAGACTTTGGAGACAATTAGGCGATAAAACATCGCCTTTTCTTAATAATCGTACAGGTGACTCTTGAACTGTTTACACACTCTCAACTGAAGTTAAATGTATTACTCTTACTCTTGTATTTGAAGTTAGTTTGTATTGTTTAAACGCTTCACTTGGGTTTTAAGTGAGAACTAAAGTAACACACTACATTTAATTACTCATTAAACATTTTTAAAGTTTAAAATTAAATAAAAACGAAATCCGGGGAGAAATGTTGTATAGAATCAGTATATTCATAAAATCATGATGCTTATAGAATTGTAATATTAATCGGATCTCCCCGAGGTATTCATTTCAATTCAGTTTAATTTTATTTGTATATCATTTTTGACAATGGTCATTGTCACAAAGCAGCTTTACACAATCAAAAGAAAATTACACTACTGCATATGTGTGTAGAAAAAGAAACGTTGGAATCATGATGCTGCATTCTATAGTCTGTTGATGCGATGTTCTCCAAAGCCCTGTTTGGTTCACCAGAGATATACATTTGCAAGAATGCCGCTTGAGAGAACTGATCAATGTGGACTTGTCTTTAGCCTAGCTCTCATGATGAAACTCACTTTCTTCGCCTTTATTTATAATCTTGGTGCCGATGCTGTGTTCCCTCTTATCAGTGCTTTCCAGAGGAACTTAAAAGTAAATGCTGTAAATGTAAAAAAGTAGTGATGAAAGTAATCAGCTTGGTGTGGTCCTGCAAATGATTACGACATGTAGAGAAGAAAAAAAATGTTTTACACTGAAATGAATTAGATTTTATGTTTCAATGATGGGTAGCTAATCGGTTCTCAATTTCCTGTGTCGTTCTTTGGCTGTTGTTGGTTTTAAGTCACATTTCTAGAGGTTTAATTGTTTTTTTTTGTTGTTTTTTTTTCAGGTGCGACATGGCAGAAGATGTGTTTGACGGACGTTTTCTCTGTTTCCTTTCGTCTGTATGTGGGAGTGGCGTCCGTGTCATGATTATACGACTGTAGCATCGAGTTTGAGTCGCCATGGAGACTCCTGTTGGAAGTGAGCTGCCTGGTGCAGCGGCTGGTGGCCCTCCATCAGACCCAATCTCCCCTGATCCTCAGACGCCCCAGTCGCCCCCGGCGGGGAAGCTACGCAAGACGGCCTTCAAGTTTTTTGGAGGTCGAAAGAGCATCTGTATGCTGCCCAGCTTTTTTGTGGGAAGAGGCAAGGGTCATGGACGATGGTCGTCTAAAATGGGCGTGACCAAGAGCCAGACGTATGATGGTGTCAGCAGGGCATGCTGGGAAGATGGCATGAGAAGTGGCGGTGATGTGACGTCGGCAGAGTTTGAGTTCCACACCCCAAACAGCTCAAGCGACCTGCAGAAAACGCAGGAAAGTTTCGCAAAGTCTCAGTCTCTCCCGCGACAAAAGAGAGGCCTCCGAGGTCTTTTCAGCAGTATCAGGAAGCACCGGAAAAACAAACATCACCCCGAAGCGGATAAAAACGAGATGCTCGAAATGTCCTCGGGTGAAATGGTGCTTGGTAAGATGACGACCCTCGGTTGTCATGGTGACAACAATGACAACAAGAGCCACATTGATTTGCTAGAGCCAGATTTGCCTACGGAATCCAACAGCGGAGAGTTTACTGAATCGCCCGCCGTTAATGCTCTCACACGTGTAATCGAGGAAACGCTAGTGCCTCAGAAATTAAAGTCAAAGGCTATGGAGGAAGAAGAAGAAAAAAGTGGTGATGAAGGACAAGATGAGGCAGAGGAAGAAACAGAGCGAAAGAAACACCGCGGTCTGGTGACGTATAGGCAGCCGCTGTGCGCAGATTCCGAGATGGTGCGCCTCACTGAAGTACACACGGATGTACCCGAGGCTGACCCGGCCACCTCGGCCGACAACTTGATGTTCGGAGATGTGTCCTCTTTGAAGAGTTTTGACTCGTTGACCGGTTGCGGTGACATCATCGCTGATCAGGATGATGTCAGTGTCACGGAAAGTTCGGTATCCGGCGAGAGAGGAAGTCGTAATGCTGGCAAACGCAGCTCCTGCCTGGTTACTTATCAGGGTGGTGGAGAGGAGATGGCAACTCCGGACGAAGTGGACAACGACTACCTGCACAGCCTGTGGGAGTCGGAGGGCAGCGAGGTGTGCTACCTTCCATCGGAACAGACCATTAGCCCGTCTTCAACCCCCGATCAGCCAACCAGCTCCTTCCACGTCACCATCAGCACCAGCGGCAACACCAGTGCTAGTCCTTTGGGAATAACAGAAACGGTCCTCACACCTAACGATCTTCTGACTCCCCAGAGTGACCGCCAGGGCTCTGTCCCAAACAGCGACGAGGGTTATTATGATTCCACAACGCCAGGAGCTGACGAGGATACCCGTGAACGTCCACAGCAGGAAAGACTTCCCCGGGACAGCTATAGCGGCGACGCCCTTTACGAACTTTTTGAGCCAGATGACAGATTGCTTAGTCCGCCTTTACCTTCTAAAGACAGTCGAGAATTGCTGGGTGGAAACAAAGGTAAAGGAGATCTTCTTTATGCCTTGACGTCTGCTGCCGTGGAATCTGGTGCCATGGAGACAGAAGAGGAGCGATTGAGTAAGATCCAGCACGCCCTGCTGTGTTGTGAGCTGCAGAACCTGAGAAACCCGTCTAAAGATCAGCTTCTGTATTGTAGTGAGCGGATATATGGTGACTCAAACCCTCTGGAAGGGTCCGAAGCGGAAGCACACCACCAGTCTGGACCGAGACAACTGCAAGAAGGCACCCAAGCCTTAAAAGAAGTTTCATCTCAGGTGCAGGGAGGTCAGGTGCAGGCGCAGCATAGAACTTTGTCCGGTCTTACTGCTGACTCAAGGTTAAGTGCACAAGTCTCAAAGGCAGCAAGTCTTGTAAAAGATGCAGTACTGTATTCCAAGCAAGATAGGTGCAATGATGGCTCTTTACCGCCCACTCGAGGCTGCAGCCAATCACAGGAGGAGTTAATGGTCTGTTTCTCACAAGCATTAGTCGATTTTACCAAAAACGCTAGACTCTATCGCAACTCCACAGAGAGCTTGGATGGCTCGGAATCCAGCTCCCCATTCGGACCAAGTCTAAGTGCTCTTCCTGCCATCGTCACTTTTGACGTGGTCGACATGGAGAACGAGGGTGAGTGCGAACAGCCAGAGCTTGTAGAGGAAGAGGAGGAGTTGGAATCCCCGTTCGAAGCGTTCGAAGACGATGGCTGTTACTTGCAGCAGGATGCCTTCGCCGAATGCGATCAGAGAACCTTTGACGCCTACGAGCAAAGTTTGTTACTCGGCAGCGCTTGGGGAATCGCCAGCCTTCCTCGTCACCTCAGCCTCGGTCGTCCTTGTCCTCCGGTTCCGGCACCCCTTGCTCTGAACCGACGTAGTCGCTCTCTGGATACGGACAGTCTCGAGCTCCAGACGAGCGAGCTTTACGCATCTCTTGTTTCCCATGGCCACAAGACCGCTGCTTCCTTCCACCGTAGGAAAAACAGCGCAGACGGAGGAGACCTTTGTGACGTGGTTGAACAAGGACGGAGCCGGAGGCAGGGGCACGGCTGTGACTTTGACTCCTCCCAGAAGGACACCTCTGTATCTCAGCAGCAACAGAGATCCTCGCGTCGTACCCCTTGGATGGAAAGTTCTAGTTTAAGCTGTCAGCCAACGGTCAGGCCTTCACATCTCCCCCTACAGGCTGCTTACCCGAATAGCAGCACAGCACGAATTCTGAAAATCGCTGCTGACAGGGACGTTTCGGGAGGGGGTGGTGGTAGTGGTGGTGGTGGTGCTGACCCTGGTGGACAGTGGAAAAGCCGACCAGTTGGTATCACCCAGGGTATACCTCATCACCGATCTGACCAATCCGAGGCTCCAAGAGAGATTACGACCAAGAGTAGGAGGACGGAGCTGGAGGTGGTGGGCTTCTCCACGGCAATGCCCAAACGCAACATGTGAACACCCAGGAAATAAAAAAAATCATAGTGACCAGGTCTCATGGCCAAAGACACAGCTGGATGTTTACTGACCATCATGATTTGTATCTCTACTGTTACTGTTATATTCTTACAGCTATAAGCTATTATATTTTAGTGATGGTGTAGTTCTTTTTTTTTTTTTTCTCTCAGACATCCATGATGTCTTTTTTTATTTGCCACGTTGATTGGCGTTTATGTAGCAGTTGTCTATGATTTTATATATGTGCAGAAGTGTAGGGCCTTTTGTTTTGTGCTTTGCAAATCTTTTTCGACTCGCTAGACAGAATTTTTTTCGATATGATCGCAAGTTTGAAACAAAACTGCGCCGACGTATCAAAGTTTCTGCTGCTCCTTCCGTCAGGACTAGACTTGAACCTTTTTTAACAAATGTTGGTTAACATCTTTTAGATTTACCCCTGAACACTTTTCCATAAACTTTTTAAGGTTGAAAGTCCTACATTTTGTGTGGTTTTTTTTTTTTTTTCATTTTTTTTTTTTCGTTAGTAGTTTGAAATTTTTTCACACTTGTGGGGACCTTTTGGTGAACACGGTGATGCTTGGGAACAAAAACAAAACACAACAAACAGTCTTTGAAGTTTTATATGTTCAAATTAAGTTCTTTGTTCTACTTTAAAGGATGTTTTTTCCCCCTGTAGTTAGTGTTCGAGAGGGGGAGAAAAGAGTCAAGTTTTTCCAAAAAAAAAAAAAAAAATGAATGTAAGTACTTTATTTGTTTTATCTTTCATCTTTCGTCTCGGGCAGCTTTACATAATGCTTTTAAGTGTTGCCAGATTAAAAGAAACGTCTGGGAGATTATGAGCGATGCTAGAGTTCGGTTGGTTGGTAGTCGATTGGAAATCATTTTGTAAATGTCTCACCAAAACCAACATCATGCACTTAACACAGTATATACTGAGAACAAGGTTCTCACATAAAAAAATATATAAAAAAAATTCTGTGAGAAAATTGATGCTGGTTTATTGTTATTTTGCGCCTTTTCTTTTGTATTTTCCGCATTCGGTACAGTCGTTAGTCGTGATCTGTAAGTGAATGCTCACACTTTTGCTCTGCTGGTGATGTGAGCTAGCTGAAATCAAAACAAGCCTTTAAAAATTTTTTAAATACAGATGTATCGTCACAGACAATGAATGTTTAATCATTAAGTTAAATGTTTCTGGGATTTAATTAGCTGCCAATCACCACCGTTTACCCATACTGCCTCCGAGTGCATACACACTCACACACAGACAGAAATAATCTATTTCTCAACTGGAAATAAACTCAGACTCAAGTGAATTTGTGTGTCTTTGTACAATGTGTTAACTGTGACTTTAATGTGTTTCTCTGTTTTGAGGAGTTAATGAAATCATCGTTCAGCCTCCGGGTGACGACGCTGACTGTTCAATTAAAATAAAAATTGGGACCAAAAAAAAACCCCACACATGAATAGAATACACAATATTCATAAAGAATCTGATTTGCTCAATTTTGTGTGTTAATGTTGTAAGTAGTTTTTGATCGCAGATCTTCAGTGTAAACGAGTTGGGACATAATTTAGGCTGCCTGACATTCCCCCAGTATTCCAGGGACAGGCGAGTCAAATTTCATTCATTATCCTGGAGCCAGATTTCCTGAGAGGCAGGTAGGTATATAGGTACATGGGTAGATGTGTAGGTAGACAAGTAGGAAGGTAGATTCGTAAGTAGATGTATATGGAAGTATAACGGGGCCAAAATTCCCCAAAGCAAAATAGCATGTTGGATTATATGAACTGAAAAAAACTTGTTGCAATAAAAATGTTTGAATTTTTATGCATTGCAATTTCATCTGATTTGAAAGAATCTTTACAGCATTTACAATGCTTGCCATTTTTGGTACTGCAATTTATTGTGGTTGGATATTTCAAAGAAAAATGTAATTTAAGCATTTAAAATTCAATGCAAAAATATTAAAAATTTTAAATTGCTGTTCAAAAATATTGAATAAAAAAAAAAAATACAATCTACTGTTTTTCAAGATCACAAATTCAGTTCGAGAATTCATGTAATAAAATTCAGGTTGACTAGATGTGTAGGAAGGTAGGTAGATATTTACGTAGATATGGAGGTAAATAGACATGCCGGTAGGTAGATAAATATGAATGCAAGTGTTCTGGAACCACGCTGACAGGGTTCCACCTAGTTTTCCAGAGAGAGACTAGCTTGTATATCGTGGAAAGCCTTGGAGCATCTCTTCAGCATTCTGGGTTTAAACACCGGATGTTCAATCACTCTCACCATGATCAAGTTCTAATTAAAGATGTATGAATAAATGATCATCTTCCTCTTTTTGCCCTTTTGAAATGGAAGTTGACTTTATCCTGCCTCAGGGCTTTTGAGCGACCTTTAAGGTTCGTGGGGGAACTCGTGCAGAAAAGCTGATGAGACCAAATGCACTGAAAACCATGTGGAGCTCAAAGCCTCTTAAAACGGTTCCCTTTTTAGGTAACAGCATCTCGAAAGCAGCAGGTACTGGGAGGATGATTGGGTTCCTGTGATTGGAGTGCTCGTAATCAGGTTCTGGAAGCGTCTAACGCACCTGGGTGAATCTAGTGAATTCAGGCAGGTGTGCCTGTGGGTTTATATTTATGTAGACATTCTTCTTCGTTACATGGTGGACTAGTTGCCCTCCTGAGCTGCTCACTGTACAGTTAAATTTCCCGCCGCTGTCAGCTAGCAACCAGGTAACGTAGCAACACCCAATGACGGTGAGCACGCAAAGACACTCACATTTCAGTTCACTCTAATTCAGCAACTGTACATACCGCTACCTTGTACAGACATTAACTACACGTTTAGCCTAAACACTTCTCTCTAAACACCTCAGTCATACTCTACTCATATGTGACACAAGTCTGTGGTCTGTGATCACCGGCATCACTGCACTTATTAAAAGAAATATTTACGAATATTATAGCAATAAATGTATAGCAGTATATGCCTTTAGTTTGAGCTCGCGTTTCTTCCTCTGCTTTTCTTCTCTGACTTTTTTCAGCTTCAAAAGGTTACTGTTTGCTTGCCATGTCATTTCATATTAAAATAGCATCAGACTGCAGCTCATAGATTAAAAATTGCACCGAGACAGACGATGTTGTGAGAGACAATACACAAATCAGTTATATCCATATTACCATAGAGATTAAAGTATCTGGAACCTGATTTCTGACAGCACCTTTTCTGTCATGCAACGGCATAATCAGCAATGAGACATTAATGAATGTTAAGGACAGATCTAAAATAGGACATTTTAGGACATTTTTTAAACATTTTTTTTAACTTTTTATCAAATGTGAACAATTTAAAGAGATATTAGTGGAATCTATGTGCGCGAATTCTATGATCATTACAGTACTCCAGTTCTCCGCGTTTATCGCAAATTAGTATGTGGTGTTTCTGTGTATGTTTCAAATCTTTTAGTCTTTTATTTAAACCGTTGTTTTCTATTCATTATCGTTTTCAACAATTTGTCATTCGTTGATTACAGAGCTATCCTTTTTTATTTAATATGGTGAGCAGTGTGATACATATATATATATACATGATATAATTCACAACAACGTTTTTTTTTACTCACCGTTGTTGTGAATTATATCATGTTTAATGGGTCCATGAGTTGCGAGCACGACGACATGTTTGAGTTCATGTTCCATTGTGGTGAGATTCCCTAGGCGACCGCCTGTATTGCCCTTTGGACGGGCCAGCACCGACTGGGACTGATTTGGGGGGGGGGGGGGCGTTTAATGAAGGCCTACGACTTAATGAAGCTGCTTCATACGTTTCTTCCGAATCCAATTGCAATTTAATCTCATCCTGCCCTCTGCTGGTCGAGTGCGGAAATACTACATCTAAAACATGTCGCTGCCGACTATTTCATCATGCCGATATTCAACATGCAGCCTAATATCCCACTAATGATCAGAATAATAGCTCTATCAGATTAAAAACTCAATCATGTAAACACCTAAGTCATTATATTCTGACCCAATCCGCGTTCAGTAGGTCAATATTTGCTGGGCGAACACTTTATCTATAGTTTATCTTGCTGGATTTAACGCCCCATGTGGAGGTAATGTTAGCTGAGGTGATGAGCTTTCAGGAGGACGGTTTAGCGCTCTTCTTGAGCTGTAAAGGTCTTCTTTTTCTGTCCTCAAGTCCAACAATGGCAGGAGGAGTCTGCTAGAAAGAACAGCAAAACCAAGAAGTATTGTCCATGTAAACGCAGGAGATGTTTTATCCCTGTTGAGTCTCAGGCGTCCGTCCATCCTGATCAGATTCCAATAAAGATACAAGTAAATAATGAACACTATGTGTGTCAAATGTATAAACGATGTTCCTTTAATGTTAAATACTGAGTGATGGAGGTGGTGTGATAAAGCAGAGTTACTGAGATCACCTTGGTGTTGATTATTTTCCTACAGTGGCATGTCCACAAGTGTTATATTCCTCTTATATTGTTGTTGCTTTTTGTCTGCTCTTATCAAGAGGTCATCACAGCGTTCTGGATTTTTTTTTTTTTTTTTGCCAGATACCCTTCCTAACACATCTCTGATTTCGGCTTTTTTTTTTTTTTTTTTTTTAAGAATGAATTTTATTCATCATGCCATTTTCCCCCCTATTTATTATTTGCAAAGAGGAGGAAGACAGGGGGAAAAAAGAAGAAAAGATGGAGTTTAAGAGACTGAAGGGAAAATCAGTGAGTAGAGAGAGAACAGAAGTAAAATTTTATTAAAAAATATAAAGAATGTGAAATGGTAGGAATAATGATGGAACAAAGTAGGGAAAAACTGAAGAACAGGAAAAAAGACAAACAATCAAGAGAAGAGGAGAAATAGATAAAAGGCAAAGAAATAAAGTGCTATTTGAGACAGCAGTTAAAGATAAGATTATAGAAAAGAACTGAAAGTATGATAGCAAGGAGGATGGAGAAAACAAACAAAAAAGGATTCATGAGGAGAAAGAAAATACAGAAGTGATGAAAGAGATGTCTGGAAAATTGTATTATTTTAAATAATAATAATTATTATTTAATATAAGTTAATATTTTAAAACAAACTGATTAAAGGCTTGCTAAAGTTTTCTGTCAGGAGAGGATTTCATGTTTTGTTATTCATCCTTCTGTAGTTCTGAGGTTCTCTCTTCCTCTTTCGTTTCTTTACCTGCTGCTCTCCAAGTGCAGCTCTTTTCACTTCAATAAAATTCTATTTAAACAGCACTTTTAACAATCGCCATTGTCACAAAGCAACTTTAGAGAATAAAATAATAATAATAATAATAATAATAATAATTAGAAAAATGAGCTTGAAAAGTGTGAGGAGATGTGTGTGAATCAGAATGATCAGCTCGTCCCTGCTGAGGGAAAAACTCCCTGAGATGGTGTTACAAAGAAACCTCTTGTAAAGATTCATCTCCACAACATCTCGACCGATTCCCCACATTTCACCCGTGAGTTCTCCGGTGGGTTCTAGAATGCCCTGGGGTTCAGTACATCCCTAAATACCTCATGAGAATCTCTTGAGTTTATTTATTGAGCAGCTGTTTGTAGTTTATTTTATCTCCGTCATATAGAGACCCCTGCTGTAACCAGTGTACTTGTATCTGGTACAAGATTGAGTCACTATTCTATTTATTATCATCCGCAAATTAGTTTCCTCACACTTCCAGTGTGTGTGTGTGTGTGTGTGTGTGTGTGTGTGTGTGTGTGTGTGTGTGTGTTTGCATGTTCTCCCCGTGCTTGGTGGGTTTCCTGGGTTCTCCAGTTTCCTCTCACAGTCCAAAGACATGCAGTGTAAGCTGATTGGTGTTTCCAAACGTGTGCGCTGAGACTGGATGGTGTGATAAGCTCCGGTTTCCCCTGTGACCCTCCACAGGGTGATGAATGAATAAAACTTTGTGGAAAAATCAAGTGCCTGTACAGCTGGAGCCAAAAGTTTTGAGAATGACCAAAAAAAAAAAAAATTTTTTTTATTTTCACAAAGTCTGACAAAAGCTGCTTCAGTGTTTTTAGATCTTCGTGTCAGACGTTACTCTGGTGTACTGAAGTATAATTACAAACATGTCATAAGTGTTAAAGGCTTTTATTGACAATTACATTAAGTTTATGTAAAGAGTCAGTATTTGCAGTGTTGATCTTCTTTTTCAGTTCACCCTGACATGCTGTCAATCACCCTGACTGACGGAACCCATTCTTGCATAATTAATGCTTGGAGTTTTGTCAGAATTTGTGTGTTTTTGTTTCTCCACCCGCCTCTTGAGGATCGACCACGAGTTCTCAATGGGATTAAAGGTCTGTGGAGTTTCCCGGTCATGGATACAAAAGTTCCATGATTTGTTTCTCAAGACACTTAGTTATTTTGCCTCATGGTGAGGAGCTCCATCGTGCTAGAAAAGACATTGTTCATCACCAAACTGTTCTTGGATGGTTTGGAGAAGTTACTCTCGGGGGATGTTTCTGTACCGTTCTTTATTCATGGTTATTCGTGTTCTTAGACAAAATTGTGAGTCATTGCTGAGAAGCGACCAGGACTGGTGTTAGCGCTCACCTTCATACATTTCAAGAAAGGCAGCAAAGAAGCCGGTTCTCTGCAGGACAAACATCAGGGACAGACTGATATTCTGCACTAGTTACAGAAATTGGACTGCTGAGGACTGGGGTAAAGTCATTCTCTCTGATGAATCCCCTCTCTGATTGTTTGGTGGCGTCCGGAAAAAAAAAACGTTTGTCCTGAGAAGAGAAGGTGAGCGCTGAAACCAGTCCTGTGTGTGTCATCTCGCCAACAGTGATTATGCTTCACTATACCAGAGTAACGTCTGATGAAAAGATCTAAAAACACAGAAGCGGCAGACTTTGTGAAAATGAACATTTGTGTCGTTCTCGAAACTTTTGGCCCCCGCTGCATGTGTGTAAACAGGAAGTCCTGTCTCCTCTACGAAACCTCTCTAAATTTAGGGAAGGAGGGTGAGCTCGGGCGGTGCATCAGGACGTTCCGAGTGAAGAGAGAACATGGTGTACAGGTTTAAAAAAAAAATTTTTTTGATTTCCTGCTTGCATTTTTCAGGTGAAGCTCTGTGAAGTCATTACACAATGTGCATCATTTCACCTCTTTTATTATTATTATTATTATTTTTTGCATGTTTATTTCTAAAGCATTAAAAGCAACACACACACACACACACACCCTGACTCCTTGGTATGATGTTGTGAGATGCTTTAAGCCCCGCCCACATTTTACTCTCACGAAGAGATAGAGAGAAAGAAAAAAGGAATAGAAGAGTGAAGGAGGGAGGTGTGTGCGGGCTCTCCTCTCTGTTTTTCTTTCTCTCTCCGTTTCGTTCCTGACCGGACGTTACGTAGGCGCGCGCGCGCACGCACGCACGCACGCACGCACACACACACACACACACACCGCGCGCGCGCGCATCTGCGGGGCTCGGACCTGCGGTCGGAGAGATACGGAAGAGCCGGGGATCCGCGCGCGAGCCCGACCATGATGAAGATGATGGTAAGCGCGGCTCGGCTTTGATGCGGCTTTGATGCGGCTTTGATGTTTTGCCGCCGGGGCGTCACAGATGTTACAGATGTTTCGGCTGATGGTGACGCGGTGATGAGCGGTATGATGTCCGGTAACGGGGGGGGGGGGGGGGGGGTAGGGGGGATGGAGCGATAAAATGGAGCGCAGGAAAAGACAAGCGGCGCGTTTGATTTGAGTCCCGCGTTATTATTATTTTTTTTCCTCCCTCGCAGGTTCTGCGTGATGCTGCTGCATGGCGCGGGATGGATGCGGGATGCGGGATGTGACCTTGGGGTTTGGCGGGTTTTTTTTTTTGTTTTGTTTTTTTGTCTCTTTATCTCCGGTAATTTGCGGCGCAAAAAAAAAAAAAAAAACCCGAATAATAATAATAATAATAATAATCAGAGTGCGTTACCGGAATCGGTACACAGCCACCCCCCTTTCATCACCCCCCCCCCCCCTTTTCCTCAGTACCGTCCGTTCAAACCCGCCCACCCATCCGCACCATGGCAACGCGCGCGAGAGCTACCGAGCAGGGGGGAGACCCGGCCGAGCGCCTCGAGAAGGTGAACGTCGTCGGTGTATTGTTTTTCTTTTTCTGTTTGTTGTTAAGGCATGATGAAGACAAGCAGGATGATGTGTGTGTGTGTGTGTGTGTGTGTGTGTGTGTGGGCCAGTGAGGTAACATTAAACGCACACACACTTCCTCCTCCTCCTCCTCCTCCTCCTCCGGCTCCTCCAGCCTTCATCTCCTATGTTTTCATCAATTCCATCTTTCATCTGTTTTATGACCTATTTTTGGTCACGAGCGTTCCTTATCTCGTCTCGCGGGCGATCGGCTTTTCCTCCATAATGCTTGCTACGCCTCGAGCAGCGCTCGAGGACGTGTGGGATCCGGAGGCACGGATCAGGCCTGATTGACTCGTAGTAGAAGAAGAAGAAGAAGAAGAAGAAGAGCTAGAGCACCATGGAGGCCTCGGTGAGACGCTGGAGCCGGGGCGCTGGCGCTGGCGCCGGCGCCGGTGCCGGGGTGGTTACAGTAGTTACCCTGCCAGGGCTTTACGGTGACACCGGGGGTACATCAAACGATTTTCGTTACAATCGTAAACAACAATTTCGGGCAACTGTAAGATGTCGTGGCATCACGTATCATAGAATCGTAATAATGTTTTGCTCGTGCGATGAGTTGGCGTGTACGATGCGCTGACGTTACCAGGGACCACGCTGTGTTTCAGATGTGAGGAATTTCGTTGTGGCAGCGCAGCTCCGGAATTCAGCAGCAGGACGGTGCACAACTCCAAATAAAAATATTAACCTAGCACGCATGCAAATGAACAACGACAATTCTTACTCCTTGCTTTTCGCGTTTAAGCAGCATGGTGTCTTCATTCTGGGTCGAGGGTTCGGATCCCACCTTCGCTCTGTGTGTGTGTGTTCTTCCTGTGCCTGGTGGGTTTCCCCCAGGGGCTCTGGTTTCCACTCACAGTCCAAAGACGTACACTGTAACCTTAGTGTGTGTGTGTGTGTGTGTGTGTGTGTGTGTGTGTGTCCTGCGATAAGTTGTTACCTCTTCCAGTGTTACCCCAACCCCGCCTTGTGCCGGATACGTGGTGTAGCTGATTTTCAGATCACATTGACTGACTTAAACAAAGATCTATGGTTCGAGAAGCTTTATCACCAACAACGCCAAATCTTTTGTACAATAGCCATCGTTACCATAGTTACGTCATAAACATCATACATACCAAGCGGAACAATGAACACGTCCATTTAGCTTGTAGATATTGATTTAGCTAGTGTAGAATTCCTTGCCACTCTATTAGTAGATTTGTGTTCTACTTTTTTTTATTATTGTGTATTTAGATCGTTATTAGCATATACCCTTAAATAGTTTATTGCCTCAGGTGACCGGGAAGTGAAAATTGTGATTTCATAGGTTAAAAAAAATGAAGCCGTTGGGAAAAAGTTTGCAAATATTTGTTTGTGTTTATTAAATTTGTTGCAGAAATATTTTGTTTAATTTGACAACAAAATTGAATTAAATTTAGGTCTTGTTCGTTATCGTAACACCACCGGCATCTGCGCTAGCTTATTACAGAAACGAAGAACATAACGAAATATCTTGCTTTAATATCTTTAATATTTTGGTAGTCCATGTGTCATAGTAACTCTGAAAGGCTTTGCTACATTTTTATTTTGATTTCCTGTTTAGTGCGTAGCCAGGGTTTGTCAGACCATTTGTGTTCACCATCGTTTCATCTTGGCAGGATTGCTCTGTCTCCACTCTGAGAACTAGCTAGCTAGGTAGCTTTAAAAGCTGCAGAACAGAGACACACGTACCACTATGAAGGCGCCTATTAATTACAATCACCTCATGTTAACTGGCGCACAACTGTTTGTTCTGTGTGTGTGTGCACGACGATACCAGAAAAACCAACCAGCAGTAAGATCTCGATCAATTAGGGTGTTTATCATCTGCGTAAAAAGTACGAATGATCGTTAAGCTGAAAAATAAACTCGCCAGGAAGTAGTTATCAATATAAAAACTGCTCTGAAGTTTAAACGGCGGCCGCTAGTACGGTTGTAACATTAGAGAACATTTTGCTAGTTCACAGTTAGTCGCTAAATACGGAAACGTCAGATTTTTCGCCTAATGTTTGCTAAGTAGCTTTGCTACATGATTTAATAAACTAGTCCAGTTTGTTTAACGCCTAGTTCCTTACAGTGCGACAAATATCATATTCTCTGCCTATAAACAGCACTCTGTACGTGGGAGGAAATTTCTTTAAAATTGATGCGGTGGTTACGAATGCGGTAGCGGCGATGGAGAAATATAAACTGAACATGCTAATAAAGAAAAAAAAACAAAAATACAAATAAAACAGCTCTTTATTGCCTGGTTACTGTGTGAACTGGTGTACTTCCTGGTGTGATCTTTAGCGTACAATAATTCACGTATAAACAAGTGCTGTCACGTGGTCAGGTACAGAATGGAACGTTTCGACCTTTAGTAGGTGGCAATGCTGCATAGGATGGAGGCGGGGCTTAAAAGAAGGTGGAGACTCAAAGCACAGATTGTACAGAATTATACAGTGCTATTTTGTGTCTCTGTGTGTGTGTGTGTGTGTGTGTGTGTGTGTGTGTGTGTGTGTTTGGGATTGTGTTCTTCAGTCCTACAGCTAAACGAATTCCACTACACACTGTCTCTCATAGACTCCTGCTGGATAACGGTTATATAACCCTTCTGTCCAATCAGCGTGTGTGTGTGTGTGTGTGTGTGTGTAGAGCCTGTATTCTCAGGCTGCAGCTTCTCTTTGAATTTGCTGCGTGCCGATTACGTGATGAACTGTTAGCGTGAAAATAAAATATTCGTAATATTTGCGCCATCGTACGACGAACCGGCCGGAGACAAGAGGAACGAAACCGAACAAAAACTATTACAACACAAAAGCCAGGTATTTCATTTGTAAGACTTTACATAAAGCTAGACTTATTTATTTGCTTAGTTTTTTTTTTAAGTTAGCTTAAAAAAATTTATGAAATTTGTCCCAAGTATTTGAAATATAAAATAAAATTAAACAATAACTTCAGAATTTGTTTTGCAAAAATGGGATATAAAATATTATTATCAAATTATATCAAATTATAACAAATTATACAATAAATAAAAGTCCAATCCACCCAATTGTTTTATGTGATCAGAAAATTGTACAAAATATTTTTACACATTTAAAAATATATATATTGTTATTGTTTTGTTTAATGGAAAAAGAATCACTATATAATTTTTAAAAATATTTTTACTGACTGATGTTTAGGTGTATTATAAGATTATTATCGTTTAGCTAGAGCATGCACGTGTGTGTGGGTTTGGCTGGCAGAGGCATCATGGGTAATTACCTGTGTCGGCATGCTGCCAGAGGCAGCACCAGTGTCAGTGGCACGCCGTGTTCCTGGGTTGCACCACGCTGTTCTAACCCCTCGCCTTCTCGTTTCTATTCCAGAAGAAGATCAGGTTTACTCCTAGCGTCCTGAAGATGATTGTTTTCCTTTAGTGTTTTATTCCCCCAAGTGTTTTATTCCTCTTACACCACAGTGGTTGCTGTTTTTATTTAGTAAACTTAAACTTTTTAATCTGTTCAGAGTTTGATTTAACGTTGTAACGAAACAAGTTCTTGTTCGCGTTATAGCGGGTACAATAAATGCTCGTTCCTGTCCAGCTCCTGATTTAAAAAAAAGCAAAGAAGCAGCTTGAGAACTTCATGTCGTACCTCCGACAGATGAGATTCCGACTGTAAATGTTACATAAACATCTCGTAACAGGAAGCTTCATCAAATGTACAAACACTCCCCGTCAACGAGCTGCTGCTATGGAAACGCTAACATGTCAGAGCAAGCGTGTTGAGGTAAACCTGCGTGAATATCAGAGCCGCTGTTCTAGAAAATTAATCAAAACCTTCTGACTAATCAGTGAAGCTGTAATTATTTCAGACTTAATTTAAGTAAAAATTTCATATCTAAACTCGAATGTTAAACCGAATATTAAATAGCATAGCACTAGCGCTGATGCTAATGACCCAAAGAGCATGGAACGCGACACGAAGGGAGCACCATAAGGTTCAATCATAAACATGAATACAGTGATTATTAATATTTACTATTGTAATTTTTTTTAACTTAAATGTTTTTTTCCCCTTACAAAACACTTTTTTGTTTTTTAAAAGTCACTCAAATGTTAAATCTTAAATGTTTCTCCATGTATCATCATATACTTAAACACAGGCTGTGCTAGCATGCTTAGAGGTAAAGCTACGCTTCCCTGTTAGCGATTAGCCACTTCAGTGAACCAGTAATTGCTTAACTAGCTAGCTCCATTTTCTTGCGTTTGATTAGCCAAACTCCAGGGACAGTCCCTCAGTGTAACGTTAGCCAGATAGCCATACTTAGCACCCTATTTTTTTCGCCATTAGCCGTGTGGCTAACGTTGCTCCACAGTCAGCTAGTTTAATTTATTAGCGGGCTAACACCATGCAACCTGCTTTTCCCGATTTGTCAGAAAAACGGCACATCGGAGGTGAAATCAGGATAAGCATCTTGTAGAGTAGATACTGTGTGTGTATGTGTGTGTTTGTGTGTATGTGTTTGTGTGTGTATGTGTGTGTGGTTTTGATAGAATACTCAGCCGTGATTGGCCGAGTGCCCATTTGTTTTCCTCTGCCAAGTTTAGCGCTGCTCAGAGTGCTAGCCTGTCAGTTTGTTAGATGATACTGTTAATCTGTGTGTGTGTGTGTGTGTGTGTGTGTGTGTGTGTGCGTGTGTGTGCGTGTGTAAATACACACTTCATGTTTTTATAATTAGCCTAGCCGCTTTGTGATGTGGCTAATGTGTGCAGATGGGTTAGCAACAGATTTAGCGTCTTTGTGTTACAGTCAGTCACTGAAACCTCTACATTCACTTTCGTGTGTCTGTCCGTCTGTCCGTCCGTCTGTCTGTCTGTCTGTCCTTCTGTTTCCATCTGTCTCTCTCTCTCCCTGTTTGTTTCTGTCTGTCTCTCTCAGATATCCTCCACCTGTCTGTATTGCATCAACTGTCTCACTCTATCTGTCTGTCTCACAGATGCATTTCTCTCTTCTTGTGTCTTTTGCTAGATCTGTCTCTTTCTATCTGTTTTTTATCTCTCCGTCCACCTAATTGTCTGACTGTCAGTCATTTCTCATTTAATGCCTCTCTGGCTGTACCTTTTCTTTCTCTTTACCACATCACCTTTCTGTATGATCTCTCTCTCTCTCTCTCTCTCTCATACACACACACACACACACACACACACACACACACACACACACACACACACACACACACACATATTACCTGTCTCTTTCTCTGTCTCTCTTACATCATCTATCTCACATCATTGTTCTTTTAATCTCTGTGTCTCTGTCTCATCACCTGTCTCACTTTCCCCTTCTTTGTCATATCATTCTCTGTCTCTTTATCAGATGTCTCCCTTTTTATGAGTCTGTCTCTGTCTCTCCCTCACATCTCCTGTCTTACTCTCAGTCTTTCCGTCAGATCGCCTGACTCTCTTTCTTTCTTTGTCTTTTTTTTCTTTCTCACATGATATCTTTCTCCCATTGCTTGTCTTTCTCTGTCTCTCTCTCTCTTTACCTTTGTCTCCCTGCATCATCATCATCATCGTCATCGTCATCGTCTTCTTCTTCTCTTTCTTGCTCTCGCACTCTGGATCAGTGAGATGAAGTTACCTGTTCAGACAGGCTCACAGCTGTGTGTGACGGAGTTACATAATCACATCGGTTCCACTAAAAAGAGAGACACAATTTTATCATCACAGTGATAGAGAGAGAGACTAAAACCAGTCCCTAGATCATCTAGATCTTTCATCACGTTATAGAACATGTACCACAGATGCTTATTGGATTGGTTATTTCACAGCACAATGAAATTCCTTGGCTGACGTGGCTGAGCTGGGAATCGAACCGCCGACCTTCCGATCACTTGGCCCTAATGTCACCTGGGTTCTAGAGCCTGCAGATGTATTTCAGATTCTAGTAGCTTCGAAGAGTCCAAAGGATAAGTCAGGGATCTAGTAGATTCACAGAGTATAAAAGTACTGCATGTGTCTGGGTTCTAGATCTTTCTAGAATATATTCCGTGTTCTAGTAAATTCACTGTCTGTACCTAAATATATCCCAGGTTCTAGTAGATTCACAGAGTAAGAAGGATGGGTTCAGGGTTCAGGGTTCTAGAGCCTTCAGTTATATTTTGGGTTCTAGTACATTTACAGAGTTTGGAGAATGTGTCTGGGTTCTAGAGCCTTCAGGTGTGTTCCAGGTACTAGCAGATTTGCGGTGTACGAAGGACGGGTCTGGGTTTTAGAGCCTTTAAATGTTTTCTAGGTTCTAGTAGATTCAGAGAGTATGATGTATGGGTCTGGGTTCTAGATCTTTCTAGAATATATTCCGTGTTCTAGTAAATTCACAGAGTACAAAGAATAAGTCTGGGTTCTAGAGCCTTCAGAGATTCCAAAAATATCAAGCTGGAAATTACAATTCCGCACGCCCACTCACACCCCCACATCCCATTTTTTATGAAGCCTAGTGTGTAAATTGCCTGCACACATTGTTATGCACACACACACACACACACACACACACACACACACACACACACACACACACACACACACACAGTTAAACTGTAATAGCAATAAGGGAAGCAGTGATGAGAGGGCTGATCTCCGACACTGTGTATTTGCCCCCTTGAGTGTATGTGTGTATGTGTGTGTGTGCGTGTGTGGTGTGTGTATGTGCGTGTGTGGTGTGTGTATGTGTGTGCGTGTGTTGTTCCTAATCTCTTTTTAATATCAGCGATTTGCATTTGCAACTTTCAAATTTGTGCACTGCGGATGAACACACCTGACTTATTTCCCCCGTTCGTGTGTGTGTGCGTGTGTGTGTGTGTGTGTGTGTGTGTGTGTGTTAGAGCTTCAGGCTCTAGGATTAGACGGCTATAACTGAGTTCTGTATTGGATAAAAATCTGACATACTGAGGCTGATAAAATCTGATATTCTGTACTCAGGGTACTCGAAGCGTTTAAATGAATCCAGGGATTTCGGGGACGCAGCGCTCCCTGTCTGAGTGTGAATCATTTAGAGGGCGCCCCCTGTAGGAGTACAGAGGAACCCTGCCGAGCTTCACCACCTAGTTGAATCGAGTCAGGCATTAAGTCACCCAGGTTCGCTCGGCTCAGCGGTCAGTAGAAGGCAACAGTTGGTTGATAAAAAAATCTTCCTGACGCTTCAACAGACCTGAAAAAATCTTAACTAAAAACGTTGATTTTCAAGCACGTTAATGAACTCAAGCCAAGCTGGTTTCTACAGCTGTGATAGAAATATAACACATGCGCTGGTGAAGGTATGTTTTTGGACATCCTGGTGTCCTAAGGAGGCTGAAGGTTCCCTCAGTCTTGCTGTGTCACAAAATCCTGATTTAAATATTCTAAAAATGGAATCCCGGATGATTAAAAAATTTTTTTTTTTTTTTTTTTTAACAAAATTGCCGATTATCTCAGGAACCGATCGTGATGCAGTGATAAGTTATTGAACCAGGAATTTGAAAATACGCAGAACTGAAATCATTAAAGAACGTGACTTTGTACCCGATTTGATATAACAGGGAATCTAAATGAAAATATAATTCTATTGCAATAATAAATAAATAAATAAATAAATAAATAATATTATTTTACGTTTGTTTTTGAGGTGAGAAATGAAATGAATCGCAACACAAAAAGAATCATGACACATAACCGAATCGATTTTTTTTTACCAGGTCTTTAATAAACAGTGTGATTAATTGGAAGTGAGACACGGCTGATTGGACGATTGCTCCCTAAAAGTGCTGAATAATTACAGACTTTAATCAGGACTAAATAAGTGTCGCAGCTAACAGTGTGATGATTTAACTAATGATCAGCGCAGCAGCCATCCTCCTGGTGTCGTTAATAATAATGACGATGCTGATGCTGATTATTATTATCATCAGGATTATTATTATTATTATGGGCTGTTTGCTTTGTTGTTGCTATTGTGCAGTTTAACACAGACCTGTATTATTCACTGTTTTAGTGATTCAATTTAGCTTTTGTTGTATTCATTTTTAGATTCTGAACCTATTCATACTATTTAAATGATTACGGCAAACTTAGAAACATTAGCTGCTCTAAGATGACAGATTCCTTAAAATACACCACAGCTTTAGCAGGAAACCGTTTTCATCTTCTTTAAATACTTAAGAAATCTTTTTTATGTTCATAGATGCCGTGAAAAAAAAGTGCTTTGCTTGACTAAGTTTTCTTTTTTTGCATTCAAATACAAAAATATTATTTTTGAAATACAACAAAACTTGCGTTGTTCAGTGTTTCTGTCGTTGAGTCTCAGTGTGTTAAACGTTCGGTTTTTAGCTGCGTCCGTTAGCATGCTACATGTTAATTCAGTAAAGCTAACAGCTAACGAAGAGAAATAATATGAGTGATATATTTACTGTAGTTCATGTAAATATATCACTGCTGTACCGGCTGTGTGTTTTACTCACACACACACTCACACACACACACACGTACACACGCACACACATACACATACACACACACAAACACACACACACACAGTATGTTTTCTTTGTACGATTGCCCAGATAACCCCTGTGGATTCTGTGCCAGTACTGGAGTGTGTGTGTGTGTGTGTGTGTGTGTGTGTGTGTGTGTGGATTGTAGCTGATGAAGGCATTTATGAAGGTCTAGATATAATGGTATCAAGCTAAACCTCTCTCTCTCTCTCTGCAGTTGGTGAGTGGAGGTTCTATCGTTAACGCCGAGGCGGTATGGGATCATGTGACCATGGCGGACCGCGAGTTGGCCTTTAAGGCCGGTGATGTCATCAAAGTGCTGGACTCGTCCAATAGGGACTGGTGGTGGGGGCAGATTGACGACGAGGAGGGCTGGTTTCCTGCCAGCTTTGTTCGGGTAACCACACACACTCACACTCTATCACACACACACACACATACACACACTAAATAACAATTGAATTGGTTTGTATCACAATTGTAACTGAGGTGTGTTGTGGAATGTAAAGAGATTCCTCTCTGTGTTCCGGACCTCAGGCGTTTTGCGCAGGAGTACGCCGCTACGAGTTAGCAAGTTAGAACTACAACGCAAGTGCAGACGTTTTGTCCTCAATACAAATGAAACTTTGGCTCCTAAAACAAAAGCAGCAAAACAAATCTAATACATAATCAAAGGTATCCTTCCATATACAACATTTGCAATTTCAATTTGCAGCTTATTTATTTTCCATTAAAAAAAAACATTTTGCATAAAAACTTTATGCATCATTATGTAACACACACACAAACACACACACACACACACATGCTTCCACAGTGTCTGTTTAAAGAAACAAAAAGTTTTTCAGTAACAGGATCGATGAATGTAAAATGACGTGAAATACGATTAAAACGATTAAAACCACTTCAGAAGTTATTCATTGTAACGCTAGAATGCGAGTGCGCTGCGTTAACATGTCCGGGGTCCTAGTCGTGCTCATGTACAGATCTGTGATCATTTATGTTGCTGTAAAAATGAAAGTAAAAACTGAAGTAAAACAATTTTTTTTGTATTTAATACCTGACATGAATTCCAAGCTAACGCTGCTCTCAAACTAACCTTCATGCTAATACACATACCCAGTTTCTCACACACATTCACACAACTTTTGTTTGTTCCTCAGGATTATAAGGTGCCTTATTTGTAACATTTTTCCGTCAACACACACTCGTCTGAATGTCCCCTGTCTTGTGTGCTCGGTTGTTGTTGTTGTATTTTTAAGGTGGACCCGAACTCCACCCAGCCTCCACCCAAGCAGCAACTTTTATACATCAACCCTGTCGTCGCCCCGCTGAAGGTGCGTTATTTCACTTGTCCGTCATTTTCTGGACAACACATTTTGCTGCATCTCGCCTCCGCTACATCTTAGCGCTTAAAAAAAATAGATAAATCCTGCTTTTTGTTCATGCCATTGATGCCGATTGCTTCGCTTCCATACCGGCATGGCCGTGCTGACGGAGGTCATTCACAGCGATCGAGCGGGACGCTGCAACTTTACAACTACAACTAGTGAAATTTTTGGAACACTCTTAAGCACTTAGCTAGAGAAAAATACTTGTAAACTTTAAGCATAGACACACTATATACAAACATTTTAGGAAAAAACTAAAAACTTTTTAGCAAAACATTTTGTAGTTTTTAAGCAAACAAACAAATAAATAAATAAAACAACTGTTTAAGTAGACAAGCTACAAACATTCTAGTACAATAAAGAAATCAACAAGGTTACAAACTTTGCAAACTACATATTCAAAATAAATAAATAAATAAATAAATGTATAAATAAATAAAGCTACTGACAATGAAAGAAAGAAAATAACAAACTTTCTAGAAAAACACTGAAGCTACAAACTTTTTATTTAGAGAAAAGACAACTAAAAACTTTTAGGTAAAAAGAAAGGGATACATTTTCTTGCAGAAATCAACTAGAAATTTAAAAAACATTCAAAAAAAGCCACACCCATAGGAAAGATCAAACTTGTGAACTTTGTAGTAAAACAACTGCAAACGTCCTGTTTGGGAAAAAGATTTTATGTTTCTGTTCAAAAAAGATGAAATTAGCTTGGATGAATGTTAGCTAACAACAAGCCTGAAAGAGGGCGTAACACTGTTGGTGAGTATTTGATTTGAGAAACTGCTCGAACATTTTTGAGGACATTTATCTTCTAGCAGCTTATGAGAATAATAGCATGCTATGCTATAACTTCATACAGACACAAAATAACCATTAAAAATAAGAGTCTTTAGTTTCTAGAGGTTTCTTTGGGAAACTCTCTCAGGTAGCATAACGATCTTTTTGGGAGCTTTTACTTTTGACGATTGATCATCTCATGCTTAATGCAGTGTAAATCTGTGTATCTGTGTGTGTTTCTTTTTCTGTGCATATGTGTGGAGTGATGTTCTAGGATTAATGATGACTAACGCTTTATTTAAATACTAAGCAGAGAACACGGTGGGTAAGAAAAGTTAGAACATCGATCTGCTCTCCGAACTGTCAGTCTTTCTCTCTAACCAATCAGAGGGCAGGATTTCTCGTCAATCAAGTGTCAGGCTTAAAGACGTCTCTGCAGATTATCACTAAGGAAAAACCTCCAGACCTGTCCATCACCGAGCCTGGGCTTCAGAGCAATTAAACAAGATTCTCCTTCCTGTTCAGACCAACTGAAATCACGATACACAGAGTCTAAAGCCCCCAGGGCAGTGTGGACCGGGTTTGGTCCGGAACCCCAGATTTTCCACTACTCTGCTGGTTCTAGTCCTGTTCTGGCTCTCGTTCTACCTGATGTGTTAGCCAGATACATAGTCTAGATCTCCACATAGCATCTTAGCTTTGTTTGCATCCTTAGCAAGTCTGATCTTAGCCTCCAGTTCCACAATTGTTCTGGCTATGTTCTTGACCAAAGTCCATTACTTCTCAATTTCTTTAAACTCGAGAAGCTTGTTCAGGCAGGGTTATTCTCTGAACAACTTGGCATCCACTCAAGCTGTTATTTCCAGAATTCTAGATTTACATTTGCTAATCCTACAACTCCAAGTTTGTTTAGTCTTATTTCTGTTGTTAGTTCTGGAACCCCATCTTTATTACGGTTTTCCTCTGCTAATTCTAGAATGCTTCTAGCTCCGCTGCTACTGGATGTTCAGCTCTGGTCACATTTCTGTATTGATATAGATATCTGTATATAGATCCTGATGGTGTGTTCATTCTGAGGCCCAGGGTTGATTATGTAATTACTACACTTTATCCTCAATTCTGTCAATGCTGGTACTGTTCTGGCTGTGTTCCCTACAGAACTCCACATGCATTGCATTTCCAAGGTTTTTATTTTTTTGGCATCGGTTTGTTTATTTTAGACCTGAATCTTTATCTTTATATTTAGCTCTTCTGGCTTTTCTGCTTCTGTAGTTTCAGAAATATTCATGTATTTAAAAAAAACAACAAAAAAAACCCTGATCTTGAGACAATATTCATTCATCAAGTCACCATATTCTAGAATGGTTCTGGCCGTGTCGTTTCCAGAATTCAAATAATATCCACATATATTTTTCTAGAACTCCATTGTTGTTTTTTTCTCTGCTAAGTCTGACACTCATCTGGAGCTGCTTTTCCCGTAGATTAGGTTATGTTCGAAAATCTAGATCTCTCTTAACTGCTACTTTTGAACTGTGCTGGCTTTGATTTTGGAAGAATTTATGATTTCCTACAGATGTGTAAGCTGAAGAACTTTAGGCTGTGTTAATTCTAGGACTTTAGTCTGTGTCAGTGTGGTTAGTTTTAGCTCCATGTCTTTTATTTTTGTTTGTTTCAGAACCCGAGGTCTGTTTATGTTCTCTAAAAATTCTAGAAGATATAATACTTAAACTTCTCTATGAGGTCTTAATATTCTACAATGTTATATTGCCGAATATAAAAGATCACACCCTAGGATAATAGGCTTATTTGTGTGTATGTATGTGTGTGTGTGTGTGTGTGTGTGTGTGTGTGTGTGTGAGAGAGAGAGTGCTCTGTAAAAGAAGGATTTTTATTTTTTGGTCTAATGGCACTTTTATGTAACCCAGCCTCAACTGTGGACACACACACACACACACACACACACACACACACACGCTTACCCCTCCCTAAGTGCATTTCCCCATTCGGTTTTACTTTCTGCCCACAAATTTCTATCTTTGTCTCACTTAATGGAGTTGGAACACACACACACACACACACACACACACACACACACACACACACACACACACACACACACACACACACTGAAACTTGGTCTGGCCTGTATTTATATTTAATACACACTCACTATCAGTCTATAAAACACTGTGTGTGATGAACAAAAGAGAAAGTGAGAAAAGTCATCAAGTCACCACAACACTCATGTCCCCGTGTCCTGTCTCTCCACGCTAATCTTTTGTGTAAATTTCAGACCTCCTTATTTTTCTCTCTAATATTCAGAGAACTCCATAGTTAATTGGGTTATATTCACTCTAGAACCCCGGCTTCTAGATTTCAGCTACTTATCTTCATTCGACTTGCTCTGTTCTACTGTTACTTCTAGAACCTCACATTTGAATATTTATTGAGCTGCTAAATTTTACGTCTGCACAATCAATATGTTCTGATTATACATTATAATCTGCTGCTTCCAGAATATCATATTTGTTTCTGTTCATTCTAGTCGAGTCTATATTCGTTATATAACCACAGGATTTTTTTTATTTAAAATCTTCTAGACGCTTCTTTTACCCTGTCCTTGAACTCCATATTTTGTTTTATTTTATAAATCCAGCAGAACAGATCTTTGTAGAATTAAATTAGTCTAGAACACCTAAAACACCCCAACTGATTTGTTCTCCTTTTGTCTCGAATATTGTCAGAACTTCACATTTGATTTGGTTGTGTTCATACTAGAACTTTATCTTCAAGAATTCTGCAGGTCGGTTTAATTATGGCGTTCTAATTTTAGAACTTAAACTCAGTAATTGATTTATCCTGCCTCTGTGAGTTACAGAACTTCTTATTTTTGTCTCGCTTTACGCTAGAATTCCAGATTTGATGTTTTGCTTGCGCTCACTGTTGCACCTTAGCAGCAAATCCTCAAACGTTTTAGTTTGTTTTAGCGTGATCACTACTAGAACAAATGTTTTTGTTGCTTTTAATTATAAGGGATCAGATATTTATAACTCTAGAACAGGTAACTATAACTCTAAAACGGTTTATTAACTCTAGAACAGGTAGTTCTAGAACATTGCACCTGATTTGGTAAACTTCTGAGAAATTCTAGAACTGCAATTTGTAAATGCATGACGGTTCAATACTAGAGCCCCAGATAACCCCAGAGTCCAGAGCTGTTAATGTTGGTGCACATACTGTACAACTTCCAGTTTAGGATTTTGAGTCTTGAGTCCCATCCAAAACGCCATATGTTTGTTTTTGTTAGAGATTCTAGATTTTCTTTTATAGCTTTAACACTTTAATGTCAACCTTTTTTTTTTTTTAATGCTGCAAATTCTACAAATTTTTAAAAGATTTTTGGTCTGGGATTTTTTTTTCTAGAACTATGGACTTTAGACAATGTTTATTTTTTAACCCTGACAAAATGTAAATTATGTCTCTCTAATTTGCACAGCTATACATTCTTGTTTATGCTTAATTGTAGAATGTCATTTTATTTTTGAGATTTTTGCTCTAGACTTTCACATTATTCAAAGTCTACCAGGTTTTGGTCTCTCTGAATTGAATTACTTTTTTGCTACAAAAACCCTGTAAATTATTGAACCGTGCGAATCACACACACACACACACACACACACACACACACACACACAGTGTTAATGGAAACATGCACATCACAAGTTCCGCGTGTTTACGTTGCAGTAATTATCGCGCAGTAGAAAGATATCGCTGTGCGAGCTATTTTGGCGCTTTATCTCATTCTTCTAAGTGTGTTTATGGACAAGCGATGTGACGTCAGTAGTTAGTGTGTGTGTGCGCGCGCGCGTGTGTGTGTGGTTGTCATGAGGTGAGTCATCTCGCTCTGAATGAGCTGTCAGTCTGCATTACATGACGAGGGGTGAAAAAAAAAAAAACAGGGGAATTTCTCACTCCTGGAAATGAAAGAACGAGAGAGTGAGAAGAAGAAAACTAAAATAGAAAGAGATAAGAGGAGGAGGAGGAAGGAGGAAGGAGGGGGCAGAGGAAAGAAAGGGAGAGAGAGGATGAGAAACGAAGATTAAGAGAGAAAGAGCATGAGGTGGAAAGGAATCGGAGCCGGATTAAGAGATGAGGGAGGGATGAGGCAGAGTGAAGACTGGGGGAAAAGGGAAGGTGTGAAGGAAAGAAGGGAAACTGAGAGATTCAAAGGGATGATGAAAAGGACGGAGGAAGGATAAAGACACATAAAAGACACAGAGAAGATGGATGGTGGGGGGGGGGGGGAAAGGAGAGGGGAATGAGAGGAAGAGAACGTGTGGGAAGGAAGGAAAGAAATGAGTAATGAGTGAGACAGAGAGAGAGATGATGAAAAGTAACGAAGAAAGGAGGGAATGCGTTTTCTCATGCTGCACTTTTGCATCATCAGCATGAGGAGGTTTCACAGAACCTTTACACACACACACACACACACACACACACACACACACACACACACACACACACACACACACACACACACACAGTGTTTGCTACACAACTGCTAACACACCTTGGCACCCACAGATATTACAATATGAGTGTGTGATCAGATTAGTGTGTGTGTGTGTGTGTTTTATATTTCAGTTTCCCAGTATTTTTTAACAGTAATATAACAACTACCTCTACCTGCACAAACACATGCGCACACACACACACACACACACACATCAACAAGATTTATGTGGCTATTTTTCCATCTTATAGAGGCAGCAGAAAGAAATTGTGCTGATTGTGCAGAATATGGTATTACACTATTGGCATTTAAGTATGGTGTGTATGTGTGTGTGTGTGCTGTTTATCAGTGTTTTTGGGTGGAAAAAGGGTCAAGCAGAAACACCCTGCTGGGATTCGTTCTCATTATTTGTGCTTATTTAGTTTCTTCTTTGTGTAACAAGGGAAACACACACACACAAACACACTGGTCCTTATGGGGACCTGTTCACACACCCATATTAGAGGGACTCGTGTAAAATCAGAGCTGTTTTTATTTTTGCAGTGTACTGTTATTCTGTAACATGTATATTAGTATTATTTGTTTTGAAATCGCTTCATTTTCCGTCTCTGTTTGAATTTTACTTTCAGGCTAAAATATGTGCGTCTGAACGCGGACTGCAGGTTGCAATATATTTATCATTTCGGAAAATGAATGGTCACGGTCAAAAGTCTGCTGTTTCATGTCACTGAATGGGAGACAGTAGAACTGTCACATTAAAGCATATTTAAAATAAAAATAAATATTGACGCATCAGTTTAAATATACATGTAATTATGATAACAATAAAAGAATAAGTAATACTAATATTTATTGTGTGATATACAGGGTGCATAACATAATGTATAATCTATAAACACGATTTTATTGATTTGTTTTTGTCTGTATTACTCTTGCTTGAGATGTGTGATTTGAGAGGTCTGTATAACGCATTAAAAAAACTCACTGTGTTCTCTGAAATATGATAAACTGTGGAGGTAAATCTACATGAAATCTGGAGGTCCTCATGTTACTGTTACAAAACTCGGTCCCCATAAGCACAATACCAGAGTGTTTGTCTCTGTATATCTTTGTATCAGTTTTTATTTTTTAAATAGCTCATGTGTGTGTGTGTGTGTGTTAAAGCTATGGGCAAATCAAGAGGAGACGGTGTTAGTGGATCCAGCAGAGGGCGGTAGCGAGGTTCAGAACGGCCATGCCGAGGCGAGTCCGAACCCGAGCAGCGACTGTGTGTGTTTGAGCCAGACAGTGCAGAACCGAGACCAGATGAGGGCGAACGTCATCAACGAGATCATGAGCACAGAGAGACACTACATCAAACACCTCAAGGACATATGTGAGGTAGAATACACACACTCACACACACACACACACACACACACACACACACACACACACACACACACACACACACACTTTGGATATGATAGCATTCTTTGTTAACTACAAATACTCTGAATCTGAAGAAGTATTTTGGGTAAAGAGGACATTTAGGATGTTTTTTCCAATTTTTTTTTTTCCGAAAGCACTTTAATACTGATCTAACATAAAAACAGCACACAGATACACACACACACACACACACACACACACACACACACACACACGATCATTAGTGTTGCC
The DNA here is from genome assembly GCA_030347435.1 of Clarias fuscus. Classification (NCBI taxonomy): domain Eukaryota; kingdom Metazoa; phylum Chordata; class Actinopteri; order Siluriformes; family Clariidae; genus Clarias; species Clarias fuscus. The sequence continues at coordinate 1,547,829 of CM059212.1, forward strand.
TCAGCTCAGTAGCTTCACCCATGGGAATTCAGAAAAAAGGCTTATAAAAAGGAATCACACACACACACACACACACACACACACACACACACACACACACACACACACACAGCAGCCTCCACAATCTCTAATGACTGTTAGAGGTTATGCAACCAGAAGAGCTACAACGAGGCGAATTTTCACTCTGCAATAACACACACACACGCGCACACACACACACACACACTTACCGTTATATTGGCTGTACTCCATTACTACAAATACACATTTCACACACAAATAAAGCAGTACTACATATAAAGATTTTGTTTGGGTTTCTTCAGACCAAAATATGTGTCTGTGTGGGTGTGTGTGTGTGTCCAGGGTTATCTGAAGCAGTGCAAAAAGAGGCGAGACATGTTTAACGATGACCAGCTGAAGGTGATATTCGGGAACATCGAGGACATTTACAGGTTCCAGCTCGGCTTCGTTAGAGATCTGGAGAAGCAGTTTAACACAGAAGAGCCGCATCTGAGTGAGATCGGACCCTGCTTCCTCGAGCATGTTCGTAAACACACACACACACACACACACACACACACACACATTTTTATTAGCTATATTTATCATGCACAATTATATAAATTATGTATTATCGAGAGCATTAAGTTGTAATTGAGACTTGTTTAGTAGATATTAAAATTAGTTTTTTTATCCCCTTAAGAAATAATTTTGCATTGAGCACGAAACCAAAAAAAGTCAGGACTCAAACGTTCAAAACAACATGAGATGCTGGTCTTATCAAGTCAGCATATAATAAAACTAAAATTGCAAACATTTTCTAATAATGTTTAGTACCAAAAATGATACTTTTACGGCAAGCTGATAAATTAGCTAAGCCTGTAGAGGACATCATTCTTTACACTTATCCAGCATGAAATGTCGCATAATATTTATAAAACATTCTTCTTGGAATTTTCAGATGCATCCATTCCAAACATTTGTTTCCAGCTTCACTGAAAACACACGTTTATTTGTGTATCTGTCTTAACAGCAAGACGGTTTCTGGATCTATTCCGAATACTGTAACAACCATGTCGATGCCTGTATGGAACTCACGCGTCTCATGAGAGACGGAAGGTACCAGAATTTCTTCGAAGCGTGCCGGTTGGTCCAGCAGATGATAGACATCGCCATTGACGGCTTTTTGTTAACTCCGGTCCAGAAGATCTGCAAATATCCACTACAGCTAGCAGAATTGCTGAAATATACCGTACAAGAGCACAGGTAATGTTCACTTACATGACCACACACATGCATTTACACAAAACTGATAAACAGATCAAATAATGTATAGAAAGATATTTTTTTGCTCCCCTGCACATATAAGACCAACCCCAGACGAACTAGTGTGTGTTGTTTTTCTGGGTGCTGCAAACACCGCAAACATTGTAGCACTGAGAGCTGCCACCTTGTCTTAGCTAAAATTGTTTATTTGTTATAATTGTTCACCTCGCTGTCATTGGAAACTTAGGACTTGTTGCTCTTGGGCATTCTGACCAACCAATCAGGCTATGGCTACTTGTCTTGACTTCTCAAATACAGTAAATGTTTGCAAGTAAAATGTAGGCCTTACTTTTACAATACCTGGTCCTCGTAAGTACAGTTTTACCAAAATATATGTGTAAGTGTTTGTCATGCACACTTCACATCTATGAGGACTTCGCTCTTGTTGATACCTCTGTTCGCTCCCTTGGGTGCTAACTTCAGCAGCTTCCCCTGATGCTCACTTCTCTATCGCAGATCCTGAATGCACCTTGCAGCATGATCTCTCACTCACGCCAGATTTGCTGGACTAGCACCAGTTGGCAGTTCGCCCTCTTTCATATGATTTACAGATCATCTGTTTCCATCTGGTGGCTTCCTGTATCCCGCATCCAGGCCTATTAAGAGTGAGAGGAACATAATTTTCCCCAGATGAAGAAGAGTCTCATTCTGGTGAAGTATGCCCCCAGGAAAGCGGGAATATCTTCCCCATGATACACATTGCCTTGTTTTTTCACTATCCGGTGTATTGGGACACTGTAAATATCCAAAGCAATGGTATGTAGGTGTCTTCACTTGCTCAAAGACTCGCTGTTGTATAGATCTATGCTCTCGGTTTTTGCTGCCCTGCATGTGTCAGCAGTTCTGCTTTCACAGTACAGATGGTTGGCCAGGTATGCTAACAGTGCTCTGCAGTGCACTCCTGCAAGGTCTGCGAGAAAAGATCCCAAGGGGTCCACAGTGCAGGTTGGCTCTGAATCGAGGGCAGGTGGGACCTTGTTGGAGCTTTTTGGCCAGCTCGTGAAATGGTGCTTTGGCAGTATTGGGATTTTTTTTTTGTTTTTTGTTTTTTTGGTCCTTCCTTCCTCCTTTCACCAGCTCAGTGCAGTTTGCCCTGTGGTGTCCCTGCTGTCCAGTTCACCTGTCACCCGAGCCTCCCTTTTTTGTAGTGGGACCATGTCATGTGGTCAGCCATTAAACAAGCCACTAGATTGGGTCCGGACTAAAACATCTCCTGGGTCATTGCTGTTGACCTTGGGGATGTGGACTGTCTAAATTAGGGTCAGCAAAAAGACACTAAACAGCCAAAGTCTTTTCTGTTTTATAGACAGCATCTTTACACTGTAAAAGGGTACTAATCTGTTAAACCGTTCCTTGCCCCTGGTATGGTACCCTTGTATACTTCACCTGTAAATTTGCACATGATTATGCTCATCCGCTTACACTTTTGGGTACTCACAATTTTCTATCTTATCTTTGCTTATCGTTTTCTCCCGAAACGAGTACCAGACATTCCACATTCCATTTGTAGCATCCAGCAGGCTGAACATACGTCAGATACTTGCTGCTCTTTTTTTTTTTTACAATGCTAACATGGGAATTGAAACTTACACTAGACTCAGAAATGTTTCGGAGCTGCCAGAACTCGGTTAACAGAAAACTATTAGCAAAAAAAAAAAAAAAAAAAAACAATCCCCTGGCTATTTAGTTGAACACCAGCCATTGTTGAAAGCCACTTGTCTTAAAAGTGCTAAAAGGCTGCTGGGAAGACGTTCAGATGAGTGGTTACAATGTGAACACATGCTCGCCCACGCACGCTGTCTTTCTAAAACATAACATCATCAAAATAATGTTGATATCTGCTGCTTTTCTCCTCCGCCCTCTCAATCTTTCTGTCCGCCTCCTCCACCCCCTTACCCACCTTCGCCGCTGTCTCTGCCTCTCGCAGTGATTACCGGTATGTTGCTGCAGCGTTGGCCGTCATGAGAAATGTAACCCAGCAGATTAATGAAAGGAAACGAAGACTGGAGAACATCGACAAAATTGCTCAGTGGCAGGCCTCCGTACTGGACTGGGAGGTGAGACAAACTGGTCCTGGAAATATATACGGCAGTAAATATGTCATGGTGTGAATGCTAAGATTGTCAATCGCTGGTAAATTTGGACTGAGCATTTTGTGTATGTGTGTGTGTTCAGGGCGAGGATGTCCTGGATAGGAGCTCTGAGCTGGTGTACACCGGAGAGCTGTCCTGGATCTATCAGCCTTATGGGAGGAGCCAAACACGCGTCTTCTTCCTGTTTGACCATCAGATGGTCATCTGCAAGAAGGTGAAAGAAAGAAAAAAAGATAGAAAGAGGGGGAAAGAAATAGTAGTACAGTGGAACCTCGGATTGCGAGTAACGTGGTTTACGAGTGTTCCGCAAACCGAGCAAAGATTTTTAATAATTTTTTAATCGGAAACCGAGCAAGTATTAGTTTACGAGTACCGAGTATCATGTATCACGCATGCGCCTCTTATTTTGACACCGAGCGGCAAGTGATCACAACTGAGCCAATGATTTCTCTCTCTCTTGAATTATGGGTAATCGTCTCCCCTGCTGGGTCTTAGTGCTCGTCTCTTACTGGTATAATCAACATCTCCCTCTCTCTTCTGTGCGCGCGCGTAATTTGACACTGTGCCCCACACACGCCGACACACACACACACACACACACACACACACACACACACACACACACACACACACACACACACACACACACACACACACTTTTCTCATGTGTGAGGGGCTAATTCCACACACACACACATACAAATACACGGCACAAACGAAAACACTTAACTGTCTGGATTTATTTTTTACTTTTTTTAAATGTTAAGTGCAGGTTAATTTGTTTTATTTTTACTTTATATATTCTATTAATTATTTTTATGTATTTATTGTTTTTGGCTGTAGAACGAATAATTTGAGTTTTCATTATTTCTTATGGGAAAAGTGTTTTTGGAATACGAGCCCGCTTCCAGAACGAATTATGCTCGTAATCGAAGTTTCCACTGTACAAGAAATGGAAAAAGGTCAACACAAGTAGAGCTAGTGTGTTAAAAAATAGAAAAAAAAGAAAGCGAGTTAAAGACAAACGATTCGACCAAAAATTTACAATGGGAAAGTAGAAAATGAAAAAAGAATGAAAGAAAGAAAGAACAGAAATCAAAAAAAGGAAATGAGCAAAATATGCTATGGGAAAGAAAGGAAATTAATTAAAAAGAAACAAAAAGAAGAACGAAAAACAAAGAAACAAATGAGAACTAAACAAACAAAAGATGGATTGATAGATAGAATATATATTGTGCTATATTACTGTAAGATTCCATTTTTTTATTAAACATTTTATTTTTGAATAATAATAATAACAATAATAATAATAATAATAATAATAATAATAAAAACATACTCTGATACAGTTTTTCCACACGAAATTCTCACTTTTTTCCCAAAACACAGGACTTGATTCGACGTGATATCCTTTACTATAAAGGACGAATCGATATGGACCGATATGAAGTCATGGACGCTATAGATGGCCGAGATGACGATTTTAACGTCAGCGTTAAAAACGCCTTCAAGCTGAGCAACAAAGACTCGGACGAAATCCATATTTTCCTCGCCAAGAAGCTGGAGGAGAAGATCCGCTGGCTGCGAGCATTTCAGGAAGAACGCAAGATGGTGCAGGAGGACGAGAAGATCGGTGAGTCTGGAGAGTCTGAATGAAACTCTAAATGAAACTAAAGCAAAAACTCAATTTAAAATATAGTTGCAAGCAACGATGAGCGGGCCCAAGCACCCTGCAGCATCAGAACGATATGACATCAGCACTTTCAGACATCAGCACCATCATAGCAGTGACGCTTATGTAACAGTTATACTGCCATAGTGCTTGGGCCCTAATAAAAACTACTTAAAAAGTTACATAAAATTTAAAGATCCTGTATAAGTTAATGCAGGTCTCGGAGTTCTCCCAGAGGGCGAGTTTGTGTGTGTGTGTTTTTTCCTGTGTTTTGTGTTTGTAGATGCAAACTGCTGACCCAACTGAATGTCTGAACAGGAATAGAAAGTGAATTTTGTATAATAAATGTCCTGTGAAATTAAAATAATTATAAAGTAGATACTTCATTTTATATTTTTAAAGTATAAAAAAATAATATATACAATAATAAAATGCTAGCTTCGTACTATTTATGTATTTATGTTTTTCTTTTGATTGTGTAAAGCCGCTTTGCGACATTGACAATTGTTAAAAGTGCTATACAAATAAAGTTGAATTGAATAGAATGTATGCAAGTTACTTAACAAATATAATTGTGACTTTGACACCGGAACTTTGTACTACTTAGTAACTAGAAATATCATAATCTGGCACGAGGAACAATAGGAAGTAAATTGTCATGTGCCATCTCTATAAGAAAGGTTTTGTCTTCTCGCTCTTTCAGTGATATCTTTATGTTTTATACACTGGAAGAACAGAAACCAGTCTCAGGAAAATTTCTGTCTGTCTGTCCGTCCACCACATTTTGTCACAGCATCACACAAAACTGGCTCGACAGAATTTAATGTAACTTTGCCAGTTCCTTTGTATTTGCCTGAAGTTAAATCTGCGCCATAAATTAAATCAAAATGTTGAGTAGCAGGAACGTTGATTACCTCACGGCAGCCATCGCTCTTTCAGACGAATATAACGCCGTTGTCCTCGACATGGGCGTGGCTATACGTGTCACCCCACAGAGCCAATCAACGCAATCGTTTACTGTAAATACGCAGCGTATGCGGAACACACGGAAACGACTGTAATGCCCCTACAAAGCGCCCAGATCCTCACGAAACACAAACAAAAGCGCGGCACAGCATAGGTTAGTAAAAATAAAGACAAATAGACAATGAAAACTGATCCTTTAAAGATGTATGGACAGATCAATGTATGTTTATTCTCCCTACGTGAAGTTTAAAACCAGTTTGTCTCATATGTTCTGAAACCGTGGTGCTAATAAAAGTGAGAACTGAGAGTGTTGAGTCAAAATGTTGAGTAAACAAGGCGTCAGATACTCGACCTTACAGAATGTGATTTCTGTGTATTAATAAGTGAGACAGAGAGTTCTGCTGTACAGAGAGACACACAGACATGGACGTGGACTTCAACCTCTAATAATAATAATAATAATAATAATAATCATAATAATAATAATAATAATAATGTCACTAATTACATTAAAGATCAGCAGATTATTATTAGATTTAACATTTTAACTCTTTCTACAAATTCTTTGACTATAACCATCAACAAGGCACACTTATACTATTATCCTTTTATATATTTAATGAAAAAGTTGAATAACTTAAAAGGAAGAAAGAAACAGCGTTGAAACAGAGAAGTTTCTTTATTATTCAGAAAAACAAATGCAGCTTTTAAAAGTCAGCGGTTTTTGGTTTCACAGCTGTTGATAGTTGAATTTGATCATTTTACAATCTGTGAATTATTTGTTCATTTGATTTTTCAACATAACCCCCCATTCACCCCCCCCCCCCCCCCCCCCCCAAAAAGAAAAAAAATTAGAAAAGCACTTTGAAAAACCACAAAGGTTAATTTCTCTTTTTCCGATTTCTTTTTTTTATAGAAATGAAAACCTGTGTTTTTGTTGTGCTCACAGAGACTCAATTTCCGCTTTCGGAAATATGTAAAAGCCCTGTGCAGCTGCTTTCATGTTTATTATAGACAGTTTTTCAAATGGTTACACATTTCACTTACACGTTTTCTGTAGCTTCATCTTCATTACATGGCATGAAGAAACGCCATTCCCTTCAGGTAAAAAAACAAAAAACAAAACTGAAATAAAATACATGAAGAAATAAATGAAAACTTCCAGGTTATGCTTCACTGATTATAAAACAAAAACATTTATGGAATGCGAGCGCTCATTATCCATTTTGGTTTCCATTTTTGATTCCAGCACAAATTCAGAAATTGGAAAACCATCAATTAAAAAACTTATTGTGTTTTTATATTTAAAAAAAAAGTGTTTTTCTCATTTATTTTTTTTTATATCAGAAACAAGTGAGCGAATGATACACAGATTTGTTTTTGACCTTTCAGGGTTTGAGATTTCGGAGTATCAGAAGCGGCAGGCGGCTCTCACGGTGAGGAGAGTAACCAAGCAGAAAGGTACGAATTTAAAATAAACAATCCAGAATGTTACTCCATCTCTCTCTTTCCACCTCCACATGCCTGTCTATGTCAGTGCAGATTTCTATGCAAAGTTTTTTTTTTTTTTTTTTTTAAATCACTATTTTTATTTCTTCCATCATCTCAGGTGTGGGACGGTCAGCCCCGCCCTCCTACCCTCCCCCTCTCGATCCCGCCAATCCGGGACACTTCCTCCTCCCGGATGGATACGAGTACGAACCCAAACGCAGCACGTCACCTTTCTGGCACAACATCAGCCGCTTAGCACCCTTTAAGAAATAGCCACCGAGTGAAAGCGACCTTTCAGCCAGCGCAACCACCAACACCATCACCAACAGCAACAAAAAACAACAAAAAAAAAAAACAGTCTAACGTAAGGAAAAAAGAAGAAGCACTACCCTACAAAAAGAAAAATCACCATCGAGCGAAAAAACACGGACTGCTGCGATTTTCTGCAACAATCAAACGTTTAAAAAATAAGAAGAAGCACTATCCTAAATATGTTTTTTTAATTAATATTAGGAGGAGAGACTCAACATTACACACACACACACACACACAGCTGGAGAGAAGTAGCTGTACTGGGTTACAGCGCCCCCTGCTGGACTGGCTGCACTGACCTGTATACATATGACATACAGTATTACACACTGGAGAAACACACACAGACACACACTCAAACACACTGTAACGGTTATACACAGCTGTGCATCCTTTTGGAACCCGAGCCACAAGCCCTGCGTCGCTCCATCCTTCGTCGGATGGGATTTTCAATAAGTGTTTTGTTTCCCTTTCTCTTCAAACGAATGATAAATCATTTCCACATTTTTGGAAGAAGAAAAAAAAAAGTAACACACACACACATACACACACACACACACACCTGATAAAGCACTAACGACTCTCCGCTCTCTAGCGCCGCCCTGGTGTTCCTCCGTGCACTGTGACTAATCGGGGCATTTCTGTCTCTCTCTTTCTCTCGACAGCTTAAAACCCGGTTGATCCTGCAGTACTCTTTGGATATCATTTTTTTCCCTTTCTTTCTCGTGTGTGCGAGTTTCTCCGTGGGTTGCATTCTTTCGGTTCTGCATGAAAATACAAAAACGGTCCAATTACAGGTATTTTATATTCTTACGGGTCAAAGTCATTAAAAGAAGATACGTTTTTGTACCGAACAACTGAAAAAATCTATATATATATTTTTCTCCACGTGAAGGTTTTGCAGCCTAGGAGCAGCGAGTCGAAACGCCAAGATGTTTCTCCTTCATCGGTTTTAATTATCAGTTTATGTGTGCGCGGCACTCGAGTTTCGTTAACTGACGGTGTCTACTTATATCTAGGGTTGTCATGGTAACTGCACGCCAGCGTCTCACTATTTCAATTAAAAGTTCATGATGTAGCGCAGTGACTGTGGAACTTGAGAAGCATTTCAGTCTGTTTTTTTTTTCATTTTACGTTAATTTCACAATGTTAAAAAAAAAAAGAATGTTTTGCGTACTTTCGTGAGTTTGTTATTTTAAATGGAGATGTGCAACTCAATCGAGAGCAACGTGTGTTTTTGGTGAGGCATTTTTGGTTCTGGAAATCTATTTATATGCTGCAACTTCCTCATTGTCATGCGGCGCACAAGTCATGGTTGTTTAGCAACGGCACCACAGCAGCGCAAGCTCCCGTGCACTTTGGGAAGAAATCAAAAGTGGTGCGGTGGGCGTTTCCACACATTTTTAGATGCGACATGTGACCGGCCCCTCTCAGGCCTGCCTGGTATACACATGCTAGCAAGGCTACATAAACATGTGGGATAAAATGGTGTGACATTATGACAGACATTAAAGTTACCATGACAACTCTGTGCACAAAATGCACTGTATTTAATAAACCTAAAGTTAGTTCATTTATGCTTAAATTTTTCTTCCAGATAAGACCTGTTAAGCCTGATCAGTCCTGGACAAAGATGTACATTGTTAGATGATATTATTATTATTATTATTATTATTATTGCTAAAATCTCGACATTTAATATTACGCTGGTCCCCATTTTTAACTGTTTACTAATTTATTTACCAGAGTGTAAAACTGATGAAGCAACGAAACATCTACAAAGTTATATCATAAGTCCAATCAAGCCTTGACTCGTTGCTACTAGATGTATATTTTTTTCCAGTTGTTAAATAAAATTTGGGACTCCCACTGATATTAGCAGGCTAACTAACATTAAGATTTTCCAACAGTTAGCAAGCTAGTGTCAAAGCTAGGGTTTAACCACAAGTGAAATTTACAGTTTTCCACTTATCCATGACACATGTGGTCTGGAGTTTGCTTCTTTAGTTTTATTGCAGATCTAAGAGACTAAATAGATCATACGTATGTACAGTTACAGCTAAAATCTTAGCGCTCTGGCTAATTAGAACACTGGAAAGTGAAAGATTATGTACATTTGGTTTTTGGTCAAATTTTTGCTTTCATACTCTACAACATGGCAATTAGCTGCTAACATACATCTGCTAATAAACTAGCACCCATCGTATATAATAAGCTCATTTTTAATATTTTATCATTCACTGATTTTTAATTATATCAGTCTGCACCCCGGGCTTTGATCCAATCTGATGTCTAATGTTAATCATTTATTAGCCAGCTGGATTTCCTTTTCTTCTCTCTTTTTTTTTCTTGTTGATGCTAATCCTCTCTCTAATATTGTGCCAAAATGGTTTGGTTGCCAAATTTTTCCCAAAACAGGTGCACTGTTCCCTGTCCAGGTGGAACCCAGGTATGTGTCTTCTCAGGCGACGTTTTCGATTTATTCAAGTTAACTTTAACGACGCTAATGCTGCTAGCGTTAGCATTTTAGGGTTTCCTTAATTAATTTATTCATTTATTCATTTATTTATTTTGGTTTATTTTCCTAAAAGAAAAATGGACTTGTGCAAGGTTTAATTTATGGTATATTCAATTTTTTGAAAGATAGTATTTAGTCCAAATCACAATATTTAAAAGTATGAATATAAAGCATTATTTATTCTATTATAATGTGATATTTTTTTTTCCACGTTGACGCTCTTTCTGGATTTTGGAACTGGTGGAAGGACAGGAAGTGGACTCTTATTATTAAGGAGAAGGAGAAAGATGTTAGAGAGGGAAATAAAAGAGAAGTGGATGAAGTTATGTTGCACCATATGTACTAAGTGCCATATTAAAATATTAGGTTATGGAAGAAAATATCAGTTTAATGTTTTAATTTGGTGATCTGATTGACATGATATCAGTATTTCATAATAAACTTCGTTATGAACACCACCTCCATGTACTCTTTTTTGACGCTCTTAGCTGTGCGCCGTCAATCGGACTGGTTCTTGCTGATAATTGTGATAAACTGGAGTGTTTCATTCTGTTTTTAGTTGCCTCATTCAACAAGTAAACTTTCAAATCCTGCATTTAAATACCTTACCCAGCTTAAAGGATGGTTTGTGTACTTTGTCAGATAAGTCAACATCACCGTATACTAACTTCATGTACTTTATTATACTTTAATTAGAAATTGAATAATACAGACTACAGATAACAAACGAATAATTTGAAAGTTATTTAGAACTACTTAGCGACCTTACATACAAAGAATTTTGTATTATCACTACAATTAAACTTTTCTTGTGATTACTTCAGTTCATACAAAACATTTTACTTTAACTATCATCAATTATAACTTACTATACCTTGACTGTAACAGTTGCTTTAATTACCACTTATAAGTACCTTACTGAGTTACAGTTAATGCCATGAATTTACATTCTACTTGTATATGACAATTTATTCAGAAATTCTAGCAAAGTTTTTGCTATAACTATTTTAAAGTGACATAAATAACATGGTTTAATAGCTGCCATACCTTGTACCTTATCTAATTAAATGTATTCATTGTTTTAACTACTGTAATGTACTTGTACATGTTACTGACACATGACAGTTTACTAATTTTAGCCTTGCTTTTGCTACAACTATTCAAAGTAACATAAATAATTATTATTTATATTGCTAATATTTAGAAATACTTTACCTAACTTAATTTAACTGAGTTAAACTACTACTGTAAAGTACTTAAATGCTACTGATATATGATATACAATTTACTCAGAAAGTAAAGTTTTTTGTAAAGTTTTTGATATAACTATTTAAAGTAACATAAATAACAGTTGTTTTATTTGCTACGACTTATATAACTTATTTTAACTTATTAGAGTTATATCTACTGTAATTTTCTGACATGCTACCGACATACGACAAATTTTAGCTAGCTTTTTCCTATACCTAATGATCTAAGTTCTAAAAGTGTCACATTACTGTAATGTAACTATAATAACTGTCATTAATACTCACTAACAGCTTAATAAAACCTATGAAATAAAAGGCACACATTCTTATTATTTTTCATTATTTATTACTTATTTTTTGGGAGGTCAACTTTTTTTTGAACTTGAAAAATAATTTGGTTTTTGAAATGTACAGCACACAATCGGGAATGGTGTTTGTTGAACATGCACAACACGCGCACACACACACACACACACACACACACACCTCCATAGACTTGACTTCAGTTAGACAACCATAAAGCTTTTGGTATGATGCTGATGAAATCACAGTGACAGTACTGTAGTTGTGCTTTTGACAAAATGCTGAATATTTTATTCAGTCGTGATGACGTCACAGTGAAACACGGACAAAGTCCACTATTGAGAACTGTATCTTCAAATATGAATATTTTCTCCCCTATGAGTCATCGCAAATTCTTTGTTTAGGACAGAAACATTCAAAATTATAAAAAATAAAATCTATTTGAATTCTGCTTCAAATAAAAAAAGAAACATACAGATTTTAGTGTTTTTACCTCTTAATGACTATTACAGTCTTGGACTGTTTTTTTTTTTTTTTTAATGTTTTGCTGCCCCTAGTGCTTTGAAACGCACAGCGTTGGGTTGATATTACAGAAAATATCCATAGGAACTGTCGGGAAACCGTTATTTCGTTAGTGGACTCAGACTCCATTTTTGTAGCATTTGATTTTTTTTTTTACCCTGTTTTGTAAAATCTCAATCACAGAAGAGAAAGAACACAACATCTTATACAATCTCACATCCCTTATAACTGACACAGTCAGACGGTAATGTAGATCTGATTAAAGAAATAATCATGTACCAACAACACATCGTGATATATATTAACACACAGAATATTACAGTTATAGACACTTCAACATGCCGGAGCTACCCTTTTCCAGTTCCTCAGTTAGACTCTGAACAAGCATTGCGTTGGTCCTAGCTCTGAATGTTGACCTTTCACAGTGGCTTGATGTTGTACCTGAACTTGAAATAGATGGGGTTTTTTTTTTCCTTCAGTCTCTGTACTTGCACCTCTGAGAAGGAACTCGGACCAAGTGCACTCAATTTTCTTTTTTTTTTTGTTACCGCACATTGATTTGTCTTCTGATTGTACAATGATTTTACAGTTTTTTCCCCCCTTTTCCTTCACACTTTCGGCTGCCTGCTGTCCTTCCACTCCGTCCTGGTGTTCTGCAGCGCCTGAGTCTTCTTCTCGTCCACCTGAACATAGTCCACACGTTGCTCATCCAGCAGAGGTTTCTGGAAGCAACAATACGTTATAAGACTAAAGGATGTAGATTTTGTAACATGCATGTTTATTTGTACTTCATTTCATGTTCCATAAGAATTGATGTATGATCTTCTTTTCCCTGCCCCGGTGTTATACTGCTTACCTTTTGGACAGGTGAGGGGGAGGCGGAGTTAAAATCCAGTGACAGGTAATCCAAGTGAGAGCTCCGGAACCATGGGGCGGAGTCACATGTAGAGAACACAGACTGTACACAGGGAAACACACACTTTTAAAATTCTACAGTAGTTTTGCAATTTAGAAATCAGATAATACAGAGCGAAAGAGGCACGAGTTACCGTAGGTGTGACGTTCCCTTCCTGCTCGGTGGCATTTAAGCCCCGTCCCCTGTCCCATGGAACACAAAGAGGTGAGGCACTAGATACACGGGAAAACAACATACCAACATTTGAATAATGCACAGAGAATATGTTCATGAATGAGAACAGTATTAGGTTCTAGTTTATTCTGCTCACCTTGGCTCAGTCATGGTGCGAATCAGGGGAAAGTGGGTGGGGCATTCGCTAATGGTGGACAAATCGAGGGGCGGTGGTTTCACTACAATAAAGAATACAAATGAACATGACAGATAATAAACAATAAAAATTCATCTTAAATAATGCTAAATTGAGAATTCAGCATCTACAGTAACTGCTTGAAGACCTTCAACATAACACTGTTAGGGTTTCATGACATGAACGAGGAAGTTCTCCCACAGTGAGTGAGGTGAGTTATGTGACACTCAGTGACGTTTAAAAAAATTTTTTTTTCTATTGTTAAAAACTAATAGAATGGCACTGGGGAAACTTTTAGGTACATGGATTTTAAAAAAAAATAAAAACCATTAGCCCTTCATGGGAAGATTTTTAGTGTAATAATCCTGATAGGAAAACATTTAATGAAAACCATTAAGATCCTAACTGTGAAAATTTTAAAGCAAACCAATATGATCCTGATGTGGAACTGTTTAATGGAAACCATTAAAGCTTTCTGGGAAAATGATTAATGGAAGGCGTTAAGATCTTGATGGGGAAAAAGTTTAATGGACGGCATTAAGGTCCTGATGAGGAACGTTTAACAGACACGTACCCCGCCTCCTCGGCTTCAGACTGCGGTTGATTGGAGGAGGCTCCATATCGGAGCCTGGAGGAAGAGGTGGTTCTGGTTTCCCATTGGTCAACAATGAAACAGGAAGTGCGGATGGACTCATAGGAATGTAGCCGTCGACTTCAATGTCGGCGTTGCTGATTGGCGGAGAGGCCATGGGCACGTAAGAGGAATCGTCTGATTGGCTCTCGGAAGGAGTATTGACCATGAACATCGGCTAGAGAGAGTGAGAGAAAGAGAAAGAAAGAGAGAGACAGGAGAGTGAGCCGAGCATTTGAGTGTCCATTATATCAGACATGAAATACTCGTATTCAGTGTTTTTGCTCCACGCGGCTTTAACGCTTCTGCAACCTCTGATTTCTGTAGCATTTCAGTGATCCAAGCGTCTGTAGTTTCACGATAGTATCCTATTTCACTTAAAACCTCCTCACGCTGTGGATAAACACTCCAGAATATTTGCAAGACGATTCGGTGTAATGTGGGATCATAAAAAGAGCTACACTGCTAAAGCTAGCTAACAACACTGCTGGAATGATTAGCCTAATAAAGCGATTTATTGGTGAAAACACAACAGTGACACATAACTGTGATACAAAGAGGTTAAAAAAAAAAAAGTGAATATTAGAATAAACAAGACAATGTGTTTACCAGATTCAGACTCAGTCTTTTATTCCAGTTTCCTCTGGCGCTGAACTCGAACTCACCTGCAGGGAAAGCAATGCAGTCAGAAATCCTGTCAGCTTAGCGCATGTTAGCTAGAGATCATTCCTGCACATATAGACAATCTATAACTCCCTGCTTTAAGATACTAAATGACACGCCCACATTCTAGTGGGTGTGTCTCTTCTCTTTGAAACATAAAGTCACTCTCATTTTCATATCACATGACAAAAGATGTGCGTACACCTGTGTGTGTGTGTGTGTGTGTGTGTGCGCGCGCGTGTTCGCACCTCTTCTGAAATGCTCCACACCCGACAGCGACGTCCTGCGTGGGAGGAGCCCCGGTTGCCCCTGGTTACGCAAAGTGTCCTCGTGACAGCGGTGATCGGACATCTGTGTGGGTTTCGGTGGGAGAGGAGGGGGTGTGGCGCAGAAGGGGCTGTCGAATCGGAAGACGTCGCCAGGGCCACGGACAGGACATGATGATAACGGCCGGGTCCCATACAGGGCGCCGAAGGGTGAGGGGGCGGAGTCTATGCACATGACAGGACTGAACACGTCATCGGTCACGTTCTCGAAGGAACTTTGTTCAAACGAACGCTCTGAGTTCGACATGCTGTCACACCTGATACACAATGAACAAAAAAAAATAATATATATATATATATATATATATATATAAAAAGAGACTTATACATAATTTAAATAATTTACAGATTTAGCTAGCTTAATTTCCTCTATCTAGCTTGCTAAAAATGACAGCCATGTCTAGCTAGCATTGCAAACAAAGTTGGTTAATGAAGCGGCACATCTAATTCATCTCAATTTGCATCATTACTAGTACAGAAAAAATATTTTTATTATGTATTTATAATCGATATACCTAAAATAAATGTATGATACAAATAAACAAAGATAATTAATTTAATTCTAAAAGAAAAAATAGGGCAGGAAAAAAAGAGGCAATATTCTACAGACCATATCATATCGTTTTGCTAGGCGTTTTTAGGGGCGGGGCTTACCTGGTGATGCTCTTCCTCCCAGTTTCACACTGAGACAGAAAGAGATAATCGAGCGGGATGCTGATGTCCGAGTCAGTGGGCTCGTCTCTGGCGGCTGCATCCGCTTCTGTAACCGGCGCGTCCTGATTGGATGAGAACGGGGTGTGAGTTGAGAGCACGGGAGAGGGATGATGGGAGGAAGGCGTTTGGGCGAGACTGTCCATTGACTCTAAAAAAAAGAAAAA
This sequence comes from Clarias fuscus, assembly GCA_030347435.1. NCBI lineage: Eukaryota > Metazoa > Chordata > Actinopteri > Siluriformes > Clariidae > Clarias > Clarias fuscus. Next base: position 1,564,045 of record CM059212.1, read on the forward strand.
AGAAAAAAAAAAAAGAGGAGTCAAATTTAATTAATGAATAAAGTTAATTCTAATATGCATCATGATAAAGCTAGCATAGAAAAAAATAGTAGCATGCTAAATCAGTGGCTTGTTAACTAGTTTGCGTTTATTCTCTATTTTGAAAATAGGTAATGTAGTAAAGCTGAAGCTCAGTCAGCAAAATCTTGAGCTAGCATAGTCAAGGAACAGTTTCATAATCAGGGATGTGCTCATTGGTTTGCTAAATAAAAAGCATGCTAATTCTCTGTTCAGTAAGAGTTTTGCATAGCAAAGTAGCGGTTAGCATGCATAATACAATCGATCATTTATGTGCTACATTTGAACTATTGAATATTATTTTCCACCAGCTTTTTTTTTTATCAACCATGCAAATCTCGAGGCAGTGCGTCTGTGGACTGAACGAGAGGGGAAAACATACTGGATCTTGTTTACACAAACATATCGGGCAAAGCCCCGCCCCCATCTCAGCTACTCAGACCATATCTCCGTTATGCTAATTCCAGCATACAGTCAGTTCAAAACCGGTTCTGAAGAAGGTGAAAACCTGGCCATCTCTGCTCTTCAGGACTGTTCTGAGAACACTGACTAGAACGTGTTTAGCCACTTCACAAACTTGGAGGAGGTATACGTCATCAGTGACCAGCTACATCAACATAGTGCACTGTCACTGTCACTATCTCTCAGATAAACTCAGCCACCTCATTAACATTGGGACTGAACTGATAAACACAGACACGTAAACATGCTGATCAACAACCATCTAACAATTGTTCACACCAGCCTGTAATTGCTCTTTTGCACAATATTTATTACTTGCTATTTGCACAAAAGTCTTCTCTATCTTCGCTGCTTCTTACAAGAAATGTTTACTGTTTCTCCTCCCACTACCTCAACTCATTACCTCATCACCACAGAGTATTGAAATGTCTCATGTTGTCACTCTTGTTTGCACATTTGCACGTGCACCTTATGTTGTCTCTTTTGTATAGGACGTAAATAGTTTTCTATTAACTTAAAATAGAAGCTAGTTAGTTTTGTTAATTTACGCTGCTAATTTATGTTGTATGTTGATGTCGGTCCTGGAGGAACGTTGTTTCGCTTCACCGTGTACTAAACTGTATATGGTGAAATGACAATAAAAGCCTACTTGACTTGACTTCAGCTACTGTATGTCAATAATTACCGAAAAGCCAGCAGTGCATTCTGGGTAAACTCTGCTTTAAACCTCAACAGAGCTGATAAAGTAACAAAACCGCCCCTTAATGTATAACGCACAGAGAAGTGCGTAGAGGAAGTCAGCGAGGTCCGTGTTATAACTCGTACTGGCACACGGCCAGAACGAGACACAGCTGTTATAATGCCACATAAACAGCAGGTGGCGGCGACGAAGCGGTGACGAGCCACTGCACAAACACCGACCTCCTGTCCATCCTCTTTCTTTTTTAAGAAAGTGAGCATGAAATGCCCACGAGCGTAACGGCTCCCAATCACGTGCGTTACACACCACGCAGAACACATGACCATCACACGCATACACACAGCAGTTTTCCACAGACACTCCACAGCATTTTTTTGAGAAATGAAAGTGTGTGTGGGTGTGTGGAAAATGTGAGTGCGTCATTAGAATGCAGGGAGGCTGTGTCCGGTCCGGTGACTAGTTTTTTTTTTCCTTCACTTGAATATTTTCTAACATCCATCTTTTTGTATGTGAGATTTTTAGTTATTTTTTTAAAGAAACTGTTCAAAGCTGCTCTTTGTAACATTTAATACTATTAACCTGCAGTAATTACATCACTAGCCAAGGGACCAGTGACTGGGGTTTCTGCACATCGTATTCATCTATCTATCTATCTATCTATCTATCTATCGTGTGGTCATCTGTAACAACTTCATACCCCTGTGTCTCGTTTCTACTTCACTTGAGTGTCTATTATCTTAAGACGCAGTTTCAAGCATCTTTCTATACCATATAAAATGTCTTACCCCCGTGAGGATGTATGTACACAGTATATGGAGGAAAGGGCATGTCTCTTCTTCAATTTTTAGGTCCAGCCTACTTTAGCATTCTGGTTCCCGCTTCCTACAACCTATTTGACGATTGCTCGTCCTACCCTTGTTGTTCCCGCCTCCCGTGTCATGATTGGTTGACTGGAGGACGGGGAAGACCACATATGCCCCTTCCGCCTACGCTGCCCCAGACTGTGCCTTCGCTTCGCTGTGTTTATCGTTGACTCATTACTGAGATTCACTGTGTATGACACTTTGCTTGTTATTTTAACAACGCTTGTGGTTTCCCCCCTTCGGTATTTGCCCTGTGTGCTGAGAGTCTTTGCCTATGACCCCTCGTGTGTTTTTGACTTTCTTTTGCTTTGCCCTGTCTGGGTTGATTGTGTTTTTTTGCTCATTGTGAAGACCTTCTGTAAACAGCTTATGCGTAGCGCTTTGTTGGATGTTGGCACCATTTGATTTACACTCCAGTTTCTCTTGGTTTCGGTTAATCAGGGGGTAATACAGAGTGCTGTAAATTTTGGTTCTTTTCTTTTGGGTAGTTTGAGGTGTTTCACCTTGGGATAAGTTAAAGCAGTATTTTCCCCCCAGATTTTCTCCCCTAATTTAGTCATAGCTGATTCCCACCTGTCAATAGGACCCACCCGGAATTACAGAATAATGGGATTGCAAGTTCTCACCAAGCAAATACACTCCTCGCCTCTCAACTTGTTTTTTTTATTTAGCACTTTTTCCAGTTTTTTTTCCTGTTGTGGCCTGGCCTGGACCGGACCGGCGTGTAACAAATTGTTTTTTAATTTTTAACAATAGCGTTGTTGTAATCCTCTAGCCAGTCCAGTTTTTTCAGCATCTTATAAAATAATTTAATTAATTGATTAAAATATAATTAATTGATTACTCGTTTGGTTGCTTGATTGGTTGATTAGTTGATTAATGTAGGTAAAATTCTTAAAGCAGTCATCTGTAAACTGTAAATGACTTCATAATGTTCACGTGTTTGGGACTACTACACTTAACTGCGATGTTACTATTATCTTAAGCCACAGTTTAAAGTTACCGACTCTCTTTTTACGCTCTTTACCTGAAATAACCTAATGTACGATCTCCTGTTCTGACTCCTGTGTTTCCGTCTCTTTGTACACATCCCGGCGGATGAGCTGTTGCTATGGAAACGATAACAGCAACCTGCGCAACAGTCAGAGCTCCTGTTATGGAGAACTAATTAACGACTTCTGACCAATCAGAGCGTAGGATTCTGCAGCGCTGTGGTGTGGGTGATAACTGGATTGCTGATGTCATGCTGAAACTCAGACTGGGAGTCACGCAACATGACACACCTCCTCGCCTCGACCAATCAGCGTCAAGTCGCGCATGATGTATTTGTAGGATTTGTGAGGGCCTTGTGTGTGTCCACCTACTAGCTTTTGGCGCTAATGTTTGCAAGCTAAACACTACCTGTTATTGTTAAATTCACCATGCACACAGTGTGCGTGTGTGTGGTGTGTGTTTTAAATGCTCAACTATTCCAGCTCTGTATCTATCATCTGTTATCTTTGGGAGTAATGTGTAAACTTGCGGTTAAGTTTAATTCCTGGTGTGTGTGTGTGTGTGTGTGTGTGTGCGGGGGATGACAATGGGTGTGAACCTGTATCTCTGCAAGCCTCTGCATGCATGCTTCTGATTACATACACTGTGTGTGTGTGTGTGTGTGTGTGTGTGTGAGAGAGAGAGAGTCATTTTACCAGACATTTGTCTCCAGGACAGCAGGGAAGCAAAACATTTCCAGCTAACATTTATCTCTGAGCGTAAACAGCGTAAACGCTAATTAACATTGTTTTGCTAGGCCTCCGCTAATCATGTGACCACCTGCTGTTTGCAGTTACATCTAGCTAGCGTTACTCTCTTCTCTCTCTGTGCTCATACAAGCCTGTTAGCGCTTTGCTACGCCACACCACAGGTGCCACTGTTAGCAACATCACAAGAGTAGCTAAAAATGGTTAGTTTTTTTTTTTTTTACAAAGATCTAAAATTTTTGTTAATATAAAGTTGGATCATTTTAATCCTTTGTATGAAATTAAATATGGATCAAATGTTCCCCTATCGTTAGCTTCAGGACCGGTTATTTTTAGCATGTTACTAAGTTGCACTGTGGTCCAGAATGTGTTAACACATGGCTAAAAATACACCAGCATTTCCTCAGACCTCACCAACGCATACTGTATGCTAGTTAGCTATTGTTGTTCCTTATGAAATGCCTGCTAAGGCTAGTGGTAATGCTAGTGTGTCATTACCGTTAGCGCAAATGCTATTTCTGATACACCTCTGCTAAATCCTATTAGGTTTAAAACCAGATCTCTCTCTCTCTCTCTCTCTCTCTCTCTCTCTGTTTGCGTGTATAGATGGCTACGTGATTACTCCAGCCGTGCTAATAAAAGATTATTTGAATGCTAATTTGAATCTGGGAGAGAGTGAGAGTACAGTGTGTTACGAAAGAAAGATGAGGTGGAGGACAAGTGAGAAAAGCAAGATGAAGTAAACATGCTAATGTCAGCATGTTAGGCCAAGAAAAGAAAAGGGAAAAAATGACATATCTATCTATGTGTAGCTAGCTAGCTATCTGTATTCCTTTTTCTCCCTTTCTTTTTATGCTAGAATTAGCATTCTGACATTAGCCCTATACATCAGCAAAAACATCTAGTTGTTTACAGGAAAAGAAGGAAGACACTGTGTGTGTGTGTGTGTGTGTGTGTGTGGGAGTATGTGACTCAGCATAAAAGGGGTTAGAAACACTCTTGTCTCTTATCTACACATCTCCTGACACCTCAAGTTTTGATAACAGAGATGTGTTAGCATTTGATGCTAGGTGTAACTTTAGCCTCGCAGGCTGTTTTTTCTTCTTCTTTTTTTTCTAATTCCTCTCCACGTCTGAGGCAAATGTCAACCTTCCAGATCATTCTGAATCGTTTTCTCCTTGACTGTGACTTCAGGTCTCTATAAAACGCCACAAGGCTAACCCGGTTAATCGTTAGCCTCAGTGATTAGCTATTGTGCGCATGCTATTAGTGTTCTCCAGTTGCCTAGCAACAGTGTTCAGAGTCTGATGGTTTGAAGGGCGGGAGCGTTGTGTTTTCACCGGGCCATGACGAAAATAAACACACACACACACACACACACACACACACACACACACACACACACACACACACACACACACGAAGCCAAGTGTTCCATTCGGACACACCTGAACAGGTGTGTTACAGTGTGTCTGGTGCTTTAGATGTGTGTGTGTTGCACTATACACTGTATTTGTGTGTGCTCAGGTGAGTGTGTGTGTCACCGTGTTTGTGTGTGTGTGAAAGTAGGGATGTTCAGATGTACAGCTGTGTGCCCATTTGAGTTGTACAGTTGTTTACATATCAGTGTGTATCTGTTCAGGATTGTTTGTGTGTGTGTACGTGTGTGTGTGTGTGTGTGTGTGTGTGTGTGTGTGTGTGTGTGTGTGTGAGTGTGTGTTTGCGTGTGTGTGTGCAGGTGTGTCCAGGTGCATATGAGGGTTTGGACATCAGTGTGGGCGTTTGCTAAGGGGTGTGTGTTGAGGTGTGTTCAGTAAAAGGTGAGAAAGTGTTTTGGCATGTGTGTATGTGTCCTTGGGTGTGTGTGAGTTTATCTGTAAAAGGCATGTGTGTGTGTGTGTGTGTGTGTGTGTGTGTGTGTGTGTGTGTGTGTATGTGTGTGAGTATGTATTTGTGTGTTCGGATATGTGTTGAGGTGTGTTTGTCTTTGTGGGTTTGCGTGTGTGTTTGTGTGCGTGTGTCACCTGTGCTGTGGTTGAAGGTGCTGAAGGTGCAGATCTGGCCGATGTTCCTCACCCAGCAGTTCATCTCTTCGGCCGTCTTGGCCAGCAGGTAGAACACACGCGTTGATGTCTTTACCACGAACAAGTGCTGATTGGCCAGATGGCGTTTGACAGGCCACACCCCCCATTCCAGCTCCCGCCCTGACTCCGCCTCCGCCGCCACCTCACATTCCTGCAGGTCGATGGAGCGAATGGGCTTCCGAGAAGTCTTACTGCGAAAGTACTCAAGAACGTCGGGATCTCCACTCATCCGTCCACGCCGCAAGACGAACCAGCGCTTCCGCCATGCCTGAGAGAGAGAGAGCGAGAGAGAGAGAGAGAGAGAGAGAGAGAAAAATGGAGGAAAAAAGCACAAGAGGAAAAAAAAATGTTTAAAACTTCTGATGTCTGCTGAAAGTCTTATTCCTGAAAATCTTTTAATATGTAACAGGTGCAACACACACAAACACACACACACACACACACACAGATATGCTCACTTAAACACATTCTTATTATGTATTCCAGTTACATGTGCATGTGTTCCTAACAAAGCACCAAAACCACAGTGTAACACATAAAAAGTGTGAGTGTGTATTTGTGTGTGTGCGTGTATATCGAATAAAAACTTCTAATTGTAAAACATAATGATGTATGTACAGGAGTGAGGGTTTAGCAATGACCAAATGTTCCCATAATTTAACTATGCATAATATGTGCATGCTCGCACGCGTGAACATGTGTGTGTGTGTGTGTGTGTGTGTGTGTACTTTACAAGTAACAAATGTCCTCATAAATTAATTATACATAACAAGTGTGTGTGTTTGTTAACAGGGATTTGCTGCGTTGTGAGGACCACATGTCCCCGCAGTCGGAATATATAACGAGTGTGTGCGTGTGAGTCCCTCAGCCTACTAGATCTGTTTCCCTGTCCCTTTGTTTTCTTCCCCATCGCTCTGTTTGGCTATACCTAGGTCACTGTGTACCTTTCACATTTTTAAAACATGCACGCACTATTGCTTTCTCTCTTAACACACACACATACACACATAGACAGGCAGGAAACAGAAGGAATGTGTGACATGACCACTAATGGAGATAGCTCTCTAACGGTCAGATGTTCAGTAGGAAGCATGCGGTGTGTGTGTGTGTGTGTGTGTGTGTGTGTGTGTGTGTGTGTTACTGTGCTGTGAGCTTTCACACACATTCTGCTCATCACTCTTCCTTTTTTATGGCATAACAACCCCAAACCCCACATGCAGAAACTGTCAGTTTATATTTTGCTACGAGACACAAACCAGGACGTTGTTCCTCCGTGAAAGACCTGAAACAAGACGCGCTGTGGCGAATCAGTAGTAATAATATTAATTAAAAAGGTCATTAGTGTAACTAGCTAGCTAGCACATCAGCCATGTGATTAGCTGCTTGTTTTGCGTAACTGTTGCAACCTCGCAAAAAAGTCTGTTTTGTGTAATTCACAACTTGGCCGGATTTGCATGGAAGTTACATTTAAGGCTAAATGCAGTCAGTTTCAGTTTCTTTCAACTTCAGAAACCTCTGCCTTTCTATAAAACAGCTGTAAACAGGGATGAGGATAGCAACTAGCAACACTGGAAAACACATATATGTGTCTTTTAAGGTTAAGTCACATGCTTATGTGTGTGTGTGTGTGTGTGTGTGTGTGTGTGTGTGTGCAGTTCAGAGAGGTTGTTAGCATAACCACACTGAGGTTTCTCCAAGCGTGCTAAGTCACCAAGTGTCAAACAATGCCATGTTTCACTCTCTGTTTTATTGTTTATTTTCTTACATGAAGGTAGGCTGCTGCTCACCCTGTAACCACAAGAGCCGCGCTCTCTCTGTGTGTGTGTGTGTGTGTGTGTGTGTGTGAGAAAGCGAGAGAGGAACCAGTTGTCCTTTCCCAGCATTCTTCACAAACAGGAAGTCTGAGACCTACAGACCTTGTCAGTGTGTGTGTGTGTGTGTGTGTGTGGGTTGGTGGGTGAGGGTAGGTATGAATTCACATGAATACTATAGGCATAGTAATTTTAATGAGTGTGTGTGTGTGTGTGTGTGTGTGTGTGTTTTGGTTTAAACAGTTCCTCAGTATAAGGAGAAGTAGAAACGTTAGAAACTATTAGAGTCTCAACCCTAACACACACACACACACTTGACACTTGATAACAATTTAACCCACAACACACACACACACACACGCACACACACGCACACACACACACATGCACGCACACCCTGTTTATTAACAACACACTCAGTAAATACTCATTTAAGACTAAACATCTGTCATGTGATTACAAGAAAAATCTCGTACAAAAAAGTATAAAATAATAAATTTAAAATACATTAGTATTAAATATACAGGACTGTTTTGTTGACTTCAAAGTTGTTTAATAACTGAGGCAAAAAAGATTATGCTCAGGCAAGTTATTTTTATTATATATATGTTAGAATTTATTTGAAAGAAATAGATATTATAAATATATTCTTCAATAAAAGCTGCATTTTTATTTTATTGATTTACTTTGTGGGGACACGTGACAGTGTCCTATTATTATGACGAGCTGTCATCGCAAAGCAAGTTTTGGTTTCTACAAACTCTCTCTCTCTCTCTTTCTCTCTCTCTCTCACACACACACACACACACACACACACACACACACACACACACACACACACACACACACACACACACACACCTACATTCCTTTGATGGCATTCATGCACAGGCAATTTAGTATGCAAATTTATGAAAATGTTTTTCAAGACTTCCTTGGACAAAACAAAGACAGACAGAAAAACCCACGTAAACACACAAAAAGGAAATTGATCAACAGCTTTGTTTAACAAATGTCTTGTTTATGGAGTACATGGCAACTACAAGGCAGTTGACGTTGTTGTCATGGAGACACTGTCTGTAGTACGAAATGTAATATTAATAGTAATATTATGTAATATAATTCTGACACACACATCTGCAGAAACTGATTGGCCGAGAGAAGAAAAAGTACCGCATAACTCATGGAGGAGGGTGAGGGGCGGAGCTGATCTCTGACAGCTATTTAGGCAGAAAGTAAAATCCCAAAGTACAGTACGTTACAAAAGGACACAATTAATATGTATCAGTGTTGGAATTTTACTACCTGTTGAGAAGCTGTGTTACACTCCACAGCAGGTCCTCGGTTTCCTGTTGTGTTTTTATTCCACACACACTTGACTTACCGAAGTCTGTTTTAGCAGAAAAGAAGTCTGCTAGTATTTATCTTTAAAACGTTTCTGTCATCTTTTTGAACCTTGAAGTTTTTTTTAAATTCATTGAATAGCACTGTAAATTTCGGGTGTTTATATTTACATACAATATTGATATTTTACATTTTCAACATGCAAGCTACAAATCAACATCAATAAAACATTAAAATAAATAAATGATTAAAATGAATGAATTTGAAATACTCTTCAATATTAGAATATTTTTCTATTCTACCTTTTAAATTTCATAGTTTCATAGTTGTTTTAAAGAGACAAATTTAATATGAATTCTTACAGTTCTCTGTGTAATAGAAATTATTAATTAATTAATGGGTGGCTTATATGGGAATAAATACACTGGTCACCCATTGGCCGTCATGGTCCTTAGTTGGACTATAGAGGTTCCTATATTCATGAATGGATATAAAATTTATAAAGAAATAAACAATACATTAAATTAATAATAAATTATTAGCTACAACATTAATTACAACTTTTGCAATATATAAACACCCTAATGTAGCTATTATTACGTAGTAATAATGAAAATATGTGCTGCTTGAAAATATGTATAAAAAAAAACAAAATAAATACATTTGTCATATAATACTTTTGTATAAAATTTATAAGAAATATTTTAAGAATATAAAAAAATATATTTTACAGATATTTTAGGATCAATGACAGTTTACAGTTTAAATATTAGAAAATTATAACATTCAAAGCTGAAGTTTTTTTTTTTTTTTTGTGGTTGACTTGAAACTAGCGCAGCAAATTGCACTTTATTACAGTACAGTGCGCAAAACATTGTATAGAAAACAGAGTATTTTACAAACAAGGTTTCTCTCTCTCTCTCTCTCTCTCTCTCTCGCACACACACAAACACACACACACACACATACACTCACACACAGGCAACGCAACTTATCCATTTGCAAAAATACTACATTATGGATCTCCTCACTGATGATGTAATCAGTACAAGAGACTTAATCGGTGTGTGCGGAACATCAGCCCACACGCTACACACACACACACACACACACACACACACACACACACACACACATGTGTAGCTCTAACCTTTTTAACCTGCTGCCAGCCAGCTCACTTGTGCTTGCCTGGTTTTTGGCATGGCTCATTCCTCCCTGCTCACATCCACCTGGCACTCTGAGTGCTTCCCATAGATTGCAACACACCCAAATTTTACCGTAACACACACACACACACACACACACACACACACACACACACACACACACACACACACACACACACACACACAGGTCAGTATTTCCACAATCTACATCTTGATGATGGGTGGACCTTCCTTTTTTTCACAATAAAACAACCAATAACCCTGGGACTCACAGAATCGTGTGTGTGTGTGTGTGTGTGTGTGTGTGTGTGTGTGTGTGTGTGTGTGTGTGTGTGTTTATTATGCTGTCTCTGTACAGTCAAAACAAGTATTTTAATCTGGTTTGCACAATGCTGTAGAATTCCTAATAACTACCCCCCCCCCCCCCCCCCCCCCCCCACACACACACACATGGTGGCTCTTGCACAACAAACATGTTGAAGGTCACCTGGAAATGCACAGATGCGTGACCCAAAAACATGTACACACATAAATGTTAAACACACACACACGCACACACACACACACACACACACACACACACACACACACACACACACACACACACACAAACAAAGTAATGCAGAATAATATATAAGAATATTTTGTTCATGGCACACAAACACGCTTTAGAAATCCAACAAAACAGAACTTAAAAACAAAAGAAACACACAAAACGAAAAGAGGAACCAGGCTTTTACACACAACCTGCGCATAGACGGACGAGGAAGAACCACGCGACATGGAGATGTTTATCACAAATGCGACACAATCAAACAGTGTTAACCGAGGCTGAGATGTGAGAACTCACTTAAGTTGTGTAAATATTAAACTAAATATAGACAAGCGATTAACACAAGTCGTTAAACATGGAAAAAATACACAAATTTGTGTCAAAAACCTTCATCAATCACAATCTAAATACAAAATGAACTGTTCAGAGAGAAACTTCACCCTAGAAACTACAGTCTGAAATATACAACATACAAAGAGCAAAGCCGGACTTTTAACTGTGCAGAATAACAGGATACAGTTCTGAGAGTAAAAACTCTATATTATATTATTCTATGTTCTATATTTTATTCTCTCTCTTATTCCTCTATATAATCTCCTGCTACACTAACGCACTTATCCCAGTGTTTCGCTAGTGCCCGGACACCATCAAGGTAGAAAGTTTTTTCAGTACGCTGGAGCCACGATCGGACCACCTGTCTTTTTTTTACGTCTGAAGTCCCGGCCTCCCAGGAACTCCGCGAATGGGAGTGTGAAAGATTGTGCGTACAGTTCTCACGGACAGTTTTTGATCAATTTTCAAGGATCAGGCAATCTACTCGCTGAGTGTTTGTGACCGCAGTGGGATCATCATCATGGACGTACGACCTTCTTTAAAATGTTTGCAGAGCTCAAATGTTTTAGTGCAGCTTGAAGTCTTCTGTAAGTAAATCGCCTGTTTCACGCCTTCATTCACCCGAATTTTCATTTCATTTATTTTGAACGCCCCTTCTGGTAAAAGCTCAAACATTTTTTCATTTATTTCTGATCTTAAAATTGACCCCGCCTCTGGAGGAAACCAAAAACATGAAATTTCACACACACACACACACACACACACACACTGGAGGTGCGTGGCAGCAGCGCTAACCACCGAGTCACTGTGCCACCCTTTTAGTTCCAGTGAAGGGAAATTGTAATGCTACAGAGACATCCTAGACACTAGACAAATGTGTGCTGCTACACAACTTTGCGGAGAAGAACCACATGTGAGTGTGATGGTCAGGGGTGCACTTATAATCGGTTGAAAATAGAAAGACTCAAAGTGCAACCATAAAAGCTAAAATTCAAATTCTTCCAATAGGCCAGACAAAGACGCATGAAAATTCAACAACAACAACAAAAAAAAAAAACCCAGCTACAAATATTTGGAGTTTTTCGAAAAAATGAGGTCTAGAAATTTGTGTTTAAACTGGATTATTTGTGAAGTTTATAGAGATAGCTAAACACTACACTGAAATACAATGCTTTCTATAAATCTGGAAATTATTACTTTTTTGTTGTTTTTTGTTTTGTTGAAATTATTTTCTGTCAGTATTTGTTGTTATATTGAGAGTCAAAGCCCAAACTGGAAATGTCTGCTTGTTGTAACTAAGTGAATAGTTAAGAGTCTTCCATTGGATAATTACTGCAGTCATTAATATGGTTCAGCTGCAGCAAGTTATTGAACCCTTCAGTTTACTAGGGAGCATAAAGGACGGAGTGTGCAGCAATGGAAAAGGGTCATGTGATCTAATGAGTCCAGATTTGGTGTAGTGGGTGAGTAGTGAGTGCATCAGGCTAAGAAGAGAGGAGAACAAAGTGATGAACCAATCATGTCTAGTGCTTACTGTACAAGCCTCTGGGCTTATGGCAGGTTATCACAACTATAGAGTTTTTCTTCCCTGACGGCGCGGCCATATTCCAAGATAGCGATGGATTCATCAGGCTCTAATTGTGAAAGAGAGGATTCATTTTCACACATTGATCGGCCAGTACAGAGTTCAGGCTTTAACCCCATTGAGAATCTTTGGGATGTGCTGGAGAAGGCTTTACATAGTTCCCATCATCAATACAAGGTCTTGGAGAAAAATGTAATAAACTTGTTTTTGCATAAGCTTATCGAAACCACGCCACCGCCATAATCAAAGCAATGAAATGTTTGACTGGCTTTCTTTCCTTATTTGTAGTGTAGATATTGAGTCAAATACACAACTTCTCAACGTCTCCATCAACTAAATATGTGTTGTGATTAGGACTAGATTCCTGATAAAAAAAAAAAAAAAAACTGACATTGTTATGATTGCGATTTAAACTTCAATATGTTACTATTAAATGTACCTTTTTTGTATTCAAGCGTATTTATCAAGGCTACCAGCAAATAACTGGACTAATGGTCTAATTATGTGGATGTTTGCCAATATTTATTTAAAATGATATAAAAATGACAAATACTTAAATTATTAGTTATTATTAGTAATCATTTTAGTTACAATTATTACTATTATTAATAACATGCATCCTGCGATGGGCCGCTGTGACCTGTCCCTTGTAGCGACTCGGCCAATCGCAGAACGTCTACGCAGATGGTGGCCAGTTACTAATGCAACGCAGTAAAATATCCAAAAAAAACAAAACATTTTGCTTCACTTAATTTTTTTAACCTTAGGTTTTTTTTTTTGTTATTTTTTTTTTATCGTGAAGATCTGGCAACCCTGTCAGGGCTCATTAGTGATATTTCACCTCATTTCATAACGCTCATCATAGTAAAGCTTAGAATGGGTGAAGGTTGGACGTATAATAGCCACACACACACACACACACACACACACACACACACACACAAACGAATGCACACACTTACCACATTTCAGCGAAAGCAAAATTAACTTTAATTAAAACTCAGTATGTAGCACAATGCTGACTTTTGAGTTTCTAGATAAATGTGAAGTCAGCTTCCAGGAGCCCGCACCCACAGACATACACACACACACACACACACACACACACGCACACACACATGCTTTGACAACGAATACATAGTTGGGGGCTTGTGGTCTACCAGAGGACAGTTTCTGAGTAACGTGGAACCTTCTACAGCTCTAGTGCAGAGACTGATCTGATGTGTGTGTGTGTGTGTGTGTGAGCGAACACTGAGTGACGGAGCGATGTGATGAAGCCGAGTCACACTGGTACCGCCCTGAAGTCGCCTCGAACACGGTGTGTTTTATCGCTGTGTGTAACGGTGTAGCGCGTTCCTGCTGCCGCTTGCGTTATAGCAGCGATAAACGCTCTCTGACCTTAATGCTGACCTCCGACACTGGAGACTCCTTCCACACAAACAGGCTTCAAGAAAGTGTAGTAACGGTTATGCTGCACGCAACGCTCACACACGCCGACGCGCCGTTGCTATAGAAACATAGTATATAGTATAAAGTATTAAAATGAACGCATGAATACGAACCTGTGGTCGGTACAAACACCTGGAGATGGTGTGCGATCACACACTCTGCAACACACACACACACACACACACACACTGGGGAAGACAGCAGAGAGTTTTCAAGAAGGAGGAATTCTTACTCTGTGTGTGTGTGTGTGTAGTGTACTGTATGATAGCTGATGGAATAGCAGCAGGTCTGGGATGTCAGAACATCTGTGTGTGTGTGTGTCTGTGCGTGTGTGTGTGTGTGTGTGTGTGTCTGTGCGTGTGTGTGTGTGCGTGTGTGTGTGTGTGGAAGCGTGTGTTGGAATTGATTTCCCTACACATGTTGTGTTTCAGACACATGATTCCTGCTCTAGTGTGGCTCACACACACAGACACACACACACACACACACACACACACACACACACCAACTCACACACACTGCTTCCTCTCGGCTCTCGGAGAACCTGAAGCTCAGCTCTGCGGCGGCCGGGCGGCCCGGGGGGGGAAACACCGCGTCTAACCGGCATCCGCCAACACACACTCGAGTATTAATAATGACGCTTAATACACACACACGCACGCACGCGTCCAACATGCACGACAACATGATGTTACACTGAAACTGAGCTTGTTTTTAGAGGACTCCACACACACACACACACACACACGCACGCGCGCGCGCGCGCGCGCTTTCATACTGCAGCACCTGCTACTCTAATGCCCTCTCTCGCTCTCTCTCTCTCTCTCTCACACACACACACACACACACACACACACACACAGTATCTACTCACGTATCTCTTGAGCTTTTTCTCTGGTGGGGATTTAACCAGCCATCCGGTACACACCACGTCCCCTGTGCTCATGTTTGTGTTCGGTGTGTGTGTGTGTGAGTGTGTGTGAGTGAAGCGCACACTGAATACAGAGCTAATCCGATGTCAAGCCTCCAGCGTCCAGACAAGGAACTAACAGCATCGCTCTCTCTCTCTCTCTCTATCACACACACACACACACACACACACACACACAGAGAGAGAGAGAGCGTGAGAGTGTGTAAGTGTTGAGAGTGTGAGAGGTCCTCATGCGTGACTGTAAGTGAATCTGAAAGAGAGAGGACTTGTATTTGCATGCAAGCAGTCTGTGCGCGCGCGTGTGTGTGTGTGTGTGTGTGTGTGTGTGTTTTTGGAGAGAGAGAGAGAGAGAGAGAGAGAGACGTCCCTTCTTTTGGTGGCTAATGACAAAACAACATATGACTGTGTGTGTGTGTGTGTGTGTGTGTGTGTGTGTGTGTGTGTGTGTGAAAGAGTAAGAGTTACTTTTATTGTTTAAAGGTGGGTGTTTATTTAGACTTGATTTAAGTTAATGGACGATGCGAAATGTCGTCGATCCTCTAAGAAGCTAATGTTGCTATCTGGCAGGTTGAACTCGCTACACACTCGTCAAAGAAGCGCTCTAACCTTGACACCGCACAGATAACAATCGTTTGTCAGAGAGAGAGAGTGTGTGTGTGTGTGTGTGTGTTTATGTGAAAGAGTAAAGGTTACTCTTATTGTTTAAAGGTGTGCGTTTATTTATACGTTGTTTAAGTTACACCAAATATTGTTGACCCTCTAAGAAGCTAATGTTGCCAACTGGTTGAACTCATGACAGAAGCGCTCTACCCTCGACACTATTGTTTGTGTGTGTGTGTGTGTGTGTGTGAAAGAGTGAGAGTTACTCTTATATGTTCTTTATTTATACTTGGCTTAAGTTAATGGATGACGCGAAATGTTGTCGATCCTCTAAGAAGCTAATGTTGCTAACTGGTTCACACGATCACATCAAAGAACATTGTTTACCTCAACAGCGCTCTAACCTCGACAACACACATTTAACAGTCAAGGTCGTTAGCAGATTAAGATCGTTAATCCTCGAGAACGATGCTGACGCACCACAAAGAGGCAGCGTTAAATAATTTTACTCAGTCTTAAACGCTAAGCTAAAACGTCTAGCTGAAATAATTTCATCACTTCATTCGTTTATCATCATCATCATCATCATCGTCGTCGCCGTCTATGCCGCTTTAACTTGTTTTTACAGGGTGGCGGGGGGATGGGGGGGGGGGGGGGGGGGGGGGGGGGCCTGGAGTCTATCCCAGGAGACTTAGGGCACAAGACGGGCTACACCATAAATGGGATGCCCATCCATCACAGGGTACACACACATAGATACACACACATGCTCATTCACACACTACGGGCTATTTGGGAATGGCAGTTAGCCAAGTGTACATGTGTTTGGACTGTGGGAGGAAACCGGAGTATGCGGAGGAAACCCACTGAGCACAAGGAGAACATGCAAACTCCATGCACACAGACCCCCAGGCGGGAATCGAACCCGGACCCTGGAGGTGCGGAGCGACAATGCTAACCACTGCGCATTCGTGTCACATTTGGTCATTATTTAGCTTATAAATATATTTTTTCCCCACACACTATGTCAATAAAGCATCTCAGGCGATCTGATTAACAATAAATATTAATAATGAATGATGATATTCTTTATTAGTTGATGTTTAAAAAAAAAAAAAAAAGTGAATAAAATAGCTCGACGCGAGGTGCGTTTTTGAGGAGCTGCGTTACATAACGTCGCGTATATATATAAAAAAAAAAACAACAACTAATGTGGATGTGCCGCCCTCTGGTGGTTGAAGTGAATCACAACAGACACGTTGTTTCCCCGAGTCAAACGTAATACGTGTTTTCTTTCTTTTTAAATAAAAGAATCACTGATTAACTCTTTATATAATAACAACAATAATAATAATAATAATTACACAAGTGAGTCGGGAGTATAGTTGATAAATAATTCTATTAAATGTATAATAAAATAATAAGGGAACAAGCACGGGTTTGTTTTTCGTAAGTCTCGCGATATCTGGTTCCCGCGAGACTTCGTGTCCGCGCTGAAAGGGGGCATGTGCCATGTAGGCGTGTACAGTCGGATTTTTCACGTTTTGTTGTTTTTGTTGTTGTTTTGTCTGTTGATAGTTTCGCCTGAAAGCCGATTCCTGCAGTAAATCCCCGATGCACAGCAGCGCGCGGAGAGCACGACATGTCTGACGAAGAGCTGCCGTCCACGTCCGGCGAGCGCGCGGAGGAAAACGAGCAGGTGAGAGAGAGCGCGCGCGGGCGCGAGAGAGAGAAAGAGAGAGAGCGAGAGCGCGCGCGCGAGGAGAGGGAGAAGTTTTTCTGAGGTTGGTTTGTGAGAGAACATGGCGGGAAGGAGAGAGACAGATGTCCTCAGCTCTCCTTATTCCTTATTTTAGAGCTCACAACCATCAGCCTGAACACTGTTTACCACACCAAAAGTCGAGATACATTGAGACAGTAGCGCATTAGTAGATTATTTTAAAGTAGATTATTAAATCCCACACATAACTGTTCATAACATCACTTTTACTCAACATTTAGATTTGACTGATGGTGCAGATTAAACTTCAGGCCGAGATCTAAGTGCTGCGCAAGATTTGTTAAAAATGTTTCTGAGGCTGGGTTTGTATGAAACATAAAGGTATCATTGACAGAGGAAGTTCTGACCAATGTACAGATAAAACCTTACTTTTATTTATATAGACGCAGAAGCCTAACTGCTGACTTGATGTAACGTTGATGTATGGAACAGCGAGCGTGTGTGAGAGCTCCTGCATACACTCATATTGCCAAAGCTCAGAATCAAGTCACAAAATAATAACAGAAATAAATAACACCCCGACTGCAATACACCTGTGTATGTGTGAGTTATCGTTTTATTTATTCTAAATTACTGTATACACAAGTCTAGACTGAGGGAATTAATTAATCTGTGAATCAATTTAAGTATGCTCGGCTCTGAGGTACAACTCATGTAGCATTCAGATGGATGGATGTGTTTATAGGCACTGGAATTACCACTGACCTCCTGATACGATATTATAACGATAATAACGATACCTAGGTGCTGATTCGATCTGTATTGCGATTCTGTAAGTATCATGATTTTATAAATGTCCAGATTCTGTGTTAAATTTCATTTTGAGATGTTGTTACATCTGTAAACAAACCTGCTAAATAGAGTGGAACCTTGCATAATTTGTTTCTGAAGTGGGCTTGTATTCCAAAACACTCATAAATCAAAGCAAATTTTCCCATAAGAAATAATGGAAACTCAAATTATCCATTCCACAGCCCAAAATAATAAATACATAAAAATAACTAATGCAAAATACAAAGTAAAAATAAAACAAATCCACCTGCCCTTTACCTTAAAAAAAAAAGTAAAAATAAATCCCGACAGATGTCCAGTGTTTCCATTTATGCTCGCAGGCGCTGTGTGTGTGTATGTGCGTGTGTGTGTGTGTGTGTGTGTGTGTGTGTGTGTGTGTGTGTGTGTAAAGCCGAGAGATCCATTTACTCCTTCTCTGTATCAGCCTGTCGTTATGTGTGTGCACGTGTAAATTGACAACGTGCCCCTTCACACACAAACACACACACACAGCGCCTGTGCGCATAAAGGCAAGAGAGAGAGAGTGTGTGTGTGGCACGGTGTCAGATTACGCGCATAACACACATAACGACAGCCTGATACAGAGAAGGAGCAAATGGATCTTTAACCTCTATAATGAGGCTTTGTTTTGCTTTACACGCGCGCGTGTTATAATAAACCGTACACGCGGGCTGTACATACACGTTTACAAACACAAAATAAAATATGTTTTACACGCACACGCGTGGTCACAGTGTTACAGTAAACAGTACATGTTGTGCGGATGTTGATTATACCAGTTAGAGACTAGCACTAAGACTTAGCAGGGGAGACAATTACCCACAATTCTGCAGCACAAGAGAGAGAAAAACCATTGGCTCAGTTGTGATGACGTGACGCTCTGCGTCAAAACAAGAAGCGCATGCGTGATACATGATACTTGGCACTCGTAAACCAAGACTTGCTCGTTTTTCAAGTCAAAATTCATTAAAAATCTTTGCTCATCTCGCAAACTGCATTACTCACAAACCATTCCACTGTAATTAATTCACTCTTTTCACCGGGATGTTGTGCTGTGTAAATAGTTCAGAGTGTGCCACCTGCAGGATTATACAGGAGCAGCACCATCATACCACTGAAAATGGAAAAATATCTGCATTTAAAAATTATTCATAAAAAAATAAAAAAATAAATAAATTATGGGGTCAGTGTGCCAATATATGAATTTGGAGAAGAATCACAATACAGAACTGAATTGACCCCCCCCCCCCCCCCCCCCCCCCCCCCCATATCTGTGTTTGTATCAGAAGTGTTGCTGCAGTTTGCTCTCACAACCAACAAAGGGCGCTGAAAGTTACAGAGAATTTACTGCAGCTTTAATCAAGCACTGTTCTCAGAGATATAATTTCATCAGCTGTGACGAATGCATATAATGGGGCTGTGTGTGTGTGTGTGTGTGTGTAGGATCGGCCGTTCCAGTTGGCTCCGCCTCCAAAGGCCGCTCTGAAAATAACAAAAGTGGATCCTGAGTATGAAGAAAAAAGAGTGAGTGTTTGTAATTACAATTATAGTTATAAGTGTGTGTCTGTGTGAATAAAACTTAAAATGCGACATTAATAAAATCTCTTTATTTTCTGAAGAAATGAAAAAGATTTGGATTTTATTGTTTTTAATGTTGATCTTTAAAGTTTGATACAGAATGTCAGTCTCTCTCTCTCTCTCTGCAGAAAGCGGATCGGGCGAACAGGTTCGAGTTTTTATTAAAACAGACGGAGCTCTTCGCTCACTTCATTCAGCCTGCGAGTGTAAAATCTCCCACGTCTCCCCTGAAGGTGCGACTCGGACGACCTCGAGTTAAACCGGATGAGAAACAGAACCTGCTCTCAGTGGGGGAGTGAGTTAGTTACACGCGCACACACACACACACACACAGACACACACACACACACATACACACACACAAGCCAAATGCTCAGCCGTAAAGCACAAAGTGTTGTTCTGTCCCAGTTCATTTGCATAAAGTGACGCCCACAAAACTCCATAAAAAGTAAAGTTCACTGAGAGCTTGGAGCACGAAATGAGTGATCAGCGTAAGGACTGAAAAACTGCAGAAAAAGCTATTTTAATTCGCTTCTGTGCCAGTCTTGAGTAAAATATAATATTGTGTGTGTGATTATCGATCATGTGCTGTCAGTAATCGTCATCGTCGTACGGAACAAGAGGAAGATGAGGAGCTGCTGTCGGAGAGCAGGAAGGCCACCAACGTCCTCGTCCGCTTCGAGGAGTCTCCGTCATGTCAGTCTCTCTCTCACACACACACACACACACACACACACACACACACACACACACACAGAGTGAGCTGTGAGTCATTACCTGTACTAACAAGTTAGTTAATGATCAGTTCCCATTAAACATTCATTGAGTCTTTAGCTAAGTTTTGAAAAATCTTTGATTATTTGATTAATCGATTGTGATTAACGAAGGTTCACTGACACACTTATTTTTTTTACTTGAAAGTGATTGATGAGTGGTCTTGAAAATTAATTGTCTAATTGATTCATTGATTGGTGACAAATTGATACATTGATAAATTGAGAGATACGTTAATTTCTTCATCGTTTGATTGATAAACGGATCGACTCAGCAATGACACACCTGATGACTGATTGGTCAATTGATGAACATTCTTCATCAGTCAGTAAATTGATTGTGCGAGTGATTTATTGCCTTGTTGAGTGATTCATTCATTCATTCATTTATTGACTAGTAATTGATACACTGTTAAGTGCTTGACTGTAATAATGAATTCCTTTGCCTGTTAATTGGTTAATTAGTTAATTGAGTGTTTGATGTGCAGATGTGAAGAACGGAGCTCTGAGAGATTACCAGATCAGAGGACTGAACTGGATGATTTCTCTCTATGAGAACGGCATCAATGGGATCCTGGCTGATGAAATGGTAGCAAACACACACACACACACACACACACACACACACACACACACACACACACACACACACACACACATGCCTTTTTGTGTTATGTATAAATTTGTTTCTTGACTGGCAGTAAAACTGTACAACATCCTCATTATGAGTTCTGAATCGTCTGCACGGCCGTTTTGAGGCCCTGACTTGCCTGACTTACTTGTTTGAAAGACATTTTCATTAAAATTCATTCATTAAATCAACAGGGTTTTGGACCGTGGTAATAATTCATGATTGTACACACCACAGGATGCACAGGTTACAGTTACACACCTGGACCATCCTGACTTTAACATCCACTTTGAGCTTTTATTAATAGTCAATAAATCAGTAACCGATGAGTCTATGAGACTCTCAAGTAAAAGACTTTTAAAAGGCAGGTATCTTGTTTAAATATCTAATCAAATCTGAATAATAAAAATAATCACAGAGTCTGTATATGGAAATCTAAAATAATAAATAATGAGAAAAAGTGACTTTAAGTGTTCAAGTTCTCATCTACTTGTCTACTGGGCCATGTTTCTGCTCACATCTGTGGTCCAGACTGTCCCGGGGTCTCCTTAGGATAAACTCGTCTCAGTCTTGCAAAATATGTGTACAATTTGGGCTTGGGTTCAAGAAGCAGAGACATTCAGTAAAGTGTTGAATTATCGTTAATGTAGCGTATCCACTTAAGCCTGTGTAAAATAAATATAAATTGGTATATGGGAAACAATGTCTTGTGATGTGTGTGTGTGTGTGTGTGTGTGTGTGTGTGTGTGTGTGTGTGTGTGTGCGTGCGTGCAGGGTTTGGGGAAGACCCTGCAGACAATAGCATTACTCGGGTATCTGAAGCACTACAGGAACATCCCCGGCCCACACATGGTCCTAGTGCCCAAGTCCACTCTGCAGAACTGGATGAACGAGTTTAGACACTGGGTTCCGTCACTGAGAGCCGTCTGTCTGATCGGGGACAAAGTCGCACGAGTGAGACACTCACCCCTTCATCAACCTCCTCGGTCTGTCTGATTCTAAAGTTCATGGTTTAATCTGTGTATGTGCATGTGTGTGTGTGTGTGTGTGTGTGTGTGTGTGTGTGTGTGTGTGTGGTGCATAGGCAGCGTTTATCCGTGACGTGATGATGCCGGGGGAGTGGGACGTGTGCGTGACGTCGTACGAGATGGTGATCCGAGAGAAGTCTGTGTTTAAGAAGTTTAACTGGAGGTACATGGTGATCGACGAGGCTCATCGCATCAAAAACGAAAAGTCCAAGGTGAGAGTCAGAACACGCAGTTTTGTTTCCGTGACTTGCCGCCGTTTCAAACACACCCTCGCTCGGACGCCTGGGAGCGTCCCGCCATCGCCATCGCCCATCGAGTTACTGAGCCGAGATTCACTACATGAGTCCAGTTACTTAAACCCCCCAATATCCTTCAGGTCTTCTGATTCCATGCTTCAGGGACGTTGTGCGACTGGGATTTGTTTCTCAAATCCGCATCAGTTTGGTATAAAACATGGCGCGACCTCCAAAGAGGTGGATTGGAGTGGCATTTCGAGCATCCGCTGCGCTTTGGGGTTCTGGTCCCCTTAGATGGTTCTTGCGTCTCAGGAATCATCACCATTTAATGTGTGCCAGTTGTTTTATCCGTTTCCTCCGGTCCTGCACAGTATCCAGGTGCGGGTCAGTAACGGTGGTGTATGTTGTCCGATGAGACGACTTTGACTTTAGTGACGTGAGTTCAGAGCTGATTGTAGTACCATACTTGTCTCTCTCTCTCCGTAAGTTATCAGAAATCGTGCGAGAGTTTAAGACAACGAATCGTCTTTTGTTGACGGGAACTCCGCTACAGAACAACCTGCACGAGCTCTGGTCTTTACTCAACTTCCTGCTCCCGGATGTGTTCAACTCCGCCTCTGTGAGCATCTCTCACTCATACACACTCATACACGATCAGAATTTCAACACGTTCCCGCTGACTCGTGTGTGTGTGTGTGTCCGTGTTTCAGGATTTTGATTCGTGGTTTGACACCAACAACTGTCTGGGTGATCAGAAGCTGGTGGAGAGACTACACGCGGTGAGACGCACACACACATACACACACACAGTGTATGTACAATATACTTAACTGTGCATGTGTGTGTTTTGTATGTTCAGGTGCTGCGTCCGTTCCTGCTTCGTCGGATCAAACAGGAAGTGGAGAAGAGTCTTCCTCCCAAGAAGGAAGTGAAGATATACCTGGGTCTGAGTAAAATGCAGAGAGAATGGTGAGGGCTTGTTAGCGTCGTGCGCTAGGTTGTGAAAATCCTGATTTCTGATTGGCTGTGAGTGGCAGTCCAGAATTCCGCTCCTGATCCGATTGTAACCTCGGCAACGGAATAGGACAAATATTCGACTTTTACTAATTGAACGAGTTTAAAGATCTGCAGTGAGATTGTTGCCATAACAACAACTTTTTAAATGATTATTCTTTTAAAAAGGACGAATCTGTAGGCGGGGCGTGACGTGCTGTGATGATACACCTGTACACGTGTGTGTTCTGTCACACCTGCAGGTACACACGCATCCTGATGAAGGACATCGACATCCTGAACTCGGCAGGTAAGATGGATAAGATGCGGCTGTTGAACATCCTGATGCAGCTGCGGAAGTGCTGTAACCACCCGTACCTGTTCGACGGAGCGGAGCCGGGACCGCCGTACACCACCGACACACACCTCGTCACCAACAGCGGCAAGATACTCGCGCTTGACAAGCTGCTGCCCAAACTCCACGAACAAGGTGTGTGTGTGTGTGTGTGAAAGAAAGAGTGTGTGAAATGATACGATGTCAGTTTTAGAGATTATTGTATGACTTGACGACTGTGTGTGTGTGTGTGTGTGTAGGTTCTCGGGTGCTGATCTTCAGCCAGATGACGCGTGTCCTGGACATCCTGGAGGATTACTGCATGTGGAGAGGATACGTGTACTGCAGGCTGGACGGGAACACACCACATGAGGACAGGCATGTACGTTCTTTTACACAGACGCTGTCCTTCCTATGATGTCATCGGCGTGTAACTCAATCCGCTTTCCCTGTCCCGTGCACATTATTCTACAGGTAGTTCCCGGCTTACGAGCGAGTGTCGCTCTAGGAGCACGTTCGTAAGTGGGATTTGTTCTTAAGTCAGACATAGTGAGACTTTTATGCTTTGACACGAATATACAAGGTGTAAAGCATTCCAATCCACCTAACTAAATCTCTGTCCCTTCTCTCGACACTGCCATCATGTGGCTAAAATCCGTAACCACGCCTAAAGAAATGAATCTCACAGTGAAATGTAACAGTGTCGTCTCTGTCCCTTTGAACCGCGAGGGGAATCCCGGACACCATTAATCTCTGAGCTGTTTTCCGCTG